>QLNU02014176.1:79072328-79094438 GCA_006491805.2 Dysdera silvatica
GTATTGCCCGTCCTCTCTTATAGATTACAGACATGGAGTGTAACAATTGCAGCAATACGAAAGTACAGACAACGCAAAGGAGCATGGAGAGGTGCATGCTTGGAATAACTAGGAGAGATCAAAAAAGGAACACTTGGGTGAGAGAACAAACTACAGTGGAGGACATCATTGTTAAAGTAACAGGGCTGAAATGGCGATGGGTTGGGCATATTGCAAGAAGAACTGATCAATGATGTACAACTGAAATTCTCAACTGGATTCCAAGAGACCACCGAAGACCTAGAAAACGTCCTCAAACTAGATGGGTGGATGAAATAAGAAAACAGGTTGGGGTGACGTGGAAGCGAATTGCTCAGGATAGACTTGTGTGGAAAGCATTTGGAGAGACCTTCATCCAGCAGTGGATAGATAATGGTTGAATATGATGATGATGACATACACAATTATTTTGCTAGGAAATGGAAATTTATTTTCCGGTTTATTTTGGGGTGGAGGAGGGGTTCGCCGCTTCCCCGTTCTTGAAGTAATGAGCCGCCACCGCTCTTGATGGCCCAGGTGTACACCAAATCACGTGGTTGTTTGGCTTTTAGTTATAGGGGACGCTGATCGAGCCCGGCACCACTGTAATCGGACTTGACGGTGTAAAGGCGTGAGAGGTAAGCGGCGTAACGGTCGGCGCGAGCGTAAATTCCGCTCTCTCAGTCGTCTACAGAGGGTCATGTTGGACACATGTGTGCGGGCCACACGTTGGATAGTTGATAACGACGAATCCGGTGCTGTGACAGCTGCTCTGACAATCGCTCTGTCTTCCCGTTCTGTTGTGGCCCTAGGTCGACCGCTGCCGTCCCGACGCTGACATCTGCCGTTGTTGACCCACTCTTGCCAGCACCGTCCAATCGCCGCATCGCTTCGACCCACATGTCCAGCGATTCTTCGATTCGTCCAACCAGCCTCTTTCAATCCGATAGCACGACCTCTTTCAAACTCTGACATATGCTCGTAATGAGCACGAATCTTTCGGCGAGGCATTGTTACAGTCGACGTAAGATATCCGCAGTCAAAATGCAACAGAAATTTTGACCACATATTGAGAATCGCTCCTTATATACATCTGCTGAATGCGCAGTTCCGATGCGCTGGAGTTCCCGCTATTCATTCATTGGACACCAAATTTTAATCATTTGCATGTTCGGTAAAATGTCTTTGAATACAAAATTTTATTACAAATTGAAAAATTCCTTCTTGGTGAATCGATTTTTTTGTTATAGAGTGTAACTGTATTTTTCATGAGTCAATAGCTGGATTAAGCTACATTAAACATGAAAAAATATTATTAAAAATGTTTAAATTATATTATTTTATTATTACTAGGTATGTTTCAAATTACAAGAGAGCTTATAATTTAAAACGCATTTTTAATTTATACAGGGTGTCTCAGCACCAGGGTTACAAACATCTAGGAGGGGTAGGGTACAGCTAGACGAACAATATTTGTCATAGAACCTAGGGTCGCAAACCACTCACAGCGCTAGTTCTAAAACCGTCCAGCATGCACAAATATTTACAACCACTGCGTGAAAAGCGCCAGATAAAACTCAGGTCAGCTGCTCAAGTGCATAGATGATTAGGACATCGCATTTTGCGCTTCTCATGCACTGGTTGTCACTATTTGTGCATGCTGGACGGTTTTAGAACTGACGCTGTAGGTGGTTTGCAACCATAGGTTCTATGACAAATATCGTTCGTCTAGATGACAAATATTGTTCGTCTACCCTACCCCTCCTATATGTTTGCAACACTCTTGCTGAGACATCCTGTATCAAAGACGTAGAGTTATATGGGCCCATGGGGCCCGAGCCCCCCCCCAATAATCTGAAATAAATTGCAATTTTACATATACTGTAATGTATAAACCTACATATGCTTGGGCCCCCCAATAATTTTGAGAACTTACGCTGATGCCCTGTATATTATGCAAATCAATGCTACGCGATTCAATGTTTAACCATGAAGTCTTGCATTTGTTGTGTAACAAATGCATTCACCATCTTGGCAAGGCCTACGCAATCAAAATAGGTCAAGGCCCACTCAATCAAAACTGATTGTTTGGCAATTAATAATTAATAAGGAATTAATTAATAAGGAAATCAATTAATAAGGAAATGTATAGCGAGTCATTTTCATGCAAATAAATGAGGCTGCGCATGACGCCAATATATTACTTTTTTCTCAGCTTTGCGTTTTGTTTCGTTATCCATCCATTTCACACTCCGCAAACTCTTAAGAAAAGCTTTGTAAACGTAGTCAGCAATCATCGCAACCTAAAAAAAAATTAAAACTAGTGACAATTTTACAAGAGAATAATTTCAGTTACGAGTTTCATTTTTCAAAAATACAGCAATTCTATCGGCAATTGGAAAAAGATTAAGTTTCTGTAGAGATGGAGATGTGCACAAATATGAATAATCTATACGATAATGACGAATATAGAAAAATCAGTCGTATTTAAATATACAGGGTAGCCATAATTTAGTGTGAGGTGTTTAGAGACTATTAGCGAGAAATTCATTGGGCCAAACTGAACCACATCTGGTATACATACTCCCGGGACAATACTGATGACGATTGGTCAACATATTATCTGAAACATCTTATTAAATATTGATTTTCGACCATGGTAACTATTTGCAAGTTTGCTCGGTATGACGCAAGGATTACGAAAATGTACAGTTACGGCAGTGTTTTTTGAACACCCTGTATAAACTTTGCTATCTCAATAACACGATGAAGTTTGAACACATGTAGTTTCTAAAATACCACAAGTTGATGGGAACAAGAAACGGAGCACTTGAATATAACTTTAAAGCGGGTTAAAAATGTAAAAAAATAAATAAATAATAATAATGAAAAAAGTAAACATTGAACTTGATTTAAAAGTTTATTCGTCACAGCTAAGAAAGATTTCTCTCTCTGTCAAATTGTTTTTTAATCCCTTCCTAAAATCTGTGGACTTTTAATAAAAATAATTATTTTAAAGGAGGTCTTTTACCTGGCCTCTCGTTTCTTGATCCAGGTAGCTACGCGCATATATAGAGCCCAAGGCTCCTGATAGTTTCCATGTAAACATATTAAGACATTGCATCCATCGATCAGATTCTCTGATTTTTCCAGTTAAGACAGAATGATATTTCTGGATCAAATCTCTCCACTTTTGATTTAGAAGAGGCATTGATTTGAGTACAACGCGCCACATCATGTAATTTGCAATAACCCTAGAGGATAACATGTCCATCATTATCAAAAACATTTCACAGCGTTATCAAAAAAATTTAATAGCATTATTTGCAGTTTTTAAAAGCATTATCAACAATTTTAATAGCATTACTAACAGTTTTTAATAGCATTATCAACAGTGTTTTTCACAATATTATCAACATTTTTTCATATCATTATCCGTATTTTTTCATATTGCTATCGATATTTTTTTACATTAACAATTTTTATATTATTACCGATAATTTTTTATAGTGTGTCATCAGCAATTTTTATATTATGGTTAACCATTTTTCATAACTTTATATCTCATGCAGTTTTAAAGTGACGGTTGGCGATGAATTAATGAATGAATTAAATGTAAGTATCCACGTTTTACGGCTTAAACCATGCAGGACTGTTTCGCCAATATATTTCAAATGATGACATTATTGCTTGCCTTTAAAATTGCGGATCTTCGTTCCTATTTCCATAATCCTGTAAAAAGGGGAAGCCCCAAGGCCTAAATAGACGGCAAATATTATTTTCAACTTATTTCATTTGCTTCATAAACATTACATGATTATTATGTCAATATAGTCCGGCAGTAAAGTACAGGTTTGTTCCCCCCTACATATAAAATTCAGTTACGTCTTTACAGAGGAAAAAAAAATAATAATGATATATTTTATTTGCTACGACTTCCAGCCTCAATCAGGTTTACATTTGTTTATTTTCCATTAAATTTGGGAGGGCCCTACATCCATAAGTAGTTTTTGGGGACCAAGGGACCTGTCCTCCGCCTCAGAGTTTACGCCTCTGCAGTGTACTTACCTTCAGGGCCATACTCAGGATGAAGATTATGGGGGGGTGGGGGGCAAGTCCACCCTGAAAAAGTACTACTGAAAAAAAAAAAATTCCAGCAGGGATAAATGAAAATTATACTGAAAAATACTTCACAGTAAATAATTGGAAAATATTTTTTCTCAAATTAAATTATTGAAGAATTCTGTTTCAAATGTTTTGTTTTATATAAAATTGTACACCACAATGAAAATTGTTCTTTGATATTAAGAATGTGCTCAAAATAGGTTTCTGCGCTAAATCGTGCGAATACAGTACTTTTTTTACAGAGGTTTAGGTCTTTATTTGCTTTCTGGTAAAGACAAAGGAAGTTATAAATTTTAGTATATACCTCTATAAATTTTCGATAGAAAATTTATATTAAGGAATTTATTTATTGACGCCAAATATACCATTTTGCTTAGCGATTTATTATTATTAACTATATTAATAAAATACGTCGCAGAACATTAAGGGATTCTGAGCCCCCCCCTCCACCCGTGGAAATTTTAGATACGGCCTTGCTTACCCTATGAACAGATCTGCGGTACTTCACTGCTGATTTCGTTTCAGTTTTAAATGTACAGATTCTTTACCGCAAATCGCACAATTTACTTTAAAATCACTGAACATCCTCATCAATGTCAGATAAAGGTTTCATTGGGCACTACACAATTTTCTTCCGAGCCAATTGCAGTATAAATTAATCCTGTGTAATTTCAAAGGACCCGGACCAACGAAAATGCTCGCTATATAGCCGATCGCTCGCTAAATTCGATGTGAAATTTAAATTTTAAATTTCGAAGATAAAGTCGATAGTAAATAACATATTTACATGGAACGTATATACGAAAAACTCTAAAATTCACGGAAAACGTTCCGAAAATTCGCGCCGCGATAAAAAAAAAAGTACTACCCTAGTGATAAGGTCGGATTGGCAACGATTTTGGATCTCGTTAAAAATTCCAAAATCAAATTACTCACCAACTGACAGAAAAAATCCCTATTTTACCCTACGGTTATCAATAGGGAAGTAATTTTTTTCGCGGGAAAAGAATGCAAAATTCGCGGGACAGTCACGGGAAAAATTATTCTAATATAAATTTCTGTACAAGTCATTCAGGGTGTGTAGAAATATTCTTAGTGTCGTATGCTTTAAGAATGTAGACCACTCGAAGAACAATGAAAATAAATTGGACTGGCAAGATCTCTAACCAAGAAGTCCCGGACAAATCCCAGATCCAAAAAAAAAATATATATATATATGGTCAATAAAATATTAAGATATTAAGTATATTGTGGACCTATAGTGAGAGGTGAGAGATACAAAATACCCCGATTAGCATTAGAGGAGTTATCTGTGGGAACGGAAGATAATAAACTGTCATCCATGGCTGCCAACTTTCAAATTGAGAAGTCACTTCATTTATCTTTCGTGCAGGCAAAATACTGTATTCTTAGTGAGGGATGGAAAAGGCACTTGAAGGGAAAATTGTCGTATGGAGTTGAGAGGAATATTATTGGAAAAGTTTAGAACGAAAACATCCAAATGCATAAATGTGATTTTCGTAATAAAAGCAATCTCATTATTTGACATATTGTATATTGTATACGCCGTTTTTTTCGCTTGCATTTGATTGCTTTTTGCTATGAAATAAAATTTTTACTTTTCATATTTAAATCCTACCTTTTCCTTTTCTTTTTCTCTTCCCCATAAACTTTTGGCTCAAGAATTTCGCTCAGGTTGTGTACGTACGTCGGGGCTTTAACAATTATTTCTTCCCCTGCAGGGATATGTTGATCCAGTAACATATCTAAATATATGTTCCACTCAATCTGTGAAGACAAAGAAGATAATATTATTACATTTTACATGTACACATATATTGATAAGATACTTATATATAGAAAAAAATAAATTTATTACGAAAAACAAACGAATATATTTTTATAATAAATGGAACAATGCGCAAATTAAAGTTGGAATTCCCAATTGCAATAAAACGTCGATTTGTCATTCTCTACGGGGATCCGAAAAACAAACGATGACTGTGAGAAAACGATGAAAGCGGGTGATTATAAAATAAAGGTAATAGGGGGATTGTACGATGTTACTGTAAAGGTACATAAAGGACAAACAAAAAAAGTTAATGACTTATATAAACTACTCATAAATGACTACATCCAGTCATCAATGAATATAGGAAAACTAGCTCCGAGGTTGTTTTCCATTCTACGTATTTCGCACTTTCGTTATAGTCTGTCCAGCTTTTGAGAAAAAACGTTCTGAGGAACGGATGTAGTATCCACAGTGGTTGAACACATTGGGCGATTTCTGTTAGCGTTGGATGTGTTGTTGACATGTGCTTTTAAAAAGTCAGGGGGTTTTATTAGGATTTTCAGCTAAAGTATCACAAGTAATACGTCCTAGTTTGGGATATAGCTTAAAAAGCAATTGGTTTTTATGAATATTATTTACATATTACATTTATTATACTATTATTATTTATTATAATATTATTTACATATTACATTTATTATACTATTATTATTTATTATAATATTATTTACATATTACATTTATTATGAACATAATGAAGTCAAGATCTACTGTCTTCTTTTTCTATCACTATGTTCTATATAACGCTTCTAGCCGCGCGAAGGCTTACCTATTACTGTCGTTTACTTCAATGGCGCCTATAGAGGAAGCTTCTGACAATTGTTCTCAAATTTGTGCCGCCAAAATCAACAAATAATCTTTATTTCAAACGGCATCAATACACGACACTTTCGTTTTTACGCGGGGAATAACTCTCAACTCATTGTTTACAAGTCATGGCCATGCTATTTTATTAACCTTCGAATTTTTAAAGGTTTTATGAACCAGGAAAATTCTGGGGTTCATTTCATGCAACTCCCAAACCTTCAAAAATATGGAAAAATGTATAGCAATATTTCCATTTGAATGTTTAAGGATTTATCCTGCCAAAAACGGGACACCGCATCACCTTGGCCATTACGATCAATGGTGAAACACTGAAGTAAAACACCGATATTTTGAAAACATAGAACATCAAAAGTAAGCTATCAATATTTTGAAAACGTCTAACACTGAAAGTAAAACACCGATATTTTGAAAACATAGAACATCGAGAGTAAACTATGAATATTTTGAAAACATCTAACGTTGAAAGTAAAACACCGACATTTTGAAAACATACAACATTGAAAGTTAAACATCGATATTTTGAAAACATGGCACATCAATGTTTATCTTCAGTATAAAGTGCTTTTAAGATTAAGGAAAATATATTTATTAATAATTGAGTACACACATCACGAGATTACAAAGTTTTACTAAATTTAAATTACCTAATAGGACATGAACTTTGTTTACAGATACTTAAATAGTATTTACATCCCCATTAACAATACAAGTGAATGCAGGTTAAAATATCGTTTGTGGAGTTGCAATTATCATTAATTTGTTTTAGTGCCTTATTTATATTCGATTTTAATAATTAATGAATAATATATATTATGATATAATACGGAATATAAACTTCTGAGTAAAGCATAAAAAATTATATACATCGACACTAAATTATAATATTGCAAAATATTAAAATTTATACCTCAGGAGCTAATTTGTGCAAGTCACTGCCTAGCATTTTGTTGTAATTTTTACTGATATTCTTTCTATCTTCTCTGTGAACGTAAATCTGAAACAAAACTTCTGATCATGAGAACGATTACAGTGAAAATCATATTACTCATTATTTAGCACATATTTCTATTATTTATCAAATGAACGAGCTAATTAATGTAATTAGCAAGCTTATCTATCAATTTTAGAAAGGTGTTTACCCACGTATGTAGTTCCAGCTAAAGCTATAAATGCAACTCAAGATTTGGTGGGATGTAAAGGAGAAAAAAAAAACACTTTTCCGAGCCGGAGTAGAATTTGTGACAACTCTGTATGGATCAGAGTGTCATAACTAATTAGATCACCGGGACCAGCAAAACGATGTCTTGCGGTATGAGCTATATGCATGAATGTCTGAAAACTGCTTTAAAATAAATACTCCCAAGGAATTAAAAATATTGACTAGGAGGCTTACCTGCATTTGGTTTTGTTTGTCTGTGGAGGCCTTTTGGTTTGGTGATCTTCAAGCTCTTGGTGCTCTTCAAGGATTACTTATACAACTAGTAGGATTATGTATACAACTAGTAGGATTATGTATACAACTAGTAGGATTATATATACAGTTAATAGGCTTATCTGTAGAACTATTAGGATTATCTATACAACTATCGGGATTATCTAATCTACCATCAGGATTATCTATGTAACTAGCAGGATTATCTATGTAACTAGCAGGATTATCTATGAAACTAGCAGGATTATCTAGTCTACCTTCAGGATTATCTATTATACCATCAGGATTATCTATTATACCATCAGGATTATCCATTAAATCAGTCGAAACTAAACCTAGCAGTGTTCTATACATCGTCATTATTTATGAAATGAAAATTTTAAAATTAGGTAAAACTTGGTTTAAGAACTTTTGTTACACGCTGAATTTAAATAAAAAGGCTATGCGATAGCTCAAAATATTTATACAATAATCTACTACATCTATTCAATTTCTCTCCTTCCTTTAAATTTCTCTCCTTTATTTTTCTGTATTTTATTTTGTACCTGACCGATTTATGGACTACTGTTATTTTACTAATACTTTAACCATTGTCAAATCAAGCCTCAAAGTCCAGGCCGGGGGGTGGTAGAGGCCCATACATAGCGTTTAATTGTAATGTTCTTTTCTCTGGACAGACGCTAATTTTTTCCAGGGAAGACTAATTCCCCCAGCCCCACCTAGTTACGCCAATGAAGTTATCTAGTTTGGAAGAGTATTAATGGAATCGTCATTATAGAGCTTTAAGGTCCGGAAAAGTAACTTACATTTGCAAGAGCCGTTTCGAACTGTAAGGTCTCTAACATTTCTTTCTCAGCTACGTCAACTTTGGCTCCTAACATTATAGCACTGTTCACCATGAGCTTGTAATAGGCAGCAACAGCTGGATCTTCCAGTCCTTTCAGTAAATAGGCATAATCTATACCAAGATATGGCTGATCCAACTACGTAAAAAGAAAGATCCTGTCAAATAACATTGTTAAAGCTTAGTCTCGGGTTATCTTATTCGCAAATTTATATACAGTGTGTGTGTGTGTGTGTGAAGGAGAGTATGCGTGTGTGTGTAAGAATTTTAAGACTATACAATAATAATTGTATGTAAAATTATATAAACTACAAGTTTCGAAATTATTTTCCAGGTCATCGACCAACTGTCGATGCTACTGTGCATATACAATTATATTTCAGTTCAAGTATTTTATGCTTGAACTAAAAAGAAGCGAGAAACATTGGACCAGTCATCAAGTATTTCATTACTTGATACATGCCAGTAAAACCTTAAAGATAGTAAAGCTGTTACAAAAATGAAGCATCATATTTGTAAGACTAGATTGTACACTTGAATTCAGATAAAGCATAAAAGAACAATTCACCAAACTGCTTTGTAAGAATAGTGAAAACATGGTTAATGCATTTATGCTTCTAAAAATGCATTACAAGGTTTAAGCAAAAACTGCTATATATAGGCGATGACTGCCAAGACAGCAATTTGTATAATATCAAGGTAAACATTAAGAGAATATGTGCAAAGCTTAAACTACAGCCTGCTTTCGAACCCAGTTGTGTGATTAAAGATTTACTACTGTGGAAGCAATGTTCAAACCATTGAAGAAACTCTGAGATAATAGATGGATACTACTGAATTTGAACGGCATGAAGAATAGAAATTATAAAGATAGTAATAAGTTTAACAAGAAATAATCAATCATTAATTAAAATTAGATGAGTGCGCTCAGCACAGATAAACCTATAGAAATGAAATCAAGTACATACCCATAGATTTTCTGCTTTAAAATAGTAATAATAACAACGCATAATAGGATATAAAATTAAATGGATATGATATAGGTTTGAGAAACTAATTTTATTGAATTTTATTCCAGACAAAAAATATAGAGCTATTTTTGATTTTACGTACATAGTGATTAAAAGTTAGGACTTCTCTATTATCTGTGAAGATGCTTAAACGTTACTAATTCGGGTAAGTATTACAACGAATATTAATTAATTTAAAAATAGTTAAATTTAATGATAAGAAATTTATGTCTCAGCGAACTTCAACTAACCTGTATGATGTGACGAGCATTGTTTCTAATATCCGCTGTCACAGAAAGTTTTAAGAAGATATCATGGTCAAGTCCCAGTTTGCGTATTGATATTAAAGTTCCCATCCAGTCAAAGAAATACGGATCCCAGCGTGTGTTTTCGACCACGGGCCATCCTCCAAGTTCGTACAACACGTCTCGTAAAGGCTCAGTACCTAAACGTTCGATTTCAGCTAAGGACAAGTAGTGTTTCCAAGAAAAGGACGAAAAAATTATTTGTAATTATTTTATATATGATAAAAAAATGCAATTTATTTAAAGCAAGTGTATTAAAGTCGTACGTAATTGATAATCACACTGCCATAACTCGGGTTGTTAGATCGAGCTACAGACATCAACGTAGAGTTCTCAAAATAATTAAGGGGGGGGGGCAAGCACATTTTATGTACATTTATACATTACAGTATATGTAAAATCGCAATTTATTTTCGATCATTGGAGGTGGGGGGGGGGAGGCGCTTGGGCTCATATAACTTTACGTCTATGGCTGCAGATGTAAAAAAAAAGTGACTAACAGAATGAACATCTAATCGAACAGATGACTAAAAGCATCATCAGTTCAATTGCATCCATCCCGCATCAATACAGTGGAATTTCGTTAAGACAAACACGCTTAAGACGAATTATTTTTAATACGAACCGTTTTCTGAAGTCCCGTCAGATTGTATAACATATTATCCTTTCCGGACGAAACGAATTACTGTTAATACGAACTGATTTTATGTTCCTGCTGGTGTTCATCTTAACGAGGTTCGACTGTATAAGCATATATTAAAGGCATGAAATTTGTCAAAAAAAAAATTGCAAACCACTCAAAGGAGTGTGGAGAGGCTTTGCAATAATTATGAGAGCTCGAAAATTAAATACTTGGGCTAGAAAGCAATAAGAATTGAGAATGTCAAGAAATGATTAATGACCGATAACTGAAATTCCCAACTAGATTTCAAAAAGCCATCAAAGACCTAGGAATTGTCCTAAGGCTTGATGGGTAGATGAAATAAGAAAACAGATCGAAAATATTAAAACGAATTGCTTAAAATAGATATGTGTACAGAACATTTGAAGATACTGTGCGTTTGCGCTCAGTTGGCGTGTGATACCGTTAGCAGACGTGTTAGTCCATTGACCAGGGATATTCGTCTCCTTAAAATTTATATATTTTTGATATATAAAAAATAAATAAAGAAATATCACTTATTGAAGTCGGCATAACTAGTCAGAAAAATTTACAATCTTTAGATAGTAAGAAAATAGAAAAACTATGATCTTTAAGAAAATTGAGTGGTCTAAATTATAAAGCAAGAACGAAAATAATTCTTTATGTCATGGCATAGAATAAACTTTTGACTATTTTTTCTACAAAACATACGTCAAAATACTTGGCTCATTTAGTTCAAAGACGCACACACAATCTAGAGTTCTTAAAAAACTCATGAAAGCGTTTCTCTCACTAGAGAACAGGTACAATCAAAAATTGAAACTGCTTTATGGGATTTAGAAGATAATGTCGAGGTTTATGTCGCAATGTGATAGTCAGACACGCTAAAGTCGGTCACAATGATCATTAAGTAGACGGTAAGTATTTTTTAAACAAATATTTTTATTTTTTGTTTTTTGTTATAGATTTAAGAAGTAGTAGAAATCTTTTTTCCTTAGTATTTAACTTAAATATTACTATACTAGAAGCTTTTTAACAGGTCCATCTTGCCTCTATAATAGAAATATGGAGGAAAAGATAGCTACAAGAGCTATTGATTATGCATTGGATCAAGCTACATATTTTTAGGCCACTTAGAGCTTTAGTTGCCATAATACAAAACAACCACAAACTACACCTTAAGCCACGACGATAAATAAATTGTTTTTTTAATACTAGAAACTTTTTGCTTTTCTAATCACTAGGAATAACGAAGGAAAAATAGAAGGAATAGAGCAGGACGCCCTTCCCTAAACTGCAATGGACTAACCCGTCTGCTAACGGTATCACACGCCAACTGAGCGCTAGCGCACAATACTTCCGTTCAGTAGTGGGGAGATAACGGTTGAATATTATGGTAAGTATATATATACATACATACATACCAGCCCGGTAGCAATCACTCCTTGGATGGTGGGGTGGTGATACAATGAGTCCCGCCGGACTCGTGTCATTACAGTGTAACCATTACAGTGTATTCTATAAGCCCTGGTGTCACCCCCACCCCGCTACGAGCAGGTTAACAGCATATTAGATGAACGTGTTAATAGTCCCCTGTCACAGGGTCTGGTCAGAATATTATTGACACGATTATTAATACTGAGTGTGGATTTCATTCTACTTAAATACTCTTCAGGACACTGGCGTACGCGTGGGGGATTCACGGGATCATAAACCCCCTCCATTGCCATACAATTTTGTATATATACGTATAGAGTTACGGTTCCGGAATCCTATCTCATAAGCAATGGCGAATTCAGAATGCCATTATGGGAAGGGCGGTTTTGGGAACCTTCACCGGGAAAATGTTTAGTTTTACATTGTTAAATAGTTTAGGTAAATGTTGTTATATTACTAGCCTTCCTTTATACTCACCAAAATATTTAATTTACGACAATGAATTAAAGATGGTCTTTTCTTTAATTAAACTATATGGTTTAAGGCAGATTATAGTCAAGTATGACAGAAGGATAACCTAGTAAAGGAGACATATACAATAACCAAAATCATAATTTACAATGTAATTAATAGAACAAGTTTAAATTTAAACTATAAAAACATTGTAATTGTTTTAATTTTTTTATAACAAGCAACTTTTAAAAAAAATTAAGTTTAGTTAAGTAGAGTAGTTTAGTAATTTATGTTACTTATTTTTATTATATTTATACGTGAGTGTTGAAAATTATTGTGTAGTTTAGTAGTTACGTGCAAAGTCAAGCCATCTTGGTTTCTTTGAAAATTTGTCAATCACTTTATTTACATCAATATGAATATTTTTAAGAATATGTATTAAACGTTTATCTTTTCTCGTCCGCGTTCGAAGGCAAGATTATAGGCGCTTCAGCAAATAACACTTACTAAAAACGGAGTTTAAAGAGCGAAAAGTTTGCAGATTCGTGTAAAAACGGTTGGATCGCATTTCTCGAAGACTTTGGACGCCAGTGTAAGACTTTTGTTTATTACAGTCATAACAAACAACACATAAAATATTCTTCATCGTTCTTTATTTTTTTCCTATTTAACTCTGACGGGCAATCGCTCCCTCCAACTCCAACCCTCGCTGAATCCGTCAATGCTCATAATCCCTCCCTCATGATCTTTCTGCGCACGCTCAAGCCTTAATGGCCCCAACGTTATTTATATGGGAAAGAATCATTCAATAAATAACACAATTAATACTTTTCCACACCATACAACGATGAACAAAATCGTTCAATTCACGATTTCGGACGTACACGATAATAGGTGTAATAATTACATTGATGCATATTAGCAGAAGAAGAAGTAATATTGATGGATTCACATATCTGCAACAACATCAAATAATGCTACAAGAAATTATCATTAAAATTTCGCATAAAGATTTTATAATAATCTGATTAGAATGAGTGCCATGTCACATACTCGTATTCATGCAAGCGTCAAAAGAATTCTTTACGTTCTGCGTGTATTGGGGTGCATCATGCCCAATAGTCTTGATGAGTTCTAATTTGGGGAAAGAAAAAAGTATTATATATTTAATTAATAAAGAATATACAGGTATATGTATATATGTATATATTTCCCATAGCACGGAACAAGCGTTAATGCCTGCGTAATTCACATTTGTTAATATATACCGTGTGTTCAGTTGAAAAGGTAAAAAAAAAACCCTGCATATCTCTTGTTAAGAGTTAAGTAGAAATTTGTGAAAAACAAAAAAAACACGTGAATTTCTATTTCCGGAAAAGCCCAAAATTTATATCAAAGGATTTTTTTATTCAACCTCCAGACCCCTAGGCCCCCAACTTTGAATTTTCAAATAGCACCCCCTAAACAGCGTAAAAAACGAAATATTCCCGGTAAGCGGGATATATATATATATACCCGCGAAAAAAATTTAAATTGGTTCCTGCGTTCGGGAGAAATAACTAAAAGTAGAATCGTTCTTTTATGTTATTCGCACTGATATCGCGATAGAAATAACGAACGAGCCCTGCGGTGGCGCAGTGTGGTAACGCGTTCTCCTAGTGCGCCGCTAATCCGGGTTCGACTCCCAGCAGTGCAAAAAGAACGCTTACTCAGAGATCTCATAAAGATCGCACTGCTCACTGTAGTCCGGGGTTTGGTTCCCTAGGCCTTAAGAGGTTCGGATTCCTCGGAAAACAGTAGGTCCCGGCGCAGCATGACCACTGTAGTCTTTGAGCCGTAAAACCACAAACAAACAAATAACGAACGAGTATCATTGCGCATGACCAATACGCAAAAGAAACCTGATTTTCCGCGTAGACGGCGTGAAAATCAGTTCATTCAATCAAAAGATGGTCAAAGCTGGCTCTCACTCTTTCTAGTATTGTTTGAAAGGGTTCAAATAGCGATTATATTTGTAGTTCTTTCTCCCGAATGCATGAAACAATTTAATGTTTTTTTCGCAAAAGTATTTTTTACGCTGTTTAAAATGGCATATTACAAGATGGGGGGGTGCCATTTGAAAATTCGAAGTTGGAGAGCTTAGAGGTCGGGGAGGTTGAATAACAAAGTATTTAATATTAATTTTGGGCTTCCCCCCTGGAAATAAAAATTGACTTGTTCAAATTTTCACTCAATTCCCATCAAGAGATATACGGGGTGTTACCTTTTCAACTGCACACTCTGTATACTATGTAATTTGAAAATCACATGGAAACATAAAAGGCAACATTGCAGCGACTAGGCCTACATGAGAATATATATCAAATGCTCTACCAAATGATCTATAGTCTACGTTCAATTTCATTTTGATTCAGGTTTACATAAATACACGCACACACACACACCAAGCACGTAGCCAAAGGATGGGTCCTGGGGGGTGTCCAGATTTCCCCTTCAGGGAAAAAATTGAAACAAAAAAAAAGAGCATGAGAAATAATCGATGAAGTGAATCCATTTTTGAAAATTTTAGTTTCTTTAGCTGCCTTCTGTTTTATTTCAATACCCCCCCTCTTCTTTTTTTGGATACAATTAGGATCGTTAAATCCGTGATTAAACCGGAAATGATCAGTAACATGTTTCGACATAGTCATTTAAATATCTGATGCCCGAATTGTTATTGGGTTCAAATCTGGTCCGGTCGCTATTGAAGCAAACGTTCCATGAGAAGCTCACAAATCAATCATGGTTGCCGAAATAGCAGAGCCTCGGTTGTTACGACGATCGTGGTTGGTCTGTAAGCTCGCTTCAATAGTGACTGGACAAGAACTAGGGCTATTGCCTCATTGTCTCCTACTAAAGAAAACTTGTGGGTGTCGTTATTATGTACTGGGCTTTTTGCAAAAACACATACTTCACGGTTCCAAAAATGAATCTTGCTTCGATCCACAATTTCAAAATGAAATTATAGGCATTTGTGGACAGCTAATTCAGGAAGAAATAGTTAAAAATGTCAATAATGCAGAGTGTTTCTCTATTATTGGAGAAGAAACTCTTGATGTTTCTGCCCAGGAACAGTTTTCAATATGTATCAGATATATAACGAAAACCATCCTTCACTGAGGGAAGAATTTGTAACCTTTTTTCCATTAACTGATTTATCTGCAGAGAATGTGGCTGGAAAATTTTTGGGTACTTGCAATTGCTTAGGCATTGATCTAGACAAATTCACCGGTCAGGGATATGATGGGGTTTCTACAATGAGCGGATGCAAAAATGGTGTTCAAGGAAGAATTCTAAAATGTTATCTAAAAGCGATGTACGTTCACTGCGCAAATCATCATTTAAATTTTAGTTCTCACTGAGTTTCCTAATGTGCCTTTAATCTCAAACAGCTTTGGAGTTTTAAATGAGGCAATTCAATTATTTAGACGCAAGCAGGGAACCTTTTAAAAGAAAGCGTTAAGATATAACAAGAATAAAAAAAAATCGAGATTGGTGGTGTTTTGAAAAACAAGGTTTGTTGAGCGTCGGGTCACTGTAAATACTTACGTTGAGCTTCTTGCTGCAATAGTTCAAAGTTTTCAAGAGCTTGCAGAAAATAACTGGTCATTTTCAAGCACTGTGTCACAACTTCCATTCGCCATGGAGAAAGGAAGCTTTATTGTATCTATGCTTGTTTGTAACTACATTTTTAGCCTCACATTATCACTTTCAGTATACATCTAAAAATCTTTTATCATGTTTGGCGCAGTATAGCCCAGATGCCCTTGCGCCATAAAAATCCAAACAAACTAATCATACATCTAAAATCCTCAGCACGAACTAGTAGCTTCTGCGGCAAGTTCAGTGAAGATATTCTGCAAATATTAAAGAATCTTCACACTGGCGATAAAGGTAAGAATGAGTTTCATAAGATCTTTCAGAAAGCTGTAGCTGTTGGTAAAACTGTTTTCGAAACTCATATTGATGTCCCGAGACAAACATAAAAAAAAGGGTGGGGGGGGGGCGGACAACTGCCCACATAACTCTCTCAAGGAGTATTATACAAGGTCAATTTTTTTGCCATTTGTCAATGGACTTATTGTGAGTCTTGAACAAAGATTCAATCAAAATAGAGATTTATCTGCCATCGAGATGTTGTTTCCGAAAAACTATACACCGAATAATGTAGAAATAATCAAAAAGACTGAAAGTTTACTATGAACATAGGATTTCTGAAACAACACCCCAAGCAGGGTGCATCTTGTGGTGAGAAAAATGGAAATCTAATCTACGAAGAAATCTGCCTTACCATCTCGAATTATGCTTATTTAAGATGTTTTGATAAGAATTATCAAATTTTTGACATTTACTCTGTCTTAGCATCCTTACCAGTCTTTACATGCGTAGCTGAGAGATCATTCTCAGCTATTAAGAGAATAAAATCTTGTTTAAGGAACAGGATGGGTAATGAACGATTAACTGGCTTAGCACTGATGTCCATATATTATATCTTTTAAAGAAGATGACGCATTAAGCGTTATGGCACGAATGGAGAAAAGAAGGTTGATATTGTAATTTTATTTTTTTTATGACTTTCAAACATGCGCAATGGACATTATGTACTCAATAATATAGGATAATTTGTAATTAAATTCATACAAAAATGTTTTTCCCATTTATCATTCAAAGCAACCAATAAGCTGTTACTTGTGTTCATGATGAAATTAGAAGCATTTACTTTCTCTATTAGTGGCGTATGCAGTATCTTATTAAGGATTTTGGGGGGGACGCGAACTGCTTATCTTGTACTTTTAAATGTTCATTTTTTTTCATCTGGTTGGAGGTGGGGCTGTATAGCTCCATGGACCATTATCCTCCGCACTCCCTTGCTAGTCATGAATCCTAAGTGTTAAGAATATTTCACTTGAAGAAGTAAAATTAATTATTAAAATTAAAATAAACCCTTTTTAATCTAAAGGAAACAAACGTTTCTTAAGACTCAGAATTCTTTTTGAGACAAATATCCATTTCTTATTCGATTTTAAGACCTCATAGGAACATCCCTCCTCCTAGTTACGCTATTTTTTCCTAAATGTCAGCATATGTATTATAGCCAAATTCAGCTATAGAAACAAAAATGGCGTCGTTCCCCGGCTTCAGTACGAGGTAAGTGTTGTTTATCTTGGAAAATATTTATTTTAAAGATACTTTTCTGCAATGTAAGCAGCAATTTTTAGAAGAGCTATGTTTAGTTTATAAATTATAAGACAAAGTAAGAAGATACAATGCTTTTGTGTGGTCTAAACTGTCGAAATATTTTGCCATGAACGTTTGTTCCTTTCAGGCAATTAATGAAATTTTGTGTTGCAAATGGCCACAAGTTCAATTTTAAAAACCGATGGAGACAATTTTTTTAAAAACCGTTCAGTAATTTAGAGATACTCTCACAGTTACTAGGTCCCATCAGTGGAGGTGCTAGGATGGAATTATGGAGAGAGCTAAAGGCAATTATTGTTGGTAAGTTTGTCGTTTTTTAAAAATAATAAGTATTGTCAATGACTCTTTACTTTGGGTTATGGGAGATTCTAGACTCCCTGTAGGTCTTAGTAACTGTGAAAATCACCAACCACAGGGTTTTGGTATATAAATATGTTTGAAAATATATATATATTTATTTTTTTACCACCAAACCCCAAGTGGGAAAGCTGCACCACAGCCAAAGGTCACAAAAGGTATATGTTATGACCGAACTGACCACTACGTTTAACATGTCGCAAACCCACAGAAACTTAGGCGGTGTCAATCTGAAGCCCGTAAAGGCAAAAGTCGTTTTTTCTGTTCAAAATGTAAAGTGTTTTTGTTTATTATAGGAGGAGCCAATTGTTTTATAAAATATCACGAAGAAAAGTAGAAAACCACAAAAAATATTCCACATTTTCCTGGAAGGAACAAATGTTCCATGTATTTTTTGTGTATCATTATTATTATTATTCAAAAGGCGAAAATAAATTTTTTTTTGTATTTCGGAAAGGTTGATCGATAAAAAAATAGTAAGACACAAAAAAATTGTTTTTCGGTATATGTTTAGGCTAAAAAGGGTTAATTATGTTAATCACATTAATTATAATTTATTTAAAATTTTTTGTAATGGACCCCCCTTACCAGAATCCTGGCTACGCGTCTGCGCGCGCACACACACGCACACACAGAAGGGGGAAATATACATGAGGGTTAGTCAAAAAGTTAGTTTCACTTCACCGTAAAAATCACGGAAAAAAAGATATTTCGTTGAAGATTTGTGGCAACACCGTAGACATTTATCTACGGCAGGTAGAAACGATTTTGGTGGGGCCTTGGTGTGTTAGTTTTAGTTCGCTAGCTAATCAGTCGTAAATATGCCTCGGCGGATGCAGATAGCGTCCAAATTGGAAGTGCGTGTAGTAATTCGTTTTTCCAGTGATTATAATTTCCAAATTTTTCGTGAATCATTTTGGGAAAATCACTTAAAGATCGACAGCCAAGTTAACTTTTAAAAGGCATTGTGCTCAGTAACTCACTCAGAATATTTCCAAGTGAGGGGCCAGATGGAAAAAATGGTCAGAGGCCATATCAATTACAGTTATCTTTTAAACGCGGATTGGAGGAGGAGGTATGGAAAAATTGCCCCCCACCCCCCACCGAGCTGGGATCACATCATGGAAAATAATATGAAAAGTACGGGACACTTGGCTAAAAGTGGGAATAGGGAACAAACCACAGCCCCCCTCCCCCGCTGAAAAATTTCGGGATCCGCCCTTGTCCTTTTGTGTGCATTTATCATTATTAAATTACTAATAATTCTACAGTGCAAGATACTTAAATCATTAGAAGTAGTACTAGATTATGTTCATAAAATTTTACAATGGCCAGCCCTTGTCCTCCATAAAAAATTACCGTTTTGATAATAGGTTTAAGAATAACCCTATTCTGCAAAACTTGCTTTTGCTTGCCCTCTGTCCATTACTTCATCCACAGAAGCATTTTTCTCTTCCACGACCCTTAAAAAATCATCGCCTATGAAAACCGAATCCTCATGATAGAGAAGTTTCATGTTGGTTTAACTTCTCCGAGGTCTTTCAATTATTAAATCCATTTGAAACAAATTGATCTGTGGCTTGTGTCGATCTTAAATCGACTTTATGGGGTGAAAAGAAAACACAAAATTTTCAATAAGCACTGTCTTCCACCTTTGAGTAAGCTATATACTTATGCTTATTCATCCAAGGTAAGCAGAAATTTCGCCTGTGGTGAGGTGTTCCTTGACTTAATGCAGCACAAGTGATAGTCGTGGGAAAATTTCAATTTGCATATGGTTCCCAAAGATTTTTCAGCACTGTTATCCTACCTTCATCAGTGAGGTTAGATTTCTTCACATAAGTAAAAATATCTGCAGTCAGAATTTCCACTTCAACTGTGTTTGATATTATGTTTTGCTCTACCTTTACCTCTTACAAAGTTGTTTGAAGACAGTCGCGGGCCACTGCTGTTGCTTTTCTCAAGAGCAGTCTCATCAACGTTACCAGAGTGCAGGGAAATGTTATTGGGATTATCACTATTTTCAATCTTACTTTAAAAGAAGAAATGACCAGTGTCTATTTGCGTAATAATTTTTCGCTTTGTTAGTTCAGCTTTGTTAGTTGGGGGGGCGGACACCCTCGGCCCTCTACGTGGGTGCGCCACTGATTGTGTTCCTGCATGACAGTGCGAGACGATATGCAGCAATCCTAACAAGGGGTGCTCTGAGAAAGTTTAAGTGGGAAGTGTAAGACTCCCTGTAGCCTAGATGTCGCGCACATGTATCCTCCACATGTTCGGTCCCATGAAACAAGAACTCGTAAAGCGACAATACCAAGCGGATGAGGTGGTGAAAGCTGCAACTCAGCAGTGGTTATATTAGTTTGGATTTTTTATGGTGCAAGAGCATCTGTGCTACACTGCGCCAGTGGTTATCGTACACTGGATGGCAATTCTTCGCACAAAACATAGAAAAAGTACAACATCTCGACAAATATTTTAAAAAAAGAGGCGATGACGTTGAAATGTTGCTTTTGTATGGTACTTTTATATAAGTAAAACACTGTTATATAATTTCAACCTGATTTATCTTATACAATAATGTTTGCCACCCACGTATATTTAGCTCAAGCTATAGCTTTTTTGTTTTTGGAGAAAAAGAGGCGCCGTCCTCATCCTGGATTCGAACCAGGGTCCCTCCGTTTAGCCCGGAGTGTCTTGACCTACTAGACGAATGAGGACAAGAACAAACGCATTTTTCTCCGTATGTAAAGATGTAAGATATTATTACCCTTCACAGGGATAACACAATTGCCAAATAATGGTCAACACAGAAAAGCCTCCGGGGCGAGATTTTTGTGAGTTTTTCGTGGGGGAATTTATTATACAATAATTTTTGCCACCCACGTATATTTAGCTCAAACTAGAGCCGATTTATCTGTTCAAAGAGTATAACTAATTTGTTGACTAACCTATGTACATACGGGGTTCGTGCCCCGGTGGCCTCGGTATTATCAATTTCTTTGATATTTATGTGATTTCCAAATTATATAACATACTGTATATATGATTACAGTTTTATATTTTAAAAATCATCTAATTATATACATCCCAATTACATAACGGTTGGTTGTATTTTATGGCGCAAAGATAATCGCAATTACATAATATTCACACATCCAAATATAGACACTTGTGAGCAATTGAATTACAGACACCTGCCATTTTGGCGAAATGATGCTGTGGTCGTCGCCTCGGAGAATGGAATAGTGCCAAATCATGCGTGACAGGGACGTCATCAGACTGTATGCTGACCATCTGAGTGACAGTCGAGGACAGAATGGGGAAGAGACATGTTTTCTGAGTATTTGATCGCGGCTAGTTGGTTGGGTCCAAACACATGATTTTGTTGAATCAATATGTTGATTATGTTGAATCAATATGTTGATTATGTTGAATCAATATGTTGATTATGTTGAATCAATATGTTGATTATGTTAGCTCAATATGTTGATCATGTTAGCTCAATATGTTGATCATGTTAGCTCAATATGTTGATCATGTTAGCTCAATATGTTGATTATGTTAG
>QLNU02014176.1:79094538-79108411 GCA_006491805.2 Dysdera silvatica
GCATGGAGAGGTGCATGCTTGGAATAACTAGGAGAGATCGAAAAAGAAACACTTGGGTGAGAGAGCAAACTAGAGTAGAGGACATCATTGTTAAAGTAAAAGGGCTGAAATGGCGATGGGCTGGGCATATTGCAAGAAGAACTGATCAACGATGGACAACAGAAATTCTGAACTGGATTCCAAGAGACCACCGAAGACCTAGAAAACGTCCTCAAACTAGATGGGTGGATGAAATAAGAAAACAGGTTGGGGTGACGTGGAAGCGAATTGCTCAGGATAGACTTGTGTGGAAAGCATTTGGAGAGACCTTCATCCAGCAGTGGATAGATAATGGTTGAATATGATGATGATGATATATATATATATATATATATATATGTATGTAGGAGCTTAATTCTCCCTAGAAAAAAAATTAGTCCTTCTAAAACAGTGTTGTCCAATCTTTTTAAGTAGCGGGCCACTTAAACGTTTTCTTAGATCTCGCGCATCAGTAGCTTCAGCGAGTTTCCTAAAAATATAATTAATTAACTAATTATAAAAGCCTCTCTTCAGAGTTTCTTCCGGATAATTATTTGTTCACTTAAGATATGGGAAGGGGTCACCCATGCGGTTTTTCCCGAATTCGGAAAAAAAAAATCTAAAAAATCTTTTTGGATTATTTTTCATTTCAAACAGCTGTCGGCGTGCTGGATTAACCCTGTTGGCGGGCAATATGTTGGACAACCCTGCTCTAGGAAAACGAAAATTGGAGGTGTAAGTCATGTAAGGAGCATTGAAGATGGACTATATCCCGCTGGACCTCAAAACTAGATACGCCAATGACCATCAATGGCGTAGGCAGAAAGTTCATAAGGGGAGGGTTATAGGCTTAATGGGAGGGGTTACAGAGCTACAACTCATATATTCCTATGTTAAATATACAAAATTTCATTGCGATGGGGGTTACAATACCCAAAATCTCCCCTTGGCTACGCCTCTGATAGCCATGCCTGAACTTACCTTCGCTTATGGTCAGTCGATAGCTCAGCACCAGTAATGTAATCATGGCAATGATGCAAAATACTAGAGAAATGAAAGCCACAGAAGTAAGCAGTCGTTCTAGAAATGATCGGTGGTTCCACCAAGAAAAGGAAGTTCTAGAGAAAAGTAATTTTGATTACTATAAGTATTAAAGGTACTTTTTTAAAAAATAATCTACATGTAACTATTTTATTCCAAAATTCTATACGTAACTATGTTACTCCAAAATTCTATGCACAAGTGCGCTAGAAAAACTAGAACATTTGCTTTCATAAAATTATGTTACCACAGTCGGCGTATTTAATGGAATTTTTCGTAATTGAAATACATATAAAGGCATATATCTGCGTAACCTACTGGCTGTAATGATCAGAGGTACAGAGTCGGGATATACCTGTATTTTCATTTCTCAGGAGGGGGCAGAAGCCGCTAACGGTCGCTATGATGATGGAAAGTTCGGCGTAAAATTGGAAGGTCGTAAACAGAAATTAACGTTAGTTTAGTGGGATACTTTTCGAGACCAGCACCATCGTTCTTAAAAACGCTTAGTTCGTAATTTGAAGTTTCATAAAAACGTGAGTCTGCTATAGCGCCGTTTAAGCCTCCTCACCACGATGACGAACGTCCATCTGTCATAGCTGTTAAAGTGCCATGCTTCCATAATATATGTCCGTTTGTCATCGACACGGTGTAGGAACGTAGTCTACATACAGCATACTGTTCGGAGCTCGCTACGAGCTTTTTGGTTCCCTAGGCCGTAACAAGTTTGGATTCCTCGGAAAACTGCAGATCCCTGCTCAGCATGACCCTCGCTGCTCTTGCGCCATAAAATTTGAACAAATAATTCGCTACGAACTTTATACCATGCAATAGTTGAATTGTTTACAACTTTGCCAGGTGTGATATTCAAAACATAAGTAAATAGCAAATTTCCCATGCCCTCTCAAAGTCGTGCAGAAGCGGGTATCAGTGCCGTTTAAATGGGTGGGTCATCGGGGACCGGAAGACCTTAGGGCCCCAAAATCTGCAAAACTTGAGTTTATTATACATTAGGCCTATATTTTTCTTAACATAAAATTTCGAAAACTTAACAATTGGTATAGAAAACGCTCCCGGAAATGATGGAGCTTATCTGCCTCCCGAATGTATTATGACGCCCCCGGGGCTGTTGGTCAGTATTTAAATTTTTAATATGGTGAATATCTATACATATAACTGGAGTCTGAATTATATGCAAATGCATATTTTAGCCCTTTTCAAGGTCAGCGCATATAAATGAATAAAAATTATGAATTTCCAGAATAAATGCATATTTTAAGGGTTTTAGTAATTTTAAGAATTTTATTATTCTTTTATCGGAAAAATTACCCGAGAATGATGAAGTTAAATTCTCTTTTTATTCCTTATCTAAGCAGAAAATCAAAATAATTTGTAAACGCACATGTTTAATTATGTCCTAGGACGCTAAAAGTTTAGTCATGGCTGAATTATAGCCATCATCATTATCTTTATTAGAGAAACCGAAGATCTGATTCTAATATGCTAGACTAGAAGTTAACTCCAGGTCAGAATACAAATATTTGCATGGGCGAAATTTGACATCATTATCTATCAATGATAGACTTGGGTGAATATGTAGTCTCTCACGAATAAACTATCAGTAATAGACAATCCGCAAAATTTTATAAATGCTGTCCAATAACGTCCATAGCTCCGGAAAGGACATTTTGGCCTTAACCCTGTAATTGCTCAAACTTTTTTTCTTTTTATAACAATCTCTTCAAAAACTGCATATTTCTTTTTATTCAATATTTTAAATCTACATGTAATTGAGAGTTAAAATATGTAGCACATTTTTGTAACCAAAGATGATGAGAGATGAAAGATGGAAAAATTTCATACCCGCGAAAATCGCTTGAAAAGAAAATCTTGTTACTTTCATGTTGCCCGTGGAAATCACGGGATAAGCAATCAAAGGTCTAAAAGTGCTATTGAATGATAGAAGACAATGCTTAACGATTTGGAATATCAAGACAGACACACATTGTGATAAGCCGTAATAAAAATTGGACACAGGGGGGGAGGAGCTCACAGGAGTCATGACACCCAAAATATTTTTCACTGTAAAAAATTCCAATTTTCATGATAAATGAAGGGTGTTATTCCAAGACCATGGCAAATTCTGTCCTTGACCCCCCAAAATGAAAGTCTGTGTCCGCCCCTAGCTGTATAAAGCATAATATTTTGTATATATTGAATATTTTTACTCAGCAGTTAATAAACCCATTCGCTTTAAAATTCAGGACATAATTTCACGTAAATTAAAAAAAAACAAAAACATTTAAATTCTTAATTATTTACTTTAAGTGCATATACATGTATATTCTGAGATTTTAATGCATACTTGAATACATGTTTTATTGTTTTTTTTCGTGCATGTAACTTCGGCTATATATAAACCAATAAATAAAGAACTATATGGGGATATCCATGATTTTCAATAAAGTGGGGGGGAAAGCGTCTCTTAGGGTCTTCAGACAAAGAAATTTTGTGAATCTTTGTTCTACCCCCCCACTTTTTAGAATAGGGCAGTGGTTCTCAATTCGTTTTCATGACGTGATACTTTGGAACTTTTTTTCGGTCGGCGGGGCAGACGATATGAAAACGAAATTATCTTACACGCTATTTGGCGCAGTATGACCCAGATGCTCTTGCGCCATAAAAAAGCCAAACAAACAAACGATCTTACACGCTATATAGACAATTCCGTATTGGGGTGGGGGAGCTAGGGAGCTTATACCCTCCTAAAAACTTTCTGATTCAATGAAATAGCATTGAGGTAAGAGCTTTAGCCCTATCTAGAAAAAAAATTAGTCCCTAGAAGCAAGCGCGGACACGGGGAAGTCACAGGGATCATGACTCACCCTAAAAATAGTTTTTCACTGTAAAAAATTCCAACTTTCATAAAAAATGAAGCGTGCTATTCCAAGACTATGTCTTTCTGTCCTTGACCCTTCCAAAATGGAAGTCTGTGTTCTTCCCTTGCCTAGAAGAAAATCAGCGCAACCTAGACTGCGAGGCTAGTACAGTGATAAGTACAGTCGTATAAATAAGAGTGGAATGCAAATACCATACAATTGTTTTAATGGTTGGATTACTTTCATTACAATAAGTATCCATGCGTGTATTCATTTTTTAATAATTGTAAGAAATAAATTTATAAAAAAAAAACATTTTTTCATGCCAAAAAAAAGTATTTGCACACCCAACGAAGTTCTGTTTTAAAGCAGTTAAAAACTATGCTGCATAAATTTCCAACAAATTACAGTTATAAGATCTCTTGAAAAGTTTAGAAGAACATTGGAACAGCAATTTAGTTAATTTCTGCTATTATGGACCTAAAAAATACGGGTTTTCTACTGCAATGTGGAAGAGGGTTATATTATTTCGTAACAGTTGTTTTAGTTACATTGTTATAGATGAGAATATAATTTTGAACATCTTTAGCGTTCGGTATGTAATAAAAAATTAAAAAGAAGAGTAGTATGTATTTAAAGAATAAATCGAGATCTTGCCGTTCAAAGAAGCAAAATGCAAGGCAGGTGAGGAACATCATCAAGCAAGTGTCAGAGTACTCCCTCCGTATGGTCGAGAATTAGCTATTGGTATCGCTTCAGCATCGGCGATAATGCTAAGTTCTCAAACTATTCGCAATATTCTTCACTATGTACATATTTGAGACAGAAGACCCAAGAAATCATCCCATCAGTGAAACCCATCAGTGAACCCACCAGTGAAATCATCCCATCAGCGAACCCATCACTGAAAGGAAGAAGAAAAGACTTGTTTGCGTGTCTCAAGAAACCTGAGAGTTTCGGAAAAAGATATTTTTTGAAGATAGTAAGTTTAATATTATCGGTTTGGATGGAAAAAATATGTGTGGTAAAAGACAAATGCTTCCCTTGAAACAAAGAACGTAAGACCAGTTGTAAAACACATCGATGACCATGAGCTGATTTGGGAGTACATGGTTTCAAATAAAGTTGGCAATGTGGCCTTTATTGAAGGTAATATAAGTGCTAGACATTACCTTAAAATATTGAGAAGTAATTTATTGGACAGCATATTGAAATTGGGGTTCGTTCTGTTTTCAATAGGAGAACCATACAATCAACGAAACAAGGTAGTAGTTGCTTTTAAATGTGAAAAATTAACTATATATATATATATACATACACTCCTCACAATCTCCAGACGTTAATCCTATTGAGAACTTGTGACATTCTTTTAGATCTTCAAGAGAAAATTAAAATTTTCTAGCCAAGCCATATTTAGGCAAACGCCTACTGAGGAATGAGTGAAAATCAGTGTACAAACAACTAAAAAATTAGCAAAATCGATACCCATTCAACTACAAGCTTTAATTAAGGCACACAAAAGGCAAGAATACAAAGTACTAGTAACACTTTTATTATTTTTTGTTTTTTTTTCTATCAGATGTGCAAATGCTTTTATTGGCGTGAAAAATAGGTTTTTATTTTTTTTATAAACTTATCTCCTTGTAATTATTAAAATAAATAAATACACGTATGGATGTTTATTGTGAAAGTAATCCAATGATTAAAAATATTTCGTAATATTCAAAGTCCTATTTATGCGGCATACTGCAAGTGTGTAAATACTTTTTTGGCTCACTGTATATAGGTAAATACTGAAAAATTTCGTTAAAAAAGTGATAAAAGTGTACAACATATTGGGGATGTTATACTTAATTACACACGTGTCAAATCTTTGCTCGTAACAGCAACATATTACTATTAATTTTATTTTTGACACAATTTTTTTTTCAGTTAATCTTTTGTAGCCGGGCCAGTTCGCGGACCGGATCTGGCCGGTGGGCAGCCTATGAAAATCACTGGAATAGGGGTTAGTTATGCAGGGTGTCTCAGCATCAGGGTTAAAAACATCTAGGAAAGATAGGGTATACCTAGACGAACAATATTTGTTATAGAACCTAGGGTCGCAAACCACTCACAGAGCTAGTTCTAAAACCGTCCAGCATGCACAAATAGTGACAATCAGTGCGTGAAAAGCGCTAGAACTCAGGTCAGCTGCTCAATTGCATAGATGATTAGGACATCGTATTTTGCGCTTCTCATGCACAGCTTGTCACTATTTTCGCATTCTGGACAAATAGCGACAACCTGTGCATGAGAAACGAAAAATACACAAGTTGTCACTAGTTGTGCATGCTTTTAGAACTGGCGCTGTGAGCGGTTTGCGACCCTAGGTTCTATGACAAATATTGTTTGTGTAGGTGTACTCTACCCGTTCTAGATTATTGTAACCCTGGTGCTGAGACACCCTGTATCAATTCGCGAATAATATAAATGTCAAAACCTTAAATCGAAACGCAAAGATCAAACGACTGATGCCAACGACAAAAGTTGTGAAAAGAAAACTTAAAAAAAAGAAGACCGATTGACACAAATGACCGTTTCGAAACTTTCTTTTCGTCGCATATGATTTTTGTCTCGCACTCATGAGGACATCCGCATTAGCAAAGCCTCAACACGGATAAGAAGGAAAAAAAAAAAGGACGTATGTAAAAGTGAAGGAGAGATATTTGGTGTAAACAAGATAATTAGAAGATTATACTCAATCTTAAAATTGTGTTTGTTTTTTTAAGACGCAAAAAGATTAAAGACCATACTACGCCGAAATCTATAGTTTTTTGAGTAATTCGAATTTCTCCTACCAAAGAAATCAAACCTCGAAGTTGTTGATTGTTCAAAAGTTGGGAAAGTTGTCCACTGCTGCATCATTGTTGTTTTCCCAGAAGAGGGCTATTGTAATAACAGGAAACAAAAAGGCGAGAGAACACGCATATATACACGTGAATGACGTCGACAATTGACCAGAACAACCGGGTATAGATTTCCGGTAACGGAGCAAGCAAACCTCGGAGGACAGTAAAATGGCACGCGCTCAACGATATCGTTGGGAGTCGAACCTGGGTAAATGGAACTATAGATGACTGCCTTAACACTCCGCCGCCATTCAACGAGTATACATTTTTCCGATGAAGTTAAACCTCTTGAGCAACATCATTTCAGACAGAACATAGAGGCGTGCTGAGCCTCAGGCCTCCGAATGGGCAAGGACTTGCGCCCTCCGAAAATCCACGGTATGCGCCCTTTGAGAAGACCCAGTCCGTCTCTGGCAAAACATGGACATATGCAAAAAAAATTAGGATACAACAATTACGGTAAAAATATTGCAGAATGAAATAACGACACTCAATTAATATATATCACCGGCAAAGTGTGAAAAGCAAGCATTGTATAGAAAGCCTATGCATTTGTAGTGGGGGCTATTAATTAATACTTAATATTGAATATCTATTTCTGACTACATTTTAATTGCATAAACTTGCCCTTGGCTAATGTGTTATATTGGATGCATAAACCAGAACTCGGGATATGCCCCCCCTTGTACATTGAAGTAAATATCAAAGATTATGTTGCATCTTGAAGCCTCTGGGGAAAATTTAGAATTATCCCCAGAACGAAACGATATCATACACCGCTTCTTGAGAAATTCAAAAGTCTTTAAAGAAACAGCTTAATGTTTATTTAAGCAAACAAAACATGTTAGGAAAATTTAAATTTTTAAAGAAATTACTATTGAACAAAAATCGCTTGGAAAAGTAAACAAAAAAAATTCTGCCTTTTTTTTACGCTGCCTTTATGAGTTCTTTGCGGCAGTGTTGCCGCGGTTAACTCGTTACGTCCTCCGGCGATCCGTCTTCGGCAACGGTATTCCCGCGTCCATAGCCTCCTCTCCGACACTGACAGCAACACACATTCAATGCGGCCTACACGTTTTTAGGTAGTATAAAATATCCATTTTATTTTTGGTATTTACATACTTTCCATAAGCGTTGTATAGATAGTTTATATAATTATTTTGTATAGTTTGTATAGTTAGTTCATTGTCCCCTTTGGATCCGCTAGTGCCAAGGTAGCTCCAACTGTTGGCCAGTTGGAGAGAGTTCAAGTATTACGTAAGTAATATTTTTTATCCATTAGTTATCCCCAGAACGAAACGTGTATCATACACCACTTCTTGAAAAATCCTGCCATTTTTTTTTTTACGCTGCCTTTCATGAGTTCTCTTTGCGGCAGTGTTGCCGCGCTTTAACTTTGTTACGTCACATCCGGCGATCCGTCTCCGGCAACGGTATTCCCGCGTCCATCGCCTCCTCTCCGACACTAGTATAAAATATCCATTTTATTTTGGTATTTTAGATACTTTCCATAAGCATTGTATAGAATACCTAGGCATTCTATACAATTAATAAACCTTAGAGGCTCTTGTTCATTTATTCGTGCATAGAAAAAATAGCAGAATACAATGATGATGTTAACCACAGCACTGTCAACATAATGTGATCGTTTATTTAATATATACTCATGTTTGTAAAAATTGCAACACCATGAAAGACTCGTCCGAATTGAATGAAATTTAATGTACAAACGACCTGTGTTGATACAAATAAGTGATTAAAATTACAACGAAGAAAAAAAATTACATGTCGAAAATCAGAATTTGGTGAAGCCACTACGCGCTGCAACAAGTGATGCTATACGAGGTGGCATGGAATCAAACAGATATTGAATGTGTGCCTGAGGAAGAGCATTCCAGATTGCTTGTATGCAACCCCAAAGTTCATCTGTAGTAGCTATGGGACGAGGATCACGAGCGAGACGCCGACCAACGATATCCCACACATGTTCAATCGGCGACATATCCGGCGAATAGGCAGGCCAAGGAAGAAGCTGTATCTGTTGTGATGAAAAGAAGTCTTGAACATTCCTGGCAATATGTGGGCGGGCATTGTCCTGTTGAAATACAGCTCCGGGAATGCCTTGAAGGAAGGGAACAACTTCGGGCTCCAGAACTTCATTGATGTACCGGTTGCTGTTAAGATTACCCACAATTCGTAGCAGCTGAGATCGTCCATGATACGCAATCACACCCCCAGATCATAACGCTAGGCGTTCGTCCACTATGACGTTGGATAAAGCACTTCGGAATGTGGCGTTATCCGGTATAGCATATAACATGGATGCGGCCGTCACTGTACCCCAAATTAAAGCGGGATTCATCAAAACACACCACTTGGTGCCAATTAGCACGCCAGTCTCTATGTCCATGAGCTCACTGTAGCCGTAGGCACCGATGGTTTTGCGTCAGGAGGATCCTGTATAAAGGAACTCTTGCACGCAGTCCACGGTGCAGTAGACGCCGACGAATTGATGAAGCACACAATGATACACCTGTAGCAGTGCACCAACGTTCTGCCAACTGTCCAGATGAAGCAAAACGGTCCGTCACCGCCATGCGGACCAGGTGTCTATCATCCCGTGCTGACGTCACCTTTCGGCGTCCACTCCCGGATTTCTGAGTTGTCTGGTTCTCTTGAACCCACTGCTTCCACACTCGCATCACTGTGCTGCTGTTACGCCCCATACGAGCTGCTATTGCAGGATAAGAAAACCCTCCTCCTTCACAAAGGCTGAACATTCCTCCCCATTCAAACTCCGTAACTTGCTGAAATGTCGCTCTCTTGTCGTAGAGGCATAGTGACGTCTCATGTAACGTTTACCACTAGCAGATAACCAAACACGCCCAGCTACAGCCCTCTATTTATACCGATTCATCAGCAGTTCAGAGGGTGCTGCTCAGCCCACGCATGCGCGATGACTCTGAAATTCTAATCATTTGAATAGCATACCCTAATTTGCATTTTCTGAAAGTTTCAGCTCAATCAAGTGATTCCTTCATGGTGTTGCAATTTTTACAAACAGGAGTATATAATAAATCTTTCTGTAATGGATCATTCTTTTCATAGATTTATCTTTGGGCAAAACTATATATATATGTGTGTGTGTGTGTGTGTGTGTGTGTGTGTGTGTGCTTTCAGACAGGGTACATTTCTTACACAACTATCAGTTAACCAGTTTATTTATTCTTCACATGTAGGGTTAAAGATGGAAAGAAAAATACATAAAACCTTGAATTATACATACAGAATTTTAGTGTGCATAGAAAGGTCTCATGAAAATATCAACTAGGATATGAAAAACCATGGGACCCGGCGATGGCAAATCGTACTACGGTACATAATTCAAATAAACGATTCTAGTTACAGTTTATAATTACAGTGCATAATTATATTATATGTGTATTATAATATATAATTACAATATATAATTACAGTACACATTACTGTATGTAAATTCAGTATGTAATTATAGCATATAGTTAAAGTACATACTGTATTACTAAATAAACTCATGTTTGTAAAAATTGCAACACCATGAAGGAATCATGTGATTGAGCTGAAACTTTCAGGAAATGCAAATTAGGGTATGCTATTCAAATGATTAGAATTTCAGAGTCATCACGCATGCGTGGGCTGAGCAGCGCCCTCTGAACTGCTGATGGATCCGTATAAATAGAGGGCTGTAGCGGGGCGTGTATGGTTATCTGCTAGTGGTAAACGTTACATGAGACGTCACTATGCCTCTACGACGAAAGAGGGCGACATTTCAGCAAGTTACGGAGTTTGAACGGGGACGAATGATCGGCCTTCGTGAAGGAGGGTTTTCTTATCGTGCAATAGCAGCTCGTATGGGGCATAACAGCACGGGATGATAGATATCTGGTCCGCATGATAGTGATGGACCGTTTTGCTTCATCTGGACAATTCGCGGAACGTCGGTGCATTACTACAGGTGTATCATTGTGCTCCATCAATTCGTCTCGACGTCTGCCGTGGACTGCGTGCAGGTTCTTTATACGGGATCCACTGACGGCAAGACCATCGGCGCCTGCGGCTACAATGGGCTCATGGACATAGAGACTGGCGTGCTGATTGGCAACAAGTGGTGTTTTCTGATGAATCCCGCTTTAATTTGGGGTACAGTGATGGCCGCATCCGTGTTAGACGCTATACCGGTGAACGCCACCTTCCGGAGTGCATTATCCAACGTCATAATGGACGAACCCCCAGCGTTATGGTGGTTTGTTGGTCGTCATCCTCGTCCCATAGCTACTACAGATGAACTTTGGGGTCGCATATAAGCAATCTGGAATGCTCTTCCTCAGGCACACATTCAACATCTGTTTGATTCCATGCCACGTCGTATAGCATCACTTATTGCAGCGCGTGGTGGCTTCACCAAATACTGATTTTCGACATGTAATATTGTTTTTTTGCTTTGTAATTTTAATCGTTTATTTGTATCAACACAGGTCGTTTGTACATTAAATTTCATTCAATTCTGACGAGTCCTTCATGGTGTTGCAATTTTTACAAACATGAGTATAGATTAGCAAATCTTTCGCCGATTTTGTTTATGACTATTCCTGCACATCTCTATTACATTTATGTCCATTATATGCAAAATATGCAGCATTATAATAACAAGCACATAAATAAGCAGCATTGCAGCCAAGATGATGAAAAATTTAGAATAATTTCATTTCATTTTATTGGAACAACTATTTCAATATATTTTATTCGCTGCCCAGTTTTCGAATATACGTTTCGTTTGTAGTTTAGAATTTCATTTTGAAGTAAATTCAATGATCCTTTCTTGATCATTGTCTTCAGGCAAAAGCGAACATGCAGAATCATCAACTCATGATCGACACTGCAATATATGTAATCATTCTTCCCATGACAGTTAAGTAGGAAGCTGAGGGGCCCTGTATAGTAATTATACCCCTGTGTTGTGCGAGTAGTAATACCTTCCACGGAACGTAAATAGCCAACAAATAAGCATGAAGTCAAGATACCAGTAGTAGTAGAGTCGGTAAGGGGTGTATTGGGAAGAGTGGCCAATTCACTCCTGCCCATTCTATTACTACTACTGATCAGTCAGTCAAGATATCACTTCGTAAAATAAATGAAATGCTTCCAATAACGTTGTGGAACATATCAACGCATTTCTAATAGGTATGACAAATGGATAAGAGACATCAATGGCGTGGGTAATGCCAGGAGGATGGTACCATTCAATGTACACCTTAAGTGTAGGACACATAGAAAGCAATTTTTATCTCTTCGCTTTATTTTTGAATGCGGTTATTATTCTAATTATCTAAAATGTATGGTTTAAATGAGCGAAAACGCGTATATGTAAAGAGTCGATTCGATTAAGGGCTGTATAATCCGATAATATAAAATGCAACAATATATATGATGTAATTACTAGCAGATAGAATGAAATATAATTTAATATATTTCAGTCATTTCATATTCGGTATTATTTCCGCGATTGAGAATAGTATGATGGTAACCTTCTACAATTGTTCTTATATATTATCTTATATATTATGTTCGTTCTCTTATACAGGGTGTCTCAGCAATAGGGTTACAAACTTCTAGGAGGGGTAGGGTACACCTAGACGAACAATATTTGTCATAGAACATAGGATCGCAAACCACCCACAGCGCCAATTCTAAGACCGTCCAACATGCACAAATAGTGACAACCAATGCGTGAAAAGCGCGCAATAAAACTCAAATCAGCTTCTCAAGTTCATAGATTATTAGGACATCGCATTTTGCGCTTCTCATGCACTGGTTGTCACTATTTGTGCATGCTGGACGGTTTTAGAACTGGCGCTGTGAGTGGTTTGCGACCCTAGGTTCTATGACAAATATTGTTCGTCTAGGTGTACCCTACCCCTCCTAGATGTTTGCAACCCTGGTGTTGGGACACCCTGTATATTGTTAAATTCCAATCATTTAGCAAAAATATGCCCTTAACTAACAAAATCACGCTTTACTAGTAAGTTCACAATCACTTAGTAAAGGAAACATGACTTACCGTTGTTCATTTGCGGCTTTCATGGTGTCCATATAACGGATGAGCCTGCTCCAAAGGACGTCAAATCTCGAATTTGACGATCTTAAGTTTCCGAAGCTATACAAGGTGAATTTAGTTCAATTTTCACTGCGACCTTGGCTCTCATCATTTGCCACAACCAGAAAATTATGTCATGTGATTTACGTTTCTTACGTTTTGGCTTTCTTCCATTCATCTCATTAATCAATGCTAGAATACACATATGACTGCCGTTCAAGGCAAAGCTTCATTACAATTCTTAAAGAGCTTGTTCACTTATAATCATTCATTCTGTTACTGTCAGTACTCGATCATTGTTGTTGCTAGACATACAGGCATGCATTCACGTCAGAAGTTGGGGAAGGACAGAGTAATAGCTGATTTTTGCATGTGTGTGTGTGTTAGCGAACATTTATATATATACAGTCAAAACCGTTTCTTGGTGTTTTGCCGCTCTAGGCGAGAATTGAAAAGTGCCACACTTTTACTACCATTACTCTTTCGACTATATCCCCCTCTCTACCACCACCAACATCCAGCGGTACAACAATGTAAATCTTCTATTATACTTTTAATCATTAAACCCGTTAATTATATTTATATTTTAAACTTATATTAGTTATTTTGTAATATTAGAATATTGTGAATAGTAAAACAATTGCTACATGTTATAATTGTTTAATTTCAACATTTTATATTTTTGAAAACTGTAATATTGACGGAGTAATATTTCAAAACACAACGTTGTATTATCAGAGCTAGAAGGCTTAAATGTATTAGATATAAAAGAACTTGTGTGCAAAATTAAACAATGAAACACATCAAACATTTTCACATTCGTCAAAGTAAAGACTTACTAAGTAATTGTCCCGTATGCTTTTGAAAACAATTCGATGTTTTAATTTTTCCTCTTTTACATTTTTCTTTCC
>QLNU02014176.1:79108511-79143791 GCA_006491805.2 Dysdera silvatica
CTAAATGGGTTTTCGCTCGCGAAAAACCAGTTATGAAATGATGCCCTTCCCTCTACTGCAATGAACCAACTTGTCTGTTACTTTCACCATATGTATTATACATACAGCCGCCTGAAAAAATTAGGACACCCTCGTCAATGCATCGCTTGGACAGTATGTATGTATGCAATCATGTTTTGCTGTTTAATTTTGACCATGACGCAGTGACAGTTTTCCGTTTTACTTCATGGTAATAAACGTAATAACTTTGAAAAAATATCGAACCTCTTGCGTGTATAAAGAGTAATAAATGGTATTTTTCGTCGTTGCAATGGTCAAAGCTGTACGGATTTGGGGTAATCTCCCACCCCATTTAAATTATACCCTTATTTGCAAAATCAGCTTCCTTATGATAGAAAATTTTGTTTCTATACCTAAACTCTTATCTTTATTATTGTCTCCCCTTTTTGGAGATCTAGGTACGATCTCGGTAATGCTTATTTTGTTAAATTTGAGTTAAAAGGAATTGCCAAATGAAACTTTTTTGCTTATGATTTTTTTCTCGCTGCATCTGAAGGTGTACCCATGCACAGCAGGCCTCGATTCTTGCCAAGAATGCCAATACGTAGTCGAAGCGAAAGGTTTTCTTTGTATTCTGGGACACCCTGTACAATGTTTCGAACGAGCGTCGTACATTCAGCGGCAAGTGTTTCGTTTGGATTCGGAAGCAAGCCTTATACTTTTAGAATGGGCAGTTAGTGGCAGAATTGAACGCGGCGAAAGGTGGGACTTCACAAAGTAAGTTCGTAATTATTAATACTAGTAAAAGTACTAGCGGTGAATACTCTCATAAGTACACAAATATGCACGGTTTTGTTTTTTTTGTATTTTATGACATAACAACAGCTGAGATTATACTGCGGGGTTAGAGGGTTTTTATTCTTCTCTATATTCGCGGTAAAGCTAACCTGGTACACTGACAAGGCGCAGAGCAGTATAATTCCGCTAGTGCGGTATAGTTCGCCCTTCCGTTAACAAAAGATACATTTTGTACATAAAACATTAAAATAATGCTCAAATACATAAAACATAGGCATATTTGTGTAATTAAAATCTGGTATTTATTAAATTTAGGAAAAAGACTCATTATAACTAGCGCTGATGTCATTCAAGTAACTGACCACTCAGAGGACTTCGTTTGCTTGGCGGGAAATTTGGCGCCTGGAATTTTGGCAACCGCGTTTTTCTGCATTCCAAATTAGGCGATAAATAGCCTAATAATATTGAGGGCTATCTCATTTTTCGCCAATCTGCGAAAGAATACTCGTTGCTCGGTCGTGAATAGGTCGCCGTAGCCTTAACGGTGTACCAAGTTAGCTTTGCCGCGAGTATAGTCTAGGGGTAAAAAAGTGCGTTTATATTGCTAAAGAATTACTGGTTATAATAATAATAGCACCGTTTGTTCGCGGGATTTTCACGACGTAAGGACGGAAAGAGTCATGCTGCGCTGTGATCTATAGTTTACCGAGGAATCTGAACTTCGTATGGCCTAGAGAAACAACCTCCCGGACTACAGTAAGCAGTTAGTCGGCGGGGGTTTTCTTATTTTCCAACCTCCTGTTCAAGTTGACTGTCAAACGGCTTCACAAACTTACAGTTCTAAGAAGATTCCCTAAACCTGAAAGAAACGGGTTGGAAAACCACTTCTGTAAAAGAGCGAATATTACCTTAGAAAATCTTACATTTATTCTAGATCATTGGACATCGATGCAACCTTATCTGGAAATACAGTGCCGCTCGCTCGGCCAACTTTTCCAACATTCATATATGCACACAAACACACCCACACGCGGCTTTTTTTCCCCTGTTGGGAATCGAAACCGGGATAGAAGGGCTAGACGAAAGCGTTATCACAGTAGTGCCTATACACTGTCTGAATTCCACGGTTTAATACCATTTTCTGGTAAGAATGGGAAGTATTCGGTAAGGCAATCTATATCGATCTCTCTAACCTTTCCCTACCGTCACATATTTTTCGCTATTTCAGGTACTATATCATGAACTCCCACAACTTAAACACCCAGACTAGTCTAACTTAGGTCATGAGCCACTGAAAGCACGTCTATGAGTTTATGTAGACTCGTCTATGAGTTTATGTTACTCACATCGGTCAAACAGATGTATGTAGCAGTGACGAGATTTTAAGTGAAGCTGCGTGAAGCCAATTCACAAAAATCCAAGGTTACTATAAATTTCTTTCTTATTTACTGATACAGAATTTATTTCTTTTGTACAAATAATCCAAGCAGCACCCATGCATTTCGATTTGACATTCATTTTGTTTTAAGTTACTAATAAAGTTGGGGGCCACTGCATCAGTAATGCAAGTGAAACAGCCCAAAAACGAGTTGAAACGTGTTAATTCATTGTCCGGTTTTCTGTGATAAGAAACCACTATCTGTAAGTGGGAGCAGTCAAGTGCTCTCACCACGAGCGACGATAGCACGAGGTGAGTTAATTATTAAAAATCCGCAAAGCACAATGTTCACCTTGCTGCAGGTGTTCCATGAGCACACCAAGGCGCCAAACTGGACGTGGCCTGTCCCTTTTGGAGAAAATTAGGCATTAAAGAGTAACCTTGAGGGTTCGATGAGTGATGCTATTGGATTGTCCTCCAGCTCTCCAAAGAAGATAAAATATTGGTCGAGCGCCGCGCAATGAAGAAGTTCGACTTTTAAATCTTTGTGTATGTTTGAGTTTCAAACGAAACAAGGAGCTCCACACATTGTTCGTAAACATTTATTTTGAATTATTTGTAGTGTTCTCATTTTATCTGGACCGAGAAAGGTGAAGACAGCACAACAGTAAAGAAGAATTGACCTAATTGAAGATTTATATACCAGAATTTTTGTTGGAAGGCTCATTTTGGATTTAGGTCCTAAAACTGGTAACAGTGTGGAGAAGGCAGCACGAGCTTTGTTTCTAGTGATTTCAAAACGCCTTTTGAAACTAAGTCTTTTGTCCAGCATCATCCCCAAATAATTTGCTGCATTTTTATTTGTGATTTTTTGTCTTTTAGAGTGACTGAGTGTGAGCCAATTTTCACTTGGTGTTCCCGTCTACGTCGTACTTTTGATTAACTCTAGGATCGTTTTAACTTTTTTAATTTATTTTTATTCATATTCACTGTTTTGTAATAATATGTCTAAATTTTCCTCATGGTAAAGGACTTCTGTCCGTATAGCTCGTTGCATTGGAAAAAAAAAATAAATAAATCCAATGCTCACATGAAAAGAATCTTTAACAATTCGACGCTTGATTAATGACTGGGGGTTCGATAAATTGTTCAGAAGTGGAAGGACCTCCATCCCCAATTCTAAGAAAAAAGAGACTATAGACATGCCCATTCCATTGGAATATAAAGCAATGGACACAACGGGGAGATCTTGAAAATCCCTCAACTACAAGTGCAGGGGGAAAGACATCTGCAAAGATCAAGTTTACTCTGCGCGTCCTCACTCTTGTTCGAGCACTGACTTTTATGCTAATTGTTGTTTTTATTCTATTATGCGAGGATCGTTTGGGAAGAGTATTCCTTCGAGAGAGGAAATTCAACATTGACCGGTGAGGAAAACATAGATTCTAGAAAATTTTATTCGATGATACTTCACTGGATGGTAATTAATGATTTTCCCCCAACTTACCATCATGGCGGACTCACAACGAGTATGAGCCATGATCGAAATTGCGATTTGTAGTGTTTTGAAAATGGAAGAGTCGAATCTGTTTTGCTCTGAGGAGTCCCTATTTTGCCACAGTAGTTTTTTTTTTTTTCAGTGGATGTCTAATGAGGGGAGGGGGGAGAGAATTCCTCACACCCACTTCTGGATACTGACACTGAACCTAGGCAACGCAACCTCCTGAATCAGGAATTCTTGCAGAAGCATCGGGTAAAAAAGTAGTACTTTTTGAAAAACAAAAAATCGCTGGAATTGTATTAAAACAACTTGAACTTTAGAAGTTCGTTCGTCCGCAGGTTGTGGGGTGGAAAAAGTCTTCATACCGGAAAAAAAAAAGCCACAACACAGTATTTTACTGTGTTGTTGCAAAAAATCATGCTCAGGCTTAGAGAAAAAATATGTTTAAAGTAGGAAAAAATATGTTTAAGGCAGGGTACCAATTCTCAAAATATAGGGCACTGAAAACCTGCTTACCAATAAAACCGTTAATAAAATAAAAATTTAAAAAATTATCAGTGAAATATAATATATGTTACCTTAGTAACCACATTCTCAGCAGGTTTCGAAGTGGCAACCCTCAGCGTCGATGCACAGTCCCAGGAGCTTCTCGAAACTTTCGGCGATGGGCTGCAGCACTCCCGACGTGATTCCGTCTCACTCCTGGCGCAGCCATTGCTTCAGTGGTTCCAATCTTTTGTGGCGCTCAGTACAAGTCCTGGCATCCAAAAGTGCCCACACATTGTAATCCATCGGGTTTAAATCCGGTGATTACGGCGGCTACACTTGCGAAGTGATGAAACAGAAAAATGGAGCCCTCATCATTCCTGAGTTGTTTTAGCTCTATGAGCCGGCGCCGATTCTTGTTGGAAGATCCATACCGCATCGCCGAAGTGCTGCTAGGTCCACGGAATTAACGATTTCTAAAATGTCGCGTCGGTACACGTCCTTGTTAATTTTTAGCACCTTTTTCATGAAAACCGGAAGTGTCTTGCCGCTGGCGCAAATTTCATCCCAGGCCATGATGGACTGTGGTTTTTGGTGGTGTGCGACGATGGCTGAAGTGCGGGGAACCTCTGTGGACTAATTCCTATCGTTTTGACGATTGTGAGCTTGCTTGTAAAAAGCTTTTCACCTGTGAAGAGCGAATACTCCTAGCGCGTACCTACGGCCCAGCGTTGAAGTTGTAGTCATCTTTGAAGCCGGACTCGCTTGTTTTCGAACGTGTAGAGTTGAACCTTTTGCGACTTGTAGGGCTTGAGTTTAAGCTCATGTTTAGCCATTTGTTGCACCGATTTACGTTCCATTCCGGTCTCTCGAGCGATTTTTCTCATCGAGACCAGCGGATTTCTCTTCACTCGCTTCCGGGTGATCTGACGGTCGGCAGAGGTGTTGACAGTTTGCTTTCTTCGTCTTCCGGGGCGGTCGCCTTTGTAGCCGAGCTCATAGAAACGCTTAATGACATCAGACACGGTTTGGCGGGAAACCTCGAACAATTTCACATTGACGAAGACCTTGATAAAACAACTCCAAAACAGCAGAACATTTGTTTGACGTTGCCTTAAAATATGGAAGTTATTGGAGAACACTGCAAAATTTGAATTTGTTATTTAACTTTCGAAAGCACGAGACATGATGCAAAAATTGAAAATTGTTTTTCTTCTTATTATTATACTGGCTAAAAAGATCTAAAGATTATCCGGGTTTTTGCTGTTCATTCTGTAAAGGGAATTTGAAGGAAAAGAGAAAGGACTGAAAGGAAATGAAAAAAAAATAAAAATAAATAAGGGACAAGAATAATTCCAATCAGTGAAAACACTATCCAGTGTTGCCAGATACACCAATATCATGATAACACCAACTAAAATTTCTAAATACACCAAAGCGGAAAATTTTTGGCGAGTTACCGTTTCTTGGAGTACCGCCAAGTCCCTTAACACGCAACGATCGACCAATGATTAGGGGTTCGATTAATTGGTCAGAAGTGAAAGGAACTCAGAAGTGACCAGAAGAACCCAGAAGTAAAAGCTTGCTTTGAGCACCCACCCATTTTGATTGAGTACTATGATGCTAAGACAGTTGTCTTCATTCTGTTATCCGATAACTGTTCACGACAGGCCTGTAGGCAAGTCGGGGCCAGCAGTAGGGTCATGGTCCCAGTTCCCCAATTGATATTTATATGTAAACACTAACATTTTTCTCATAGGCGCAGTTAATGGGGCCACACAGCCTGGGAATAACAGCGCCATAGGTAAAATTATTCCTCTCCTGCCCAATCCTCCCTCCATAAAATTTAAAATAAAAACTTTGACATACGAGGCCTTGAAAATAACAATGGTACAAGTCCATTTTTGCTTAAAATGAGATAAGAAAGGATTTGCGTCCATCCAGTTTCGTGTTGGCCAATAGTAACGTGGTGCTATCCTGCAACAACTTATTACACTATGGTCATATACTAGTGTTGCAAGCAACAAGGCAACCCCAGAGGGTACTTCCATGGACTTAACTCAAAAAATTAATTTTTGGGACTTATACAACTGTTGTTTTCAACGCCTCATATGTTAATATTACAGTGTTTGTAATTGTAATGAATTAAAAAAAAAAAAGAGAGAAGCATCAAATTCGCTTGAGTTTATTGTGACATGTTTGTTTGGATGTTTTATGGCGCAAGAGCATCTGGGCTATACTGCGCCAAACATGGTAAATTATTGTGACATACTGTTTAAATTCTCTACGGCTCCTGACGATTATTTTATACTCGTGAGTCCCTGGTGCCCAATATGCCCTCTGCGTTACCCCAGTTGCCCCTTTATCCTAGTTACATGCCTGGTCCACGAGGATTATCGTTAAAACGGGGAAACTTAACATTGATCCTATGTGGGAAAACGTTGACTTCAATAGATTTTATTCTTATGATCGGGGCATTTGAGTATCTGTGACCCGATTAGGTATGGATGACGATATATTTGTACATTAATTTAAGATTTTCCTTTTTAGATACAAAAGCACGATTGATGTCTATGTTGACGACAAGATGATATGTCGAGAACATCAAAACATGAAGAACACGGAACAATTAAACCTGAAAAATATTATGCAGGCATACAATGTCACAGGCATGTGTTTAATTTTGGGACCGTACTTAAATACCCTCTATACAGATATACTTTCGGAGTTGGGAAAAACCGATACATACGGTGAGTGGAAGAATGATTTAGTGAATTCGGAGGTGACAGTTTTGATATCATGTATTAAAGAAATTTTGCTCCAACAAAAATAGTTTCCCCACAATTTATATATATATAAAATAAACTAAAATATTTTTTTATTTATACTATGAATTTATAACGTGGTTGAGAGTATATTATTCAAATTAGCAGGGGACTGAAAGGGGTTCCGATAATTAAACGTTCATATAATTGAAAATTTTAATACGTATAGCTCTGGTTAGACGTATTACGTGCGGGAACTATACAGACCCGCTTTCGAGAGTAGCACTGCACGTGTAGAATGCGTAATTCGTCCAATAGCTCTACAAGTAAGAAAGCGCGCTGGAGCTTGGCGCAAGCTGCCCAACCGGTTTGATGTTTGAGTAAAGCTTTGGGTGGATTTTATTTTTAAATCATCCTGCGTAATACGTCATCAATCTGAGAAAGTTACAGCCCCCACCCCCTTATTTTTGAAAATTATGATGTTGATGATTACCGCTTTCCCACACGCCCAATATCACACACGAAAGCGCACGATGGAAGGTCCTTTTAAACTAGGCGGCTTGTTACGCCTAGGGTTCCTTGATTTTTAGTGAAATCATAGTACTCCAACACCTAGATCTCAAGACTAGATACGCCTACAGATGCATTCTAATAAAAATACAATGCACACCTTTCCCTTTTATGTATCATCTCCTAAAACATACCCACTTCCCCAACAAAAAAAGAAGAAAGGTGGGGAGTAAAACACAGTGAAATTTTAAAAATCTGAACAGCTCGAGGATTTAAATTTAATCCGGATTTCAGCACAGTACTTCTAAAATTGAATTCAAAAACAAAAGGGCTTCGTTTATCAAACTGAGTATACAATATGTCGAAACTGCATTTACGTTGTCGTTGTGTAGTAATCATTTGAGAGCATGTGCTTTCTCACACAAACTGAAAAAGAATTTTCAAGAAGTTCGAATTTTTGGTATTCACAATTTTGGACTGCTACTATTATATACAGGGTGTACCAAAATAACCGAACCACTCTTATTAACTCGAGTTCTTTTTGAGGGAAAAGTTTAGTTTATATATCATTTCATAGATTTTTACGAATGCGCCATCTCCATATTCCATGGAGAATCTCGTAGAAATGTGGAGTGTTAAAAAATGCAAAACGTACATTTTCTCTTTTATTTCATATTCCATCGCATGTATTATTTTACGCAAAAAAAAAAGGTTTATTCAATTGCAGTTCTAACAAGATCAGGACGAGTTTTCTGCGGAACATAGAACTGAAAATATTGGAGTTGAATTTTAAAAAATGCACGGAATCGAACAGCCTCGCCTGGATGAAAGGAAATTAAAATTTTCATGAAAGGTCACAAAGTAGAGGACCAAAAGATCACAAATTAGAGGATAAATTGAAGAAACACAAAAGAAACGTTTAATACCTGAAGTAATTTTATTATTACCAGTTTTGCAATTATTAAGGTGGATGAATGGTGTTACATGGAGGAGCAAAATAAGAAATAACTTAATCAGAGATACGGTAGAGGTGCAACACACGGAGGGAAAAAAATACAGGAACATAGGTTATGATAGCTTGGATATACGGAGTGGAGAAATGAGGAATATTTGGAAAAGATAATGGATAGGCTAGTGGTAATGGAACAAAAGAAAGATGACGGCTGAAATGGAAGGATAGAGTGGTGGAAGATCTGGAAGAATACGGATGGAGTAGAGAAGGAGCCTTGGATAGAAGTTTGTGGAAAAGAAGAATAGCGTAACGCCGACCCCATATGAACATGGAAAAATGGGGAAGTGAAAGAATAAAGAAAAGGACCAGTTTTTGAAATTTCCCAAAACGTCAGCTTCGGCTGTTACGCAACCATCGTTTTTTTCCGTTGAAACTGTTGTAAATTTAGCTAGATGGTGGAAAAAACTTTTTTTTTTAACACCTTACAATATACTTTCAATGAAAAAAAATTGATCTTTAAAAATCGAAGAATATTTTGCTTATGTTCCTTCTTTTTTTATTAATTTGTCGCAGAACTAGGGATCTTACACATAAATTTGACTTCGTTTTCACCCAGTAGAGGCTGTATGATTCGATTCGTTTGCTAAAATTCAACTCATACCCTCATTTCTATTTGCCCCAGCAAATCCATTCTGATCTTGTTAGAACCATAACTGAATAAAGTTTCCTTTGGTGTAAGATAATACATGAGGGCGGGGTGCAAATTGAAGAAAGGGGGGGAAAAGCACGTTTGGAATTTTTTAACATACTATCGATGCTTCTACGGGATTCTCCATGCAGGGTCCCCACTCGCACTGGAGAAAAAATTCCCCAACTTTTCCAAGTTCTTTACCCCGACATATGTGGCAAAATTCTCTAACTAATCACAAACAAAACTTTCGACTGAACTTAAGTTGCAGAGAAAATGGCTTCACATTCATGGAAGATCTAGCTATCCAAAATAAAAGTTAAGAAGCCCCCCTAACTTCTCCAGGTTTGATAAAAAAAACCTCAACCCTCATTTATCCTTGACTTTTAGGGATGATTTGAAATTTTCTGGCAATTCCAGGTTTTCTATGTGAGTGGAAACACAGCCCATGGCATAAGAAGATAGCACATTATCAAAAATCAATAAGTTATGAAAGACATTTTCTGTTGACAACGCGAGTTAATGACGGTGGTATGGTCATTCCAAGACACTCTGTATATTATTTGTTTAGAGAGTGCCTGTCAGGGAATCCAGTTTTTCTTTTCAGGAGAAATGAGAAAACCGGAGACAGTATTTGCTGTTAGTCCAGTTCGTTTCGAAACTGGTGACATCATACATGGATGTATGATTAAGTTTGTTTCTGAATCCATTGCTGAGGTAAGCTATAATTTCTAACCAGATATGTAATGTTTTAATTATACTCTTTTTTCTAAAGTGAAATGAGTAATCTGGTATTGGGCGGCATTTTATTCTCTCACACATTCAAAAACTCCTCTCTTTTATGTTGTAGGGACTCATGAATCAACGGTCATTGATACACCAACCCACATTTCCAAAAGGTTTAATCATGATTTAATGTTCACCATTTTGTTTCCCCGCACATACGCTTTTCCCATCCAGAATCCAGATGGACCGACTCATCAGCGGTTCGCTCTGTTCCCGGCGACGGAAAAGATATTAGCTGCAGGCGACGATTGAGTTTAGTGTACAACACGGTACGGTGCAAGGATAACTTAATTGTATTTCTTCAAACTCCTTGACAGACATTTCCTGCCAATGAACATTTGCGTATGAAAAGGGTGAACAGCCAATAAGAGTGATTGCGAGTGTAGAGACGATGAGGCGAACACCAATAAAAGACATTCTTTCGGTAGGACTCTTAGCGAGATGGTCACGCTGCCCATGATGGACATTCATAATGTCTTACAATAATAATGTCAATTCTTAATCGTAACAATTTAAGTTATTTTGCTATGTGATTGTAAATAATTTGTGTAACGTAGAGACATGCTGTCTACATGGTTCATCTGTATCTTGGTATCCCTGACTTAATTTCGATAAGGTTCCAGGGTAACAATCCACGTGAGTTGTCGCAGGAGCTAAAACCCTTCTGATATAACTTATAAGCTATCGGTGATATTATGGAGTCTATCACCGCTCCATCGTTCTTCAATCCGTCATAGAACGATAACCAAATCTATAAATGTAGAAACCGCAATTGGTAATCTTACAATGTTAAAATACGTTAATATGGCATGTCCAGAGTTCTATGTTGCTTACATACACCATGAATAATAATTTTCACATTTTCCCTTCATTTTCATAGGCATATAAAAAACTAGAAGACATTTTTGCACCATTGTACAATGTGCTTGGAGGAAATCCATTTGAAAGAAAATAGTGACTATTGCGTATCGTAAAAAATCATTTTGTATATTTATTTACTCATCTTGTTTTGATACTGGCCTATAAAAGTAGTGATAGAAAAGTGTAGAAATAGTAGAAAAATACAATTATGCACTGAGTATGCATATACACTAATCGACAATGAAAGTTGCGCACGAAGAAGAAAGCATACGATGAATCTGAAATTTTATTGGGAAAAAAAAAAAACAGTAGAAAAATTATGGAAGGAGCTGTGGTACACAGTCATGTCATCCTCAATAGCTCATCGAACTGCCTTATGCTGCGATACAAGTAGCAATATGGTTTGGTATGCAGACATCTAATGTTGTCCTGCGTTAGAGAGGTCCACACCTGTCGGAAGTTGCTTCTCAAATCTCAGAGACTGCGGCAACGAGGTAGCTGGCATTTTAACTGATCCCACACATGCTTAACAAGGGGAAAGGCCTGGGGAGTGAGCAGGCCATGTAAATGTCTGGACATGATATAGGCAGGCCTGGGGGATCTGAGCCTTGTGCGGCCGAACATTATACTGCTGAAATATTGCACCTAAGATTCCAGCCACGAATGGGAGCACATGGGTCCGTAGAATCCCATCGATGTACTGCTAGACCATCAATGTTCAAGGTAGCACAACAAGATCGGTTGTCATCAGCTATGGTTGCCCAGATCATAATGCTTGTAGTGCAGCCTTGCTCTATACCGAGGTTGGAATTGCGGCATTGTACAGGAGTCCTCCAAACTCGGACACTATGATCATCAGTCTTCAAAACAAAGCGGCACTGATAACCAGACACCACACATTGCCAATCTGTGGCATTTCATGTTGCTCTAGCCTGGCATCACTGCAAATGGAAATGGCGATGATCCTGTGTTAATGGTAAGGGACCCCAGTATAGCAGGTTCGTTTGTTTGGAGGCATCTAGACATGGTCCGTGGACACGCACGAGTCCCTACTTGTGCCTGTATTGCGGATTGAGTCGCCGTGGGTTCTATACATGCCTAACACACCTTTATTCCATCTTCTTTACTCGTGGCATGCCGGGTCCCTCCAATCAGTTCTCCATGTCCGAATAGCTGCAAATGACCAGTGCTACAAACACAGTCAGAAAATACAGTGGTATAGCCTGAACGATCCACATGACGGATTATCCGGCATGCTGACCACCCTGCAGTTTTCAGTCCAATGATCAGGCCTTTCTCGAAGTGTGTCAGTTACGTATATCGATGTTTCTGGTATCTACCCACCGTTCTTTTCACTGTGTACTTATGTTTGCGTCGGCCGAAGCTTCTCGCATTGATAGGACATCGACTACATGCTGGTTTATAAGGCCACTCATATCTATACAGTCATGCACAATTACATCAAACTAAAATCATTTGCATACCAGCCTGACCCCTAGCTATTTACGTAATTTCGTGGTTGTAGCATGCTTTCTTCTTGGTGCACAATTTTTATTGTCGGTGAGTGTATATACACTGAAGAGCAATCGAATTAGAAATACCTGTCTAGTATTATGTAGCATCACATACCCTGCCATTGGCATGTACCAACATGAATCTTGACTCATCAGTCCAGGCAAAATTTTTACACATTTCTAGAGTGGCGATGATCCAGTGCCCATGCTAATCTTTGTGCCAAGTGATGTGAAGTCAGCAGAAGTACCCTAGTGGGATGACGGCTTCTGTACCCCATAGCCAGGTGATGGTCCTTGGAGTGGCTGCTTACACGATGTTGTGCACCAGCATTAAACGGCCAAGCGATCTGTTGCACTGTGAGCAGATTTACAATGAGAGCTAACTGAAGATGACTCAACTCATCCACATGACGTTATTCACGGCAGTTGGCCTTGGCAGGGATGGTTTTACTGGAATAGTCATACTCATGATGCACCCTTGACAGAGTGGCTTATGAAAACCACAGTGCCCACACAATTTCCCGAGATGGAGGGACCTATCCATCGGGCCCCCGACAGTTTGTCCGTGATCAAATGCACTTAGACAATAGGTTATTCATCTGAGATTTTACATATACTGTGTTCGACTATTATGGATAATATGAGCCCCACTCCTTATATTGTTGGATGGCTGTTTACATACATTTCTTTTCCATTTCCAGACCCATCCACAGTAACAAATTTCCATAAGGTCAGCTGACTCTAACTCAATTGCTCTGCAGGGTATATATTTGATGTATTTAAACCATGTATGTAAAGGTTTGTTATAATATTATATATCAACTAGCAAAATTTCATCTCCCAATAGATATGTATGTATACACAGCTTCAAATACTATTCGGAATGGCGCCAAAATTTGTACATGCATAGCTGCCAACTTTCTGAGATAGCTTTCAATAAGCATTTACCTCGAGCGTGTGTGCAAACGTGTATGAGGAGATTGTCTTAAAAAATTTAATTAAAATTAAAAATATTTTACTTCCACAACAGATTATGTTTAGACTGACATGAAAGAGTTATAGTGACAATTCTAAATTTAGGCTTTTTATGAAATCAAGTATATATTACCATAAATTTGATTTTATTAAGCAGCAAACACTCTACTGGCTATTTCTCCATAAATGAAAGTCTTATTGCTTCTTTTGAAGAAATCAGCTGCTGTTCGGTGAATTTCTTTTATAGCGCACGTGAAATTTTGAAAAGTCTTTTGTTTTTTCAATAATGAGTTTTCGTACTCAGGCCTGGTCTACAGTCTGTTTGATTCTTTCAAATGACACTAAAAATTCTTTTCGTAGTAACATTTACATTTTGCTATATGGGATCAGCAATATATATATACAGCATTAATTTTGATAAAGCTCCATATTTCTTTACTCCAGAAAAAATATCTCATCTCAGAAATTTCATGCCGCGGTACATCCATTCTTGAACACTCATCTATACTTTCAAACTGATTCGAAATGAAAATTTCCAATTTCCAAAACTATAAAAATACCTTCCCCAGTGCTGTCTGTTGACTACACGATTAAGAATAACACTAGGTCAATTCTCTCTTCATTATAAAATGATACCACTATGGGATATAATTTTACATGACAGTCTGTGCTGCCATCTGTTGCTAAAGAAAACGGGCTTTCTTTTTCAATGCACTTACTTCTAGGCTTGGGCGATGTATCGATACAGCGCGAAAAATAGGTGTGAACCAAACAAGAAGACTTGCTCCGAGGCTGGCGCATTTCCCATGAGACTTGGAAAAAAACGAGTTCTGGCAACGTAGGCGCAGTTGCGAGGAATAAAGGCGTGACTTTAACTCCTCCTATGATGGGAAGATGTTCCCGTGAAGTTACAGTCCAGGGGCCGTGCAAAAATTGCGAAACAGATCGTAAAAGTACAAATGACTGAAAATTCGTGCATTTACCATAACTTTCGACACAGTTTCCGTAATGACTGAAAACTTGTCATTTTCCATAATCATTATGGACAATCCGTAATAGTTGGCAGCAATGTACATGTACTATAAACGATGAACGAATAGTAGGGTCCCACAAAAAAGTACAATTAGTTCCACAATATGCCGATAGTGAAAAACATGATGCTCACAACAGCCAAGGTTACGATGCGCCGGAATCTACATTTTTCTGAGCATTCTGAACCTCTTATGGCCTAGGGAACTGATCCCCAGACCACAGTGGTAAGTTAATCGGAAAGTGCTGTTTTTTTTGGCACTCTTAGCAGTCAAACCTGGGATAACGGCATGCTAGGCAAATGCATTACCACTGCAGGGGCCTGGGGGGGAAAAGCGCGAAAAATGAACAAAATGACAAATTTGAAATAAAAATTTTGTTTTATTTATTCATTTTTTTTCATTGCAAAAGCAGAAACTTAAATAAACCGCGATATAGAAAATGTTCCAACTTCAATTAATTCATCATTAATTCTTGATATCTGCCAATGTTACTGTCTTTGAAATCGAGCTTCAACATGATTGTTTTACGACAGCAACTGCATTCGATACAATGTGTTGATCGCAATTTCTGACCCAATGTAATGGCAATCATGTCGAAGTTCAGCTTCAATATCTGTGACATCTACGAACATATTGCCATATTCTGTAAATAAACTTACTTTTTTACAGAATCCTTCTCCTCATATTTTGAACAGTATATGTACAAAGCTTGGTGCCATTCAGCTTGTAAGTTACAGCTATAGAGAACTCTGAATAGGGTAACTTTATGATCATCTAGTATATGTAACTTCTACTAAAAATGCAGATAGGTTGTTCATACAATTGAACGATTGGTAAACGAACCAGTTAAACGTGGCATGCGAGGTCTTTTCAAAATAATAAATCCTTCAAAGTTAACTAACTTCCTTGAAGGTAGTAAGTAAAGTCACGAAAGCTTAATATGTGCTTTTTGTAATCAGGAAATTTTCACTTCCATCTGCTAAAAATCTTTAAGATGAGAGGAAAATGATCTTATTAACTTTTAAAAGTTATTAACTTTTGAATGCAATCAGACCAATAAACATATTATAAGAAATGTGTGTGTGCGTCTTTTTTTCCCCCTCCCTTCTTTTCACATTCAAAGACGCTTGACAATCAACTTTAAATACATGTTTGATATGTTATGGTGTTTTAAATCTGAGGTTTTGGGTGTCTAGTAATGGGTTAGCCCTCCTTTAGTTTGAATAGCATCAGCGACACATGCTGCTAATGATTCAATTAGGTATTGGGATTGACAGTGTGACATTACTGCTCAGCTTTCCAGAAGTATTTGTCACAAAGCGTTCATAGAACTTGGTGACAGATCACAACTTTAAAGTGAGCGTTTCAGTTGGAGTGAAATCAAGTGATCTAGGAGGTCAACTGAGTGCTGTGAACTTACTAGAATGCTCCTGAAATCAGTTACATGCCACTTGTAAAAGATGAGGTTGGGCATCGCCTTGTAGGAAAGTCGTGTCATTATTCAGAAAGAAAGCTATGATAAAGACATGTAAATGATAAACTAGGATAACATAGCTTAAGCCAGTGACACAGATCTCAAGGGGTATGGAAGACGCTAAGGATTCCTACAAATATGTTTCCCAAACTACTACACAGTCTCCACCCGAATGCAAAAAGCTCAGTCTGGAAAGTGGGAGCCATCACTTCATGAAATTTCTACTACACTGCCCCACTTCCCATTAATATGATAACAGCCTAACACAGGGTACAGAGAGTACCAAAAGGTTAAACACTGGTAAAATAGCAATGAAAAAGGATCACTCAAGCTTTCGGACGCGTCAACAGCAGTCCTTCATCAGGAGTAATGACGATGTTATGTTTCTGTCTCTTTTTATACTTGAAATTTCTGGAAAAAAACCTTCATCAGAGTAGTCCCGCAGAATGGAAAAACCCGGTGGGAACCAATGGGAGGCCTCCAATAGAATCATGGAAGAACATAAACTGAAACATTAACTTACAAAGTTAAAGACCCAGTTCCACCAGAAGATCTCACAGGCGTCAAATACCAAATACCATGCAAAGACTGCAACAAACATTACATAGGACAAACAAAAAGAATGATCAAAACAAGAAAAAAAGAACACAAACAAGCACTCGCGAAAGGAGACATAGCCTCACGTCTGGCAGAACACGCTTTACAACACGGACACGAACCCGACTGGGACTCAACAAAAATACTACACCGTCACATCACAAACAAGAATAGTAGACTCTTCTTAGAATCTTGGGAAACTTACAAACTACACGGGAAAGCCATTAATACATCACAACCACTTCCAGAAACTTATAAACAACTCTTACTCTGAAATGTATGAGACATCCCCAAATTAGGTAACCCGCAGTGTGGGTTTCTCATTGGTCCCTATTGGGGTTCTTCCATGATTCTATTGGAGGCCTCCCATTGGTTCTCATTGGGTTTTCCCATTCTGCGGGACTACTCTGATGAAGGGTTTTCCAGAAATTTCAAGTATAAAAAAGAGACAGAAACATAACATCGTCATTACTCCTGATGAAGGACTGCTGCTGATGCGTCCGAAAGCTTGAGTGATCTTTTTCATTGCTATTTTACCAGTGTTTAACCTTTTTATGTAATATGATAAAGTTGTTATGTCGATTTGTCTATAGACATGTTTTCTCTCATCCACAGTTCAATTATAATGGGATTTTGCAAACTGTAGATTGATAGCTCTGTGTTTTGTAATCAACCCAATTAAATGACATGGATGTCTATTACATTATGTTAATTTGGGATGTGGAAAAGTGGAGGGTGCCTATAGGTCTAAATGAACCATAAATTTGTGTTATAAATTAGCTGGAAACAAAATAATAATTTTTATAGAAATTAATGTTTATTACAATTCCAGCCAAATCTACACATATTTACAAAGATTAAAATGTCTTGTATCACAAAAATAATATCTAAAAATTACAAAGAGTGTGTTTTGGGAACTCAAAAATACAGAAATGAACACAAGGAGACTAAAAAACGTACAATGATAATGAATATGAAAAATCGGCACATATTTCAAAATTTTTGTACACAATTATTAACAATTTATACAAAATCTTTTTATATAAATTAAAAATGACTTGCTGCTCCATATTTGATATCGAAAATCAATTGCACAAGTTTGAAAGACATTGAAAAATGTTCCAACTCCATCACCTGCACCAGAATAAAGAATAACCACAAGATAGTACAATAGTATAAAGTAACAAAACTTTTTATATATGATAAACATAAATTTATATATAATATTAAACATTAGTTCATTGATTCTGAATTGATATATATTTAGAATATATTTAATTTTCAAGCATTCTAACAATCATTACTTAATGCCGGCTACCATTTTTTTTTAATAGATTTTCAATAGGCTTCTACAAATAAAAATTTCTGGCTATGTGTTTTATGCTATCGACATTTTAATGCGAAATGCTTCCTATGAAATGAAGGCCAATAACTTGTGAACCACGATATGTAAATATAATAATGTGTACGCTCTCTAAAATTTACACCAAGCTTTCAGGGATTCAGATAAAATTTGTTCCTTCCTTTCACAGTGCATTTGTCAAGTTAAGGACAGCTATAGTCATGCTCTGTTGCAACCAACCGTTTTCTGAGGAAACTGAATTTCTGTTGCCTATGAAACAAAACCCCAGACTACAGTGGGCAGAAAAGATAGCATGACGTTCTACAGTACTAGTAGACTCAAATCTGGGTTATCGATACAATGATGGAGCTGAGTTAATGAGATCGTTTCCTAAAAATCAAACTACACTTTCTTGAGATCTGAACCATACTTTTTGTTCATCTTAACTAAGAATTCAGAATCTTTGAGATTTAAGCAAAGCCATTTGAATTCTAAATTTAGTTTATTCTGGGATCCGAACAAAGTTCGGCTACTTTGACTAGAGACTATTCTAAGTGTTGTCTCACATGGATTATATTAACCCTACTTAGAATAAACAGCAACTGTTTCCAATGGCACTCAAACGTAAATTCTTCGCAAACAGAAATTCTCAAACGTTCACAAAAATAGACTAAAAATATAATAAAAATATCGGTGTTTTTACATGAAGGTCATGACGCAGTAGGAGTTTTCCGAAAAATCAAAATTTTGACTATCAGGGGGAACCAAACCCTTGATTATAGTAGGAAGAAAAGTAGCACGCATTTTATGATACCATTGGGAGCAAAATCCAGGTTAATAGTGCAGCAGATGAATGTATAACCACGATGCCACTACATGACAGTTGATCTATATTTTCTTGAGAAATCCCAACCTCTTAAATCTTTGGGAACCAACCCCTGGACCACAGTGAGTAGTTCGTAACTCCTCTATTTGTTACCATAAGGAGTCAAAACCAGGCTAACAGCATGCAGTTGAATGTCTTACAACTATGTCTCTAAGGGCGGAGGAAGTTTCTTTTGTTTGGGGGGCAAGAAAGAAGAAGGACGGGAAGAAATATTTATTAACTAATTATCAGCAAATAAATGATAATTTTTTTTCTGCTTCTGTCTTGGAGACTTCAGAGATTAATTACCCACAACCTCATACGAACCTGAGTAGCTATAGAATTTGATGTTAATGTATAAAAGCAAGAAACTTGGTTAAACCAAGAAAATTAAAAAACTAAGATCAAGGGTTAGTGTAGAATAAAAGGATTAAGAATAAACGTAAGTTTCCCAAAAACAAAGTTTATTAAATACAAAAATGTGGCATTTTCATGGTATTGCGAGACTTTGCACAATACCGGAAATGCCGAATACAAAAAACAACCATCTGAAATAAAACAAACAATATTATATAGTAGCAAGATTATTCCTGGAGGGGCATCGCCCCTCACCTCCCATTTCTGTCGCCTCTGTATGCCACCGTAAGGTTTAAAATAAATATCAGCTGCAGTAAAAAAAAAACCAAAAAAAACAGCAACATGTTGCAATCAAAAAGTTCGATTTGGAAGATTATTGAATAACCATTACATACCATTATAAAATTATCCAAAAGGATTATCGGGATCGTCATCATTAGGCACCATGGATATTCTTTCTTCAAACAAGCTTTTTGCGTAACTAATTTGCATCACAACCTAGGGCAACAAATTTCCACAGTAAGTGCTTTTATAATTTACCTAACTTTATTAAACTTCAACTCACTCACAGCAGCAAACTTTAGCACATTACCATTCATAAATTAAACAAATTTGTGAAAATTTGTACTTTCACATTTCTGTCAATAAAACTAAAGTTTGGCGTCTCAAATACAACATATGTTTTAAAGGAAATATTCTTTAAAGGAAATATTCTGTTTAACATATTTTAAAGAACATTTTTTTGTTTATTCATCATTTGCACGGTAACGATAAGTCTGGTCGACATTAGTGACTAGATATTTGCAGTAGTGAGTAGGAAATCTTTATTTTCTACTATGTTCAAAGGTTTTTCTTTTGAGGTGAGCGATTACTGTTTTTATCTGGAGAGTATGGTTTACCACGATTTGTTGAACCCTGATGATCTTTAAGATTTTCTCAATTGCAGTTTAATTGATATTATAAACAAGATCTTTATATGCATATAATGCAGAACTCTTTTTGCATACTTAAAAGGGAAATAGGGAACACTCTAACAACCCTCCCATAAGCCATTCTTCTGTGCTAGAGAGCATATTCAGGAGGCACTGCAGTTGATTCTTTTCCACCACGTTCATACATTATGTGATTTTTTCAATGATGCATTTTATGAATGCTAAGTTGTCTGTTGATCTGTATCTAAATATGGAGCTGCCAATGGGATACCATGTGTGTGTAGAACTCACATCTGGCTTTTTGATGGTTGTAAGTCATGCTATACTCACACTACATTTGTTGATGAAAAGGAGTGTTAGTGTCTCTATCCCAACGTTAAAATTTATATAGAGAATTCGTAAAACCTGTTATGCACACTGCTCACAGCGAAAATACAAAATCTGAAGATTTAACTGGGGGTAGGCTATGAAAGTTACAGGGTATGTGTATGCAAACAAGTTCTGGCAATAATCGTAGCTCTAAGTTGATCATGCGATCAGTAAATGAGATAAAATGGGGAAAAATCAGTTAGTTAAGCTAACTTTCGAGAGTTTGTCAAGGCCACAAAAAGAGATTGTTTGTTATTTTTGGTATAAGAATAAAGCTCACTAAGCGAAGCTGCCACTTTCACTTTTGATAAACAGATAACTTTACCTAATGGGTTACATAGAGGTAGTTGGGTTTTTATGTCACATTACAAAGTATGAGCTGGATGGGAGATGTCAACTGCAAGTCGAATTTGGAAACGGTGATCTAAAGATGAAAATGCGAGACACCATAGTCAGACTGCAGCATGTAGACAAACATTACAATGCACAGATCAGTGCATACATTACGCTGTAACGACATCACAATCCTCAACTGATGATATTATAGGGAATATATTATAGGGAGCATTGGATGCTCCAATATCGACAGAGATAATTCATCGCAGATTGGCTTGTTTGTGGTTTTACGGCTCAAGGACTATAATGGTCATGCTGCGCCGGGACCTACTGTTTTCCGAGGAATCCGAACCTCTTATGGCCTAGGGAACCAAACCCCGGACTACAGTGAGCAGTGCGATCTTTATGAGATCTCTGAGTAAGCGTTCTTTGTACACTGTTGGGAGTCGAACCCGGATTAACGGCGTACTAGGCGAACGCGTTACCAAACTGCGCCACCGCAGGGCATCGTAGATTGGTTGAAACAGGCTTGTAGGCAAGGCGCCCTTTCTGAAGACTGACCCTAACACTGAGCTGCTGACATGCATGCTTAAAGTGGTGCAAGTTGCACTAGAGTTATCTGGCACGATGAAAAACATAGTGTGGCGCTTAGCAACGAATTTTGGTTTAATGATGATCATCGATATGAATTTGGTAGCAAATGGCAGCAAATACCATTTGAGCATTGCACAGTTTGTGTGATGTAGAGTTAAGATTTAAGGGTGCTATCGGCTACAATAGCCGATTACCCCCATTATGTACATAGATGTATAGAACACTCTTTGGTTCAATACCATACCACATAAATGGAGGTATCACTCAAGATGGTGGTTTAACTCCATACTGAGCACCCTGTACATTCAGCCATTAGGTTAATGTAACTGTTTGAAATTAAGACCATTTTTCTAGAAGATATTTCTCTATGCACGTGTCAAGTTTTGTTGCAATTAAAACATTCCTTAATGGTGTTGCATTTTCTATGTGGAAAAACACATGCTTCAAACTATAGTGCCATTTTTTTTTTCTAGAAACGTATTCAGGAAGAAGGTATTGATAATTTCTAGTTAGGCATGATCATAACCTTTGGTAAGGTTCAATCAGTATAAATTTAAACTTGGTGAGAATGCGAGAAAAATTTGTTTCAGAAACAAATTGAAGGTTCAAGTTTAGTTTCGGCAGGATTCATTTCTCTTGATTTTTATGATAGAGAGAGATATATATATATATTGGTTTAAGCAAGCATCATGGACGACTCAAATCAAATTGATTCATCAGTTGAACAGAGCATTAATAGGTACAGTGCTTACCTTTTCTGTGACTTCTTTGGAATCACATCGAACCTGTGGTTTTTTACAGACTCTTTCATCATTTGATAACAAGGGATAATTATTCAAATCACTGCTGGGTGATGATGATGCTGAGGAATTGTCTTTTATAAATAGCTGCAGGTAGTGGCGGCTTTCACTGACTGCCCCAACATGAGAGCAAACATAGCAGCAATGGTACAGATCTTCAAACTCAACCATGAGCATGACATTGCTCAATGAGGTTGATCCACTGCTCATAACATAGACCCGCTCACTTGAAATTAGCACTTGAACATCTTCGCCTTCCGAGCGAATCACTTCTTTAGCAATAAATCTAAAAATAGAAGAAAAAAAAAATCACTCATCATATGAACATAATATAAAAGAAAATCCCTGTTTTACAAAATCATGGTTTGCTATAAGTTCGTTTTTAAACACCATTAAAATTGAAAATATGAATATTAAATGCCTTAAATAAATACAGAATATTCAAAAATTGCACTCATGTATGCTGTTATACAATGTAGTATAATAAGGATTGTTGGTTATGGTATGTACGTGTGCAAATGCATGCAGGTATGCAGGGGGCCAAAATTCTTCTGTAATCATACAGGGGTAGCAACAGTTGTGGCATGCAAATGGCCAGGTACCCAGAACCGGCCCTAAGTACTAGTATGCAAACGCTTAATCAAGTTTATATCAATTCTAACTTTAAATTGAATTAATTTGCAAGGTGAGGAAAAATCACCTAAAAAAGCAAGAGTAGTAAGTTGCAAATGAAGAATTAAGTGATGATACTTAAGTAACCAGAAAAGTAACCCTAAACCATAGGAGTAACTTAGGGTTAAAAATGTACAGTAAACTGAGGGGAAGGATGGAGGGGTCAAAAAAATTGTACGGGGAAAAAGTATGATTTTACCTCTTTTCTAAAAAAACTGGGGGAATTGCCCAGCTACGGTCGCTTATGCTGAACTGTACCTGCTTTTATTTATGAATTTGATTTTCAATTAAGCATTTTATGATTCCTTCAGCATACATTATACAGTAATTACAATTAATATTACATATTTAAAAATATGAGTACCATGACAGCGTAATGCCAACCTAAAATGACAATATGCTGGGCATTCTTAAGCACAGGAGATACAGAGGAAGAAATAAAAATATGTTGGCTAAATCCTTCGCCAATATTACAATCTTTCAAAATTGAAGTATTTCAAGGGTAAAAATTTTATCGCCAAAAAGACTTAAGAAGTTAATTTAAAGTTAAAATTATAACTATTAAAATTATAATAATATTAATAATATATTATATAATAATTAAGTATATTAATAATTAAATTATATTAATAATTAAATTATATTAATAATTAAATTATATTAATAATTAAATTATATTAATAATTAATATTACATATTTAAAAATTTAATTAAATAAATAAAAAAATAATTAAATATATTAATTATTATAAAGTTAAAGTTATTAAAAGTTAAGTTAAAAAGACTTAAAGTTCCACAATAGTATATATTTGGCGTTCCAAAGCCATTACTCTACATGATGTTCCAAAGCTGTTACTGCAACGTATTTTATATAATACAGCTTACATTTAAAATACGAAATGTCTACTAATACACGTTTCCATGTTATATAAAAGACAGCAAACACATATCTTTAACCACCTTTTGAAATTTCAATAGTATCATAATACATTGAAGAAAATGCAGTGAAAAAAATTATTTAAGTTACACTCAAATTCAATTTATTGCTTTTTTATATTTTCTTTTATATAGACTTCTGATGCATCTTTGTTCATAGTTTCCAGACCAAAATACAGAGAAAATGCAAATTAGCACTTACAATTCAGAAAATGTCTGATTGTTTAAGTTATACAGGAGTTCTTGTCCCAAAGCTTGCTGCAAATAATATCGTGACAGTAGCCCACCGGGACCGACATATATTCTTGGTGGTCTTATTCGAGTTTTCGAAACATGGGAATTCCGTTTGCTGGTATCTCGGACAGCGCTCGCAGCTCCAGATGCCAAATCCAAGAAACCGACGGCAGGTTTGGCAACAGTTCCAACAAGGCCTTTACCGAAGCCCGAGAAAAAGCCCTGTCACAAATGGAATAATAAAATCATTAATTTATAATCAGTTTTAAAATATGTATTTCCATTGTAAATATTATGGATATCATTTATTAGTGTTTTTTTTAACTGCTCTAGTAGCAAAGAAAGGTGAAATAGAATTATAAAGAAAATCGTCACAAGCAATGGAGAAAAAAATTCCACACATCGTATCAGATATCTTGAAACTGGTATTAAAAAAACAACATTTTACAATTTGTTTGTGTTTTGATAATTTTGCACCTCAAGGTTAGCAAGAGAAGGCTGGTTCATCCATCAGGCAAGTTTGGGTAATTGCCTAGGGTACAAAGGTTGTAAGGGAATATTCTAACAAAATATGAAAATTTTTTCATTCATTGGATGGGGCGGCATACTCCAATTTTGTGGTGCAACTCTTAAGCCTCACTTATCATGCACAAAATCTTTGTACTAGCCTTAGTCGGCTGGGATTGGACATCAGGTTTAAAGCAACCCCCCACACTTTGGGATGCTCAATTTCGTCTTTCAATTTCCACCAAGTTTAATAAAAATTGAATCCAGACAAGTAAATCCAGAGGTTGTAATGAAGGTAGTCTTTGGGGTATTAGAAACATTGAAAGATACCTATAAATAAACTTGCCTCCAGCGTATAAAGATACCAATTCACAGCACTGCTAATCGTAAGAAACATGAAGAATGTTTAACTACGTTAATTTCAAATTGCAATGGCGGAACCATAAGCGATTCTGAAAAGCTTTTATTCAAAGGGTATGTGCATAGATAAAGGGTGCTAGGACCTATACGTTCAAAGCTCTATACTTTTTATTGGGTTCGAATTTTTCAGGAGTGGGGGGGGGAACTCCTTAGCCCTCTACTTGCATTTATAATAAACACTGATAAGATCTCATAAAGATCGCACTGCTCACTGTAGTCCGGGGTTTGGTTCCCTAGGCCATAAGAGGTTCGGATTCCTCGGAAAACAGTAGGTCCCGGCGCAGCATGACCACTGTAGTCTTTGAGCCGTAAAACCAAAAAGAAAGAAAAGAAAAGTATTTGAATGTTTATAGCTGGTTGGTTGTATTTTTATGGCGCAAGGACAGCAAGGGTAATTCTGTGCCAAGCAGGGTAAGATTATACATACAGATTAACGAACATTTATAATTTGGAAGACTATACCTGGACACCTTCCTGAGCAGCACCCTCGTAAGTTTGAGTAATCAGGCTCGTTACACCTCCAAAAATACCAATGCCCAGTCCTCGGATTCCAGCCATCAGATGATCATTTCCAGCATTGGCTCCTCCCCCACTACCGCCTTGTCGAATTTGTCTTCTCATTTTTTGATGCTTCTCATCAATCGCCACTAATCCAAGTCCATCAGACAAAGATTCGGATAACTGCAAATAAAAATAAAATGACTGATTAATTTCCTTCTTAAATAAATTGTAAAAAAAGTTGGCATATCTGCTAACATCCTAACTTCAAAGAAACACACTTGTAAAACAGACGAAGTGGATTACCTTTGCAGCCGTGTTAGAAAGTCCATGGGCAACATTTTTAATCAGTCCTCCGACATTTCCTTCATGTATTAGTTCTGAAATACCATCACTAACATCATTGACCAAACCTAGTGGATTGCCGAGGAAATCAATGGCTCCTAATATTTTCGCAGCTTGGCTTTTAAGTTCCTAGTGAAACAGTTAAATAGAATTTCAATAATGTAAAAATCTCGTCTTACGTAAGTGAAATGTTTTAAGGCAGATGTAAAAATATACTCCTTTTGTCCGAAAATATGGTATACGTTTGAATGTTTTTCATCCGAAAATGTGATATACATTTGATTTTTTTGTTCGAAAATATGGTGTAGGCCTACATTTAAAAGTAATTTTTGTCCATTAGGTTACACACTAAGCTTAGTTCCTTACTCAAATTTTTTACTTCCTCAGTTAATTGTCAACTTTTTTTTAAAATGTATATCATATTTTCAGACAGGGGGAGTACTTTTTAATAAACAATAAAATAATTTACTTCTTTGTAGTGACCTACGATACTTTCCATCAAACATTTTGCGGTTTCAAATGGATGGACTCTCACATAAGGATCTGTATAACATAATAACAAATGCTAGTTACATAAGCTGCAGGGTTTGTTTTTTTTTTTAAGATTTTGGGGAAGAAATTTTATGCAAAATAAGAGACGGTTACCCAATTCAATCACTGCATCTTCAAACCTAATTAAGCGAAGGCCAATTTTATGTTTGATTCGACGCAAATCAGCAGGAAGATGGTCTGTTGTGTGGACACTAAGTCGCAACTGCTGCAAGGAGAGTTTCAGTGTACTAAAGTAGTATCGCCGATCATTTTTCACATGGTGAAATAAGGAACTGAAAAGAAAAATTGCATTGCCAAGGTGAGTGCAAATTTTTAAATCCTACTGTTAAAAATAAGTATACTTAACCAGAAGACTACATTATTTTTCTAAACAAGGAAATATAATAAGGATTGTGGTTTCTTCCTATTCTGATATATATTTTTAATAAATATCATAAAAATATTTTGATATATAACTTTAATATCATAAAAATGATTGATATATATTTTTAATATCATAAAAATGATAATCAAAATACGATTTATTTTGATTTCTCATAAAAAAAAGCACCTGAAACATACCTTTGAATTTCATTGTTATTTTCATTAAATTTTTCCATTTCAAAGGAATTTTGATCAAACCCAAAAAACTGTAAAAGCTTCATTAACAAGCGTTCTTCAAGATGTGCTGTTAAGTTCTTAACAGTGATAATTAGGTGCTAGATTAAAAGAAATGAAAACAAATAATTAGCACAAACTTTGAAATATAATATTCCAGAGCTGAACAGGATAAAATAGATAGCATGTAGTTTTCCTAAAACAACCATTTCCAATTTAAAGAAAAAAAAACAACTAATTTAGACGTGCACAACAATGGATGAAAAATTACATAGAATAAAATAAAATTTTTGTTAGTGATGAAAAGTTCAATGACATGAAATTCAATGTCTTTGCTGCACATCCTAAGTTACAGCAAAAAGTTTGAAATTCCTGAAGAATGGACTGAGACGGGCAAGACTCTGTTTTTATTATAGTGAAGCTTTTTATTAGCGGATACACTGCTTTCAAATATCTGTTCGCTATTTGGGAGCATTAGGGGATCAACGAGTATTGGAGCTTTGAAACAGTGACCATTATATATATGTGGATCATTCAGGAGTCTCTGTTAAAAAGGTTTTACTGCATTTAAAATTTTTTCAGTCTTCTGCTTTCTTTTAACCTACTTTTTGTTTCTATTTTTCCCCCTCCCTTCTCTTTCATAGTCTTCCTAAATAAGGGTCTCTTTACTGTTTCTCGAACAAAAGCATACTGTGGTGAAAAAATTTCACATTGATTTTAAAAGTCTAACTGTTATAGCATCCTCAATTGTAGGAACAACTTGGCTGTTACGTCAAATTTCTGAAGTCTCTTCATATATTATTTGTATATAATCATTTATTGGTTACAATGTCAAAATTTTGGTGGTCAATTGCATATTGTCATAACTGAGTTGGGTTGTATATAATTATCACAAATTCCAATTCCCCAAATTCAGGAGACATTTTGAACTTTGCATTTTTAACCACAATAGCACCATCCTTCCACAATTATTGGGACTTCATTGAAATAAGATTCACATTCACAGACATTGATATATAACAGTTTAAGTGTGCAGGATTTTGAAAATTATGCTGTAACACTTATAGATTGATTCATGCTGATCTGTTACATAGGGTATGATCAAATCACAATCATTCTACTAGACAGAGGGACTGGTTAACAGCTTTGTTACAGAAAAATTTCATGCTGTGGTTTTGTTTCGATATATCAAATATTTATTAGTAATTTCACCTTGAATATATCTGCATTGGCGAGAGAAGTTTCAATGCGATGCAATGTGAAATGTATGGCTGGAAGATGGCGTTGGTTATCTGTTTTGCTTGCCGGAGTTACAAACAGAACAACAGGTTTTTCAGCTTCACGGATCTGATTGTCGACTTGAATATCCCTGAAGCTGCCATCAATTGAAATGGCCGATGCAGACTTACTGAACTCGATATTAATGTCTTGTAAAGTTATGTAGACAAGCTCTTCATTCAAATGGTTCACAATCGATAAACCAAGTCCATTTGGAAGTTTCAGCACAAACTGCAATGAAAAAAAAAAAAAAAACCACCTCAGCGACAAAAATAATATATATATATATATATTAATTAGTAAAACAACACTGTTTATATCATCACATTCAGCAATTACCTTTCTACTGGTGGATAAATAATAATAATAATACCTTTTTATTCCTTATTATTTTATACATCAGGATACTATAAAAGCGATTTGTTTGGGAAATGGAAACAGAGTAGTAACAATGCAAGTAATGGGATTCCCTTTCCCGTAGGAAGAGTAAGGGATTGCTTGTATTCTGCAAGAACAAGGATTTGATTTGCGTGTAAAAATTGGTATTGTTATGAAGAGATTTGTACAGACTGGGATATCACATTAACAGAGTTTATGAGCATGGTCTTGACTCAAAGACGTCGAAGATTCTTATATGTGTATTGTGGAAGTTTTACAGGAAAGTGGATGGAGAACTTCCTTTGAAAATAATATGGAATTCATTCTGAAGTGTATTATGACATCATGAAAGTACTGGCTTTTAAAAATGGGATAGGCTCATACGAAGAATGCAATTGAAGCCAAATATTGACTTTTCTATATGAAAGTTTCGGGCTTGGGTTCAAATTTCCACAAAGTATTTTGGACTCAGGCTTTGAAAATTGAGCCTGAACTCATCTTTACTGGCTACAGTTATCACATTGGACAGGAGAGTTGCCAAATCATATAAAACTTTAAAAACTTCATTAAAAACTTTTCAAATATAGAACTTTGCAAGATACTTGAGACATCTCTGCCTTTATGATTAAATGGCATGACAGATAGTAAAATGCATGGCTAACGAATCAGAAACCATTCTTTACTACGAGGGCTATTTTTTAAGTAAGGTCTGTTCTGCAATAAAAACAAAGTAAGTATTTTTTTTTTTCAAAAAAGCATTCATATTCTGAATTTGCATATAATTCTTTATTTTTCTACATAATTTCCTTGCTGATTGAAACATTTATCGTAACGATCTACCAGTTTTTAGATACCATCGTCATAGAACTCTGCCGCTTGTGATGATAGCCAGATACTCACGGTCGCTTTCACTTCTTCATCAGTTTCTAAACGCTTGCCGCCCTGGAAGGTCTTCAGATAAGCGAAGAGGTGGTAGTCGCTAGGCGCAAGGTCTGAACTGTATGGCGGATGATCGAATCACCACCTTCCTCTTTGTAAAGGGTCAAACGTGTTAGAGAACTTGCCAATCTTTTCTTTTCGTATTCCTCACTCAGCAGTTTAGAAACCCATCGACAGCCCAATTTCTTATACTCTAAGTTCTCAGACACAATTTTAAACAAAACTAACCTTGAAATTCGTGGGAATTCCGATGACATCTTAGAAATTGTGAATCTCCTGTTTGTGTGAATTTGGGTATCAACTGCCTGCACCAAATTGTCTGATTACAGATGGCCGACCACAGCCCAATTTGTTATGAACATTTCCCCAACCTTCTTTGAACAATCTCACCCATTTGCACACTTTAGAGTCACTCATTGAGTTGTCACTGTAAACTTCGAATATCTGGTTACGAATATCCACAGATTTCATGTTTCTTGTTGTTAAGAATTGGATGATTGCTCGTATTTCACAGTTGGCAAGCTGCTCGGTTGTCTTAAACATTTTAAGCGTACAAAGCATACAGACTGACACCATGAATGGGAAATCCATCAGATTCTGCTCAAAGAATAATAAGAGCCTGTGTGATCACTAATTGTCACATGCATGCAGAATTTCAAACGGTATTCACAAACGGACCTTACTTAAAAAATAACCCTTGTATTTCAACACTTTGTAAGAAAATGAATATAGCATTCAAATTTGAACAACCTCGTTTAAATAAATTCAATGTTGAATTCAACATGAAATAATATTTTAGTTCAAACATATTAAGTCAGCATTTGGCCCAAGTGAAAAATAACATTTCCATGTACAAAAAATATCTTGCACTTCCTTTGAGCAACTATAGCGTCCTATCCCCTCTAGTCTGAGAATTTCTGCTTTAGCCCCTGATTTAAACATAAAATTGTTATACAAATATAAACCTTCTAACCGGAACCAAATTGGGGATGTAGTAGGGAATTAATACTGTAAGCCCTGCTGATTCTACACATCTGTTTTAATGATCGGCATGCAGATATTTTCCAGTCGAATATTAGTAATCCTTGAAAGCAGTTATCTATATAGCTCAAATTGGGTGCCATCTCATTATCATATATTTTGTTTAAACTAATTAGAAGTATTGTGATTACATTCAGACTTTGAGCCTACTTTTTTTAGCTTATGTTAGCTCTGGAAATAAAAAAAAAATTCTTTCTCTTTGGTAAAAACATAGATTAGTTTAACTTAATACTGTGACTTATTGTGATTCAATGATCAACCATAAAGACCCTTGCAGTTTTCTTATAGTTATGAAATCAGGAGACAAATGCTCAATTTAACATCGCTTCAGATAGAGTTTCTTCAAAAATGGACACATGTAAGAGGTGGGGGGTCACAACATTAACTAAATGCAATTGGGTCTCTTTTTATGCAGTAGATATGTTCTTCAGAAAATCATGTAAAAAAGCCTTATGTTGAAAAATAAGAGGTACATTCCACAATTTCCAAAAATCGCATAAAACCAGAGGAATGACTAAATTATCCGCAAATCTCATAAAAAAGTTTACAGAAAGTTAAGAAAATAGGAATGCTTAGTAAATCCCTTCAACAACCTGAAAGAAATTCCTATGAAACTTAAAATAAATTTGTTGTCAAACCATTATTTGATTTTATTAAAAGGAAACAAATATTTTGACGTTTTTTTCCATCAAATTTATTTTCGCTATCTGGCAATGGTCTGCACCATTTTTAAATTGATAACAAATTATTTTCACCACCAGAAGTGATAATGTCCACATCAGATCTACACAGTAAAGGTGATGCATTTTAACAAATTTCATTCTCATTCTGTGGAGCTCTTTCTTTTCGAACAGAGTAGTAATCAGTAATTAGATTTTGCAACAGTGATCCTATTAATTTTTATATAGTTCAGGATATCCAAACATGAAGTTGTTTTTTTTAACTCACATTGAAAAGAGTGATGTAATAATATGTGGGTTTATTTCAGAAAAAAAGAGTAAAAACATGACACTCGTAAATCTCCTTTCGCCAGCAAATATTATGCATGAGGATGTATTAAATCATGTACAGTAAAATCTCTTAATGTTAATCTAAGTATATCATCATCATCATATTCAACCATTATCTATCCACTGCTGGATGAAGGTCTCTCCAAATGCTTTCCACACAAGTCTATCCTGGGCCATTCGTTTCCACGTCACCCCAACCTGTTTTCTTATTTCATCCACCCATCTAGTTTGAGGACGTTTTCTAGGTCTTCGGTGGTCTCTTGGAATCCAGTTCAGAATTTCTGTTGTCCATCGTTGATCAGTTCTTCTTGCAATATGCCCAGCCCATCGCCATTTCAGCCCTTTTACTTTAACAATGATGTCCTCTACTCTAGTTTGCTCTCTCACCCAAGTGTTTCTTTTTCGATCTCTCCTAGTTATTCCAAGCATGCACCTCTCCATGCTCCTTTGCGTTGTCTGTAACTTTCGTATTGCTCCAACTGTTAGACTCCATGTCTCTGATCCATAAGAGAGGACTGGCAATACACACTGGTTGAAGACTTTTCTTTTTAGACATAAAGGCAATTTCCCCTTCAGGATAAAACTGTTTCTTCCAAATGCACTCCAGCCAAGTTTAATACGTCTGTTGAGTTCTTTCATAATGTTGCCATCCATTGAAATCAGCTGGCCAAGGTAAATATATGAATCAGCAATTGAGTTGAAGAATTCTACAGAAAGCTGTATGAGGGTAACAGTGGATTAAACGAAGACTCTGAGATAGTCGAAGGAACAGCTCCTAAAATCTTAAAAGAAGAAGTAGCATTTGCAATAAAAAGTATGAAGAAAGGAAGATCCCCTGGCGATGATGGCATTACATTAGATATCTTAAAAGAAGCTGGAGAACATGTAGAAGACATACTTGCAAAATTCTTTACCAAATGCCTCAACAGTGGTAACATACCAAACCAATGGGATTCTGCAACAGTAATTCTTTTGCATAAAAAAGGTGATAAAGAGGATTTGAAAAATTACCGACCAATTAGCTTGTTACCTGCTATTTATAAAATCTTCACAAAAGTGCTAACACATCGCCTGCAGAAAAAATTAGATGCAGCTCAACCAAGAGAACAAGCTGGATTTCGAAGTGGATTCAGTACAGTGGACCATATTCAAGTATTAAGAGAATTAATTGAAAGAACACATGAATATGAACTTCCATTGTGTGTGGCATTTATTGACTATGAGAAGGCCTTTGACTCTATTAAAACATCAGCAGTCATCAACTCTTTAAGATCAGCAGACATCGAGGATGTGTACATTGACATGGTGAAATGTGTGTATAAAAATGCAAGTGCAAAATTTCGGTTACATAAAGATACCAAAACTATTAAAATTGGTAAAGGTGTGAGGCAGGGAGATACCATTTCTCCAAAACTTTTTACTTCAGCTTTACAGATGATTTTTCATCAAATAAATTGGAATAACAGGGGAATAAAAATAAATGGTGAATATTTAAATCATTTGCGGTTTGCTGATGACATTGTTATTTTTTCAACGAACCCATCAGAACTCCAAGACATGGTACAGGAGCTCTCAACTAGAAGTAAAGAAGTTGGACTGAAGATGAACCTACAAAAAACTAAGATCATGTTCAATAATTTCGTAGAGGAAACAAAAAAAATCTAAGTATATATAGTACAAAAAATAAATAAAAAATTCAGATGAAATACATATTGTATAACAAAAGTCCACATAAAAAGAGACTCCACTGTACATACACACATATATGTATAATTAAAATTGCAGTCCTGCAACCCTTCTCCCACCTTATAAACTTTTAGTTACATTACTGCCTTCAAGATCATTGTAACGCAAGTCTACTGTACATTGAAAAGAGACCATGCATGTCTGTACTTAGTGGTCAAGAGGTCATGCATCAAAATGAAAATTCAACATCTGCTGGTTTGAGTTCAGTCTAGGTATACAATCAATTCCTTTTCTTCTTTGACTAATAAAAGATAAAACATAATGTTCCAATTTGAGCTTCATTCTTGGAGTGTCAGATTTAGCCCAAATTATTAATTCCAATACATAACCTCATTAAATCACTCAAGGAACCCTTTGTTAATCAAAAGTAGGCGAAGAGGCAATTCCATAAATCACACATGACATAATACGGAAAACTTTTTGAAACACTTTACAAACCTGGACGTCAAACAGACTTTTCTTCCTGTTACTACTTTCAAGGCTAAAGCATTCAGTTTTGCTACTCGTTGAAGGAACTACGACAAAATCGTCTGACTCTGTGGTTTGAGTAACATTCACCTGAAGGAGAACGCAATGGCAATATAACACAGTATATATTATTATAAAAAGTACTTAAATGTTATCAATACTCATAAATGAATTAAAAACTGACTTAATAAGAAACGTTACTTTTTGTTTCAAGTCTGTGATTTGCAAAACTCTAGTAGGACCATCGGGAATTACTTTGACGGATAGCACTCCGGAACCGCCTCGAAGTTTCTGGCGACAAATGGCCTGCTCAACAGGTACTCCATTTTCCATTGTGACAAAAGTACACGGCATTTGAGGGCCAAGCACAGCATCATTTCCTACAAAATGTTAAATTGAGCATTAGAATACAAGAATAATGTTAATGATGAAAAAAATGCATTAAAGATGTGTAATTGGACAACAAACACATATACAAGGTGATTCAAAAAAGTTCATGTAATTATCTTTTAAAAAGTTAGCTGTAGAAAAAACACTTTCACAGGAAAAAAGTTCACAAATTATGTAGAGATGTTGAATATGCCATTTATTTTACAAGGGATGGCATGTGTATAAAAATACTGAACTTAGCTTTTCATATGGGCCCTCTATAATTTCCGATTAGAAAAATATTGCCCTATATGCAGTTAGTAAAACGAAGACAAATTCATATTTCTAAGAAGAATATCGGCGGAGTAATTAAAAGTTAAATATAATATATATTTAACTTAATATATATATATATATATATTTAACTTAATATATATATATATATTTAACTTAATATATATATATTTAACTTAATTTATATATATTTAACTTAATATATATATATTTAACTTAATATATATATATTTAACTTAATATATATATATATTTAACTTAATATAATATATTTAACTTAATATATATATATTAACTTAATATATATATATTTAACTTAATATATATATTTAACTTAATATATATATATATTTAACTTAATATATATATATTTAACTTAATATATATATATTATTAAATATAATATAATGTAATAATTTAATTCATCACTTATAAACTGTTACCACTGTTTCAGCAAAATAATGTCAACCTTAGTGGACTATTTTTGGAAAAATAATTGAAGCATCTCCCTCTCCCCATCTCATTTGATGCACAAACTTAAAATTTAATCGAAGTCCTATCTCACTTTTTTAATGTACAGATGCTCTTCGGTTTTTTTTTTGTTGCTCAAATACAGAATTACACATCCAAAATATACATCCAAGTGAACATTCCTTGTAAAAACATAAAATCATTTACTAATTAAATATAGGCAATATTTTTTTTCATAGAAGATGTTTTGGCAGAGGGCCCATATAAAAAGTGAAATTCTGTATTTTTAAACATATTCAATCCCTGTGTAAAATAACACAATCAATACATCCTTACATAATTTGTAAACTTTTCTTCCCTCGGAAATTGTTTTTTCTACAACTAACGGTCAAAAAAACAATTGTAGAAACATCTATTGCATATATATAGTGAAATCTGTCTAGAATGATATGCGAGAGACCGAGAAAAAATATTGTTATAGACTAGGGTTGTCCAACATATGGCCCACCAACAGAGTTAATCTGGCTCACTGATAACCGTTTGAATGAAAAAAAAAAGTTTTTTTCTTCAGAAATCAGGATGCTGGGTAACCCTTTCCCATATCTTAAATGAAC
>QLNU02014176.1:79144791-79166306 GCA_006491805.2 Dysdera silvatica
AACACTTTTATTGTTAAAAGTTGGCCTTTTAGAGCAAAAGGGGTATGGAGGGGGTACAGAGATATCGTGCACTTGCTGATGCAGGTTTGCTATTTAACTCAATATACGAGCCAAGAACAAAGATTTCTCTATATATAGTATGCCTGCAACTTATTTTGAAATTGAACCCCGACTTGTAATTGTCAATTTGCATTTTCGAAATGCCACATGTCATCCTTCCTGTTGGCCATTGAAAATAATGAATTTGAAATCAGTAGAGGGTAAGCAGGGGTAATTTGGATGTTGACTATTTTTGGGCAACACGAAGCCTAAAAATACCTGTTTTTCGATGATCTAGATTCTTTAAGGAGTAAACAAGGGCTGAACATACTGCAGGTCTTTTTTACTTCTGCATTGCTTTTTAGTTCCAGTCTCTTGCACCCTTTATATGTGATAGTTTACATATATTATATGGCTTTCATATGTATTTTTGTCAGCCAAAAAAGAAATACGTTCTATATTTTGTTAATTTCTGATTTTTGATGAGGATCTAGCTTTGTCATAGAATCTAAGGTCGCAAACCACTCACAGCGCTAGTTCTAAAACCGTTCAGCATGCACAAATATTTACAATCAGTGCGTGAAAAGCGCCAGATAAAACTCAGGTCAGCTGCTCAAGTGCATAGATGATTAGGACATCGCATTTTGCTCTTCTTATGCACTGGTTGTCACTATTTGTGCATGCTGGATGGTTTTAGAACTAACGCTGTGAGTGGTTTGCGACCCTAGATTCTATGACAAATATTGTTCGTCTAGGTGTACCCTACTCCTCCTAGATGTTTGCAACCCTAGTGCTAAGATGCACTATATATCAAAAAGAATAAAATAACTGGCCAAGGCTTACCAAAATTAGTAAAATTCAATCACTGATCTCATGTATAAAAAAAAGGATTCCACAATGTTTCAACGATTACCGTTCCCTTCTTAAAGCGAAGTGTCGAGAAAGCAAGCCTTTTCTTATACGTTACACCAGTGGCAAAATTTTATTATTTACTGTACATATATATGTAATATAATAGGAAAGGAATAAACAGCATGTGGGACTGTCATATTATGTTACATATATATATGTACAGGAAATAGTAAATGTATATGTAACATAATAGGGAAGGAACAAATTGCATGTGGGACTGCCATCTGTGGAACTATTGTCCATAGAACTGTGTAACTGTTATTGAAGCCACGCATGATCCATAACATAAATACTACAATCGTTTCACTTTCTTATCATCCATGATTGTTTTCCGCAATACACGTTTTATTTTTTAACAACTAAAAAGCCATCTTGTACCTTTTGAAATTGTAAACAAATATTGTTCCTTATTAATCTATGGTTATGTGTATTTACAACCTGGGATTCTTATCTTCATTAGCTGGAAGTAACACCCAAAGTGCAAATACAAAGTTTCATTATTACAACAATGGTAACCGACAAAAATGCTCTGATTTGATATTACGATGATGATGGGAATATTAACGAGGCAGTGAATTATAATAATGATAATAGGACGATACAAGTGTGTAAACCTTGCCCAATATCATTACAACCAATAAGCAACAGCACCAAATGGCAAGTTACGAAATATATGTGTGACGACGAAAAAATAAATCAAAGCTGCAACATATTTAATGTCAATTATTACCTGCTCTCAGTCCTAAATACCCATCCTTTGCTTGAACATACATGTTCGGGTGACTGCAGCATAAACGACCATCTGCTGTAAATTTCCAAGTTTGAGTGTGTTGTCTCCTTGCATCTGATTTCCGTAGCATGAGAGGAATCTGTACTTCTGGCTGAGCGCCTAAGCCGGCAATGTCAAGAACCAATTTTTGCGCACTCATGGATGAGGTCTGTGACTTGTGTAAATCGAGAGGTGGAGTGGAACCTTCATGCTGCAACATGCCATTGCCAGTCATGCGCCAAAGCTGCGATCTTTTGCCAGCTTCCTGGAAACATTTTATTTACATAGTTTAATTTCCACACTTTTTTACTTATTACTTCAGATATCAAATTATTATTTCTATTTAAAGTTTAAGACTGGAAACGCACCTTTCTGCTTAGTACAACGGCAGTTCCAAATGGGACATCAAGAACAAGCTCCTGATCAGTAATTCCCAACAAGCCTTCAGGAAATATTTCCGATTTTCTCGAAGGATAAACTTTGGGCTCACTCCTTAATTCATAAGAAAAATTAATTGTTATACGATAAAGTCATCCATACAAACACTAATATATGAAAATTCATAATGGAACATTGGTCATAAAATCAACCACATGGCATTGACGTCATAACCTCAAACAATTATTATTATTATTGCCCTATAAACACAGATGTTTCATCTGGACTAGGAATTGGGTCTCATTTCAGTTTAAAACTGGCACACCATTATAAATTAAAAGACAACCAAAGGTAAGAGAGTGCATTTCATTACCTGAGGAATGTTCCAGAAAAGGCAATATATATAAAGTTTTCATAAAAAAGTTGGTTGCCCTCTCTGAAAACGTTCATATTGTAGGTGGCAACAGAACCTCCGGGAGCAGAGCAAGTGATATAAGGAGGCAGCATAGACTCATCCCAAGCATAGGGCACTAAAATTGAAAAAATAAATAAGACGGAAACGACAAATGAAAAATTACCACATAAATTTCTATGCTACAGAAGTGAGATTTAACCTGAAGAATGGGCTCGAACTGCAGTTTTCAATCTTTCCTCCGTCACATTCGTTTGGTAATAAGTGACGGATACCTCCGAGTGGTTATCAATTCTAATTGGAGGAGGAAGATTATCTGCATCCGAGAAGATGATATAATATGTTGCTCCATGCAGCGTTATCTCCGTCTGCAAAAACTGCGACACTCCATCCCCATTTCTGAAATCCCATAAAATGAATAACTGAATATATATAAAATATGCCAATATAAACTTTTCTATATAATATATAAAATAAGAAGAGACTTTTTTGTGATGACGTTGAAAACATCATTTTTCTTTTCAAGTTATTTGGAACCTATAACAGGTATCCTTTATCAGGAAATAGAAAAGGAAATTACACTATAGGAGCTTGACTTATAAAACATTTTTTTTTTATAATTTCACCGTACCGCCATGTGGAACAATTTGCTATTGAATACATTTTAGGTGAAATATTAGGAGAGAAAATTTGGTGCCAAAAAATTAACATGGAGAAAATCCCTGCAGATCCATTTTTTTTTTTACACATCATTTTGACATTTTTCCACCCTCAAAATTTTCTGCGACTTGAAATTTTAACGATGACATTTTCTTTTAAAAAAAATTTCATTACTTCTCCTTTACTCCCTCTGTGTATGTATATAATTTTAAAAAAGCTTAAACATAAAAACCATATTAGATATATATCAAAAATATTACCATCGGTCATTCATAACACAATCATAATTTCTCCCACTCCTGACCACATAAAACAGAAACCTTTACGAACATTAGATTTTCTTTTCCCATCCTATTAAAATATATCTTACATTTTCACTAAATCATTTTAAATAAATTTTCAGCTAAAGTCACCTCCACCCCCCTTTTTTTTGCGATATGGCAGGGGCTCACTTTTCCTCCTTACCACTTTGAAATAAGGCTGGCAGATAGGTATATGAATCAAAACAGATCACTTTTAAACACAAAAATAATATGTACACAATATGACTAAATAGCCTACATACAAATAAAACTTAAAATATGAAAAAAAAATCATTTATCATATCAACTATCAACCCCTGACTCTCTTACTGAACTGTTATTTAGTAACAGGTTAAAGTAAGAGTTATTAAAGCAACAGTTTTTTCATATTAGCCGATGATGTGGCAACAATAGATGTTAAATTACTCGTAAAGAAAAGAATGATTTTCCGGCACCAGGTCCCGGACCCAAACTCATACACTCCTGATTACTGGTCAGATGCTCTACCTTCTAATAAGCTACAGGCGCAACCACTCTCTCCCTTACGAGTATATATATCATCATCATATTCAACCATTATCTATCCACTGCTGGATGAAGGTCTCTCCAAATGCTTTCCACACAAGTCTATCCTGAGCAATTCGCTTCCACGTCACCCCAACCTGTTTTCTTATTTCATCCACCCATCTAGTTTGAGGACGTTTTCTAGGTCTTCGGTGGTCTCTTGGAATCCAGTTCAGAATTTCTGTTGTCCATCGTTGATCAGTTCTTCTTGCAATATGCCCAGCCCATCGCCATTTCAGCCCTTTTACTTTAACAATGATGTCCTCTACTCTAGTTTGCTCTCTCACCCAAGTGTTTCTTTTTCGATCTCTCCTAGTTATTCCAAGCATGCACCTCTCCATGCTCCTTTGCGTTGTCTGTAACTTTCGTATTGCTCCAACTGTTAGACTCCATGTCTCTGATCCATAAGAGAGGACTGGCAATACACACTGGTTGAAGACCTTTCTTTTTAGACACAAAGGCAATTTCCCCTTCAGGATAAAACTGTTTCTTCCAAATGCACTCCAGCCAAGTTTAATACGTCTGTTGAGTTCTTTCATAATGTTGCCATCCATTGAAATCAGCTGGCCAAGGTAAATATATGAATCAGCAATTTCTAGCTCAATGTTGTCAACTTGTATTTTTGTTTCCTCTACAAAATTATTGAACATGATCTTAGTTTTTTGTAGGTTCATCTTGAGTCCAACTTCTTTACTTCTAGTTGAGAGCTCTTGTACCATGTCTTGGAGTTCTAATGGGTTCGTTGAAAAAATAACAATGTCATCAGCAAACCGCAGATGATTTAAATATTCACCATTTATTTTTATTCCCTTGTTATTCCAATTTATCAGCTGAAAAATCATCTGTAAAGCTGAAGTAAAAAGTTTTGGAGAAATGGTATCTCCCTGCCTCACCCCTTTGCCAAGTTTGATAGTTTTGGTATCTTTATGTAACCGAAATTTTGCACTTGCATTTTTATACACACGTTTCACCATGTCAATGTACACATCCTCAATGTCTGTTGATCTTAAAGAGTTGATGACTGCTGATGTTTTTATAGAGTCAAAGGCCTTCTCATAGTCAATAAATGCAACACACAATGGAAGTTCATATTCATGTGTTCTTTCAATTAATTCTCTTAATACTTGAATATGGTCCACTGTACTGAATCCACTTCGAAATCCAGCTTGTTCTCTTGGTTGAGCTGCATCTAATTTTTTCTGCAGGCGATGTGTTAGCACTTTTGTGAAGATTTTATAAATAGCAGGTAACAAGCTAATTGGTCGGTAATTTTTCAAATCCTCTTTATCACCTTTTTTATGCAAAAGAATTACTGTTGCAGAATCCCATTGGTTTGGTATGTTACCGCTGTTAAGACATTTGGTAAAGAATTTTGCAAGTATGTCTTCTACATATTCTCCAGCTTCTTTTAGGATATCTAATGTAATACCATCATCACCAGGGGCTCTTCCTTTCTTCATATTTTTTATTGCAAATGAAACTTCTTCTTTTAAGATTTTAGGAGCTGTTCCTTCGACTATTTCAGTGTCTTCGTTTAATCCACTGTTACTTTCATATAGTTTTTTGTAGAATTCTTCAACTCTTCTAAGTATTTCTTCCCTATTTCTTGTTACGGTGCCATCCTCTCCTTTTAATGCAATGATGTGTTTCTTCCCAACAGATAAACTTCCTTTAACAACCCTAAGGCTCTTGTTATTTTCAATGGCCTTCCTTACTAACTCACAGTTGAATTTTCTTATGTCTTCTTTCATGCTTTTGCGCAGAGTTTTACAAAGTTCTATGTACTCAATCCTGGAACTGGTATTTCGATTGTCCACCTTCATATCTCTTCGCCTTTTCATGAGCTGTTTCGTCTTCTCAGATAATTTGCTATTGTGCTTTTTACAGGTTACACCACCAATTTCCCCAGCAGTTTCAACTATTGTCTTAACAATGTTTTCATTTGCTTCTGAGATATCACTTTCATCAATAAGTCCTTCCAGTGCAGAAAAGCGATTTTTTAATTCCAACTTGAATGCCTCGGTATTTTCTTTTAATTTCTTTAAATCCACCCTCTTACTTACTTGTTTCCTAATGAGCTTCTGTCGTTCTAATTTAGTATTTAAGTGCATTTTACATCTCACCATTCGATGATCACTTCCAGTATTAAATCTGTTCAGTACACTGCAATCTTCAATAATTGATTTCTTGTTTGCCAGGATATAGTCAATTTCACTAGTTCCCCCATTTGGGTGTTTCCATGTCCATTTTCTTTGCGGTTTCTTCTTAAAAAATGAATTCATGATGCTAAGGTTTTCAGCTTCTGCAAATTCGATGAGTTGATCGCCACGTTCATTCCTTTCCCCATATCCGTATTTACCAACCGATGTCTCTCCTTGTTCCTGTTGTCCAATTCTTGCATTGAAATCCCCCATGATGAGCTTGATATGTTGTTTCCCTTTGGTGTGTAACTCTTTGATTTCTTCATAAAATTCTTCAACCTCTTCGTCGGTATGGCTTGATGTTGGTGCATATACCTGTACTATTTGAAGTTGGTATCGCTGGGTTAGTTGAACAACGAGCCTCGCTGCTCGATCTGATGTACTTTCAACTTCCAGAAGACAGTCTTTAATTCTTTTGTTGATTAAGAAGCCAACACCACTTGTTCTTCCAGTTTCCGTTCCTCTATAATAAAACAAATGTCCACTTTTAAGTTCCACCAACTCTTCACCTTTTCTTCTAACTTCACTGAGTCCTACAATGTCCCATTTGATCTTGTCTAGTTCCTCTTCCAATTCCTGAAGTTTTGCTTCAGAAGCAAGGGATCGTCCATTATACGTAGCCAATTGATCAGGAGCACTCCAGCACCTGGAGACTAGGGGCCATGGTTTCTGGTGTGTCAACATAATGGAGGAATTAGCCATAATTTCACCACGCTGGCTAGACGGGTTGGTGAATTAGCCCTCCCCTTCCGCCTTTCTATCCGTAAGTATGTGCTGGGGATCATAGTTTGTGTCATGGTATAGCATACAAAACAAATGTTAATTAATAAATATTACATAACACCTACACTAGATATTTAGCAGAGTATATGAATATTTATTAAGCATATGGAACCTCCAAGGGTCAGACACGACCGAATGGATAACAACAATAAGGTATTTAGTAACTGAAATGCTGGAAAATTTTCCATTTCAAAATTTTCCGCAAAAGCCACGTTACAAATTATATATTGAAATATAAAAAAAAAAGTTCCTCATGTTGAATTAAAAAAACAACATGTATTCTTTTGATGAGAATGTGTTTCAAATTTATTTCACCTAAAAATCCACAATAAAAGATCTAAGTATTTATCTATAGTAATTTCTAAATATAAATCTGTTACCTCATGTTAATATGAAAAGATTTGTTTCCATCAATGGCAAATCCACCAGACCATTTGCAACTGCTAGTATCGGCTATGCGCACGCAGAGCAAGTTGTCCAAATCAATGCGAGGCCAATGATATGGAAGACTACAATTAGGTACAGCGGAAAGAATATATTGGCTCGTCTGAAATTGATATTTGCACAAATTAACTTTTAAAAGCATCGCAATTAGGACTATCCAAAAATATAGAAAGTAATAGTATCACACAAATAAAAAAAAAAAATACATAATACGATGTAAAATATAGAAATACCTGCCCTTTGTTTTACTAGTCCAACATATTGATGATGCATTAATTTCATAAAGTCATTTAAATTTTAATTCACAAGTATCATTTTTTATTTTACCTATGGCTGCCCATTGTGCATCAATGCTACCTTCATTACTCACAGTTTGTGGAACTTTAAAAGCCTGGAACTCACTGAATTCTGTTTGTAAAGCATCAACAGCTTCATCTTCTGTATTATTGAACAAAAGAACAGGAAATTTTTCTGTAAAATATTTTAAGCTGGAAAATGATGCATTTTCAAAATTCGATATTTGTGTAACCTCTGCATGATGTAACACTTCTAACTCAAAAGGAAATTTATTGTGCATGTAGTCACATGCTGCTATGAAATAGCTTCTGACGTTTTCATAAAATTCATTTTTATCATGGATGTTAAAATCTTGGATTACTTTCAGTGTTCCATTTCCAATTAAGATATCAACATCATCTTTTTGATTACTCCTCTCATGATAGTGGACTTTCAAAATATTATTACATAATTTTGTGACGCTTGGTTTTACAAATTTCACTAGCATTTCTCTGTACAATTTTAAGAGAACAGATTTTAGCATATGAATATACGGTTCCGCAGACTGAAGTTGAGCATTTGCTTTTTAAAATATAGGCACAGTATAAGATAAAAATAAACAGAAAGCCTTATTGATATCTTCCGACAGAAAATAAAACAACCTTTCTTCACGAGACATGGAGTTTTCAGTTTTTTGTTTCTTAGAAATATCCACATAATTTTGAGCTTTCCTTTTTAATTTCTGCGATGCTTTTTTGCTGTTACGTTCTTTCACTTTATCTGCATTTTCAACCGAAACTTTGATAGAGGGAATAGTAAAGAAAGAAAGTGGGGTGATTTGATTCCTTTTCATGGCCTCTTCCTTAAAAAAACTGATCAAAGGTTGCCACTGCTGGATTATACGCTCTAAGCACTTTCCAACAGACAACCAACGAGTGCTAACGTGTTTTAGTACCTTTTTTATATCAGTCTCATGAAATTCTTGAAGAATTTTCAACCTATCTTTTCTTTTCGAACTCTTTTGTAAGTAATAGTAAATGTCTACCAAAATTTCATCGATTTTAAATGGCAAACATGCAGCACTCTTTTCAGCTGCTAAGTTAATAAGGTGGCAGGAACAGCCCATAATTTCAATATTTTGGTGATGATTCTTTAACACCGCTGCTACACCTGCTTTTTTTCCTATCATAACAGGTGCATTATCACAGCTAAAGGCAACACAATTAGAAATCGCAAGGTTTTTAGATTGTAAAGCACTTACCAGAAGATTTCCAATATTTAACCCAGTTTCGTCTTCTTTCAAAGATGGCATAGATAAAAGACAATTCACAATTTTTTCACATAAAAAATCGAAGAAAGTTACCACTATTGGATACAGCTTTGAATCAACATCGGTTGCAATTGAAAATGGATAGCACCTTAAATTTTCAACAAGTGATGAGGATTCCTTTGCGGACATTTCTTTCATAATTGCAGAAGTTTTGTTCCTTGCAGATCCATATTGTTTTGCAATACTGCTGTCAGGAAACGTTTTCCGAAAGAGCATCCCCGCGTGATCGCTGCAATTCATTGGCAAATTATGTTCGATCAAAAACGATGTAAATAAACATTCAGCGTTAATCATGGAGGTATCGTTAAATGCAAAAAATGAAGGCTTGATACTATGATTAGACTCTACAGCCTTGAACGTCTCCTTATGTTTAACAGTCTCAGAATGCAAAGTAATATCGCGTTTACCACCGTGAGTAATGCTTATGTCTTTACCGCAACACGTGCAGAAAGCATATTTTGGCCCCAGTCTTGATTTTTGAATAAAATTAAACATCTTCATATATTCGGCTTTAAACGTTTGGTAGTACCTTTTATTAACAGTCGACATCGTTAACGTTGTTTTCAAAAACACCTAAAAACAAAACTTTCTTTCCAGAGCAAAGAAATACCAGATATGTCTAACACATGGCTTCCCTACACAAAGTCACGTGCTTGACCAAAACCTTAACGGTGTAGCGCATTCTTTCTTGCCTTCCCCAACAACTACAAATACAGATGCATGATTTCGTTGTGCAGGGGCATCACTCTACGTCATAGCTGGAGCTAAAATTCCACGTCACGCCATGCATGCGCCGTCAACGGCAGACGAATTTTTCCGACTTTTTTACCGATATTTGAGTTTATTTATGCATATTTATCATTAAATATGCACATATGCGCAAAAATTTAAATAAACATGCATCAAGAAAAATAGGTATTTAATTTTTTTAAAAAAAATCAGTATTTTAAAAAACACTGGGGGATTTTAGATGAAATCTCCGAAAATCGGAAGGATTGGCGCCTATGATTATTGTTGCAGGCTTCAGACTTCCCTTCCTCTGGACCCGCCAGCTGCCACTGATTTGCATACACACTGGAAATTATACTCATTTGTGCCTGTCAGTAATCCACTCATTTTGAAAATTTAAAATTAATCCAATCTTTCTCTCTTTTATGTGAATTTTCACAAACAGCAGAATATTTCGAATATAATGCTTTATTAAAAACATCAAATTTAAAAATATGGTAAAGAGAAAAACATCCATACACCTTTCTTTTGTACCTACATTAATCAAGAAAATGAGGGATCGTAAGAACGTTTTGATGTCGTTTAGGTTTAGATTAACTTCATACCATTCTATTGCTTACTGGTGCCAAATGTCAGTTGAAGTTATACAACATTAATGCATGAAATTTAAAAAAAAGGCAGATAATTTACCCGCCGTTTTGGCCAGTGTGAATGTGTGTGTTAATACTGCAAATATTATTAAAGACAGAGATACAAGATATCAATGCAAATTATGATTTGGAAGACAGCAAATAAAAATGAAAATAGAAGACTAAAAATAAAGTATAATAAAGGAAGAAAGAAAAAAAAAGTTACGGTGAAAACTTCAAAGCGCCTATTTTGGTATTGCGGCCATGCTTCGTTGGGACTGGCAACATGCTTTACTGTAGACATGCATTTTTTTGAACCAGAGACTTTCTTTTTTTTTTTAACTTTACAAATGAGTTTTTTGGATTCTGCAAAAACGGAATTCGATATGCGTGGCTGCTTTCAAAGAGAAACAAGGTTACTTGGATCATTACATAACACAAATTATAAAATTAGCAATGTGAAGTGCAAATGTTAAAGAAAATTGTCACCACAGTCAAAAAGTTATTTTGAGCAAAAATACCTCCTTAAGAGCAAATTTCTGGCAAAACTCCAAAGTATATCTACTGCGATTGTCTAGATAGTAACGTGGCGAGAGAGTAACGATATTAGTGTCCTTGTATCGGCCTTTCCCAGCATTGACTTCGATTCCGATAATGTACACCCTAATTCACAGTAAAATAGACAAGTGAGATCATTAGAAAGCCATGCAAAAGATCTGAAAAATGAATTATCGTCAACTAAGCATAAGATTTGAAAGATGAATTATGGTCAACTTACCAATCAGGTCTAGAATCGTTTCTACCGACGTGTAGTCGTCTAACTCTAACACCCTTCTCTAAATGGAAACGAGTGCACCAGATCGAAAAACCTTGATTGTGTAACAATTTACCAATGCGCATACTGCACCTAATATCATGCGAATTAAATTAATGAAGTAGAATTCAAATTAGATTAGCAAAATAAAATTAAAATTATTTAAAACAATAAAATTAAAATTAATAACTCAGTGAAAAAGGTGGCATGGAATATTAACTTTATAAGATATTTGTTATAAAGTTAGCTAAAATTATGAACATTAGCATTACTAGTAGTGTAAATACAAGTTAATAACAATTGACCCCTAATTGTTAAAAAATATCAACATATATCCCCCCCATAAAAACATTTTACACACTAAAAATGAAGTCAATAACTTACATGACAGAAGCTTCAGTATCAGAGAATGAGAACAATAAAGGAACCATGCTACGAGCCATTTCATGCTCTTCAAACTGCCCAGCAGATTCTATTTGGGAGCCTTCTTGCTTGAAAACGAGTGGTAGACCCGTTTTATTGATCAGCCAATATGGTGCAGATATATAAATCTAACAAATAAAATAGGTCTGAGAATTTCCAGAAAAAATTAAACTTTCAAACTATAACAAGTTTACTCAGAACCAAGCTTACTGAAAACTGGGCCTAGCTCTGTGTTTAAAATAATTAGGTCCATAAACTCATACTTTGTGGCTCAGATAGGAGTCATAAGAGTCTGTACAAAAAAAAAATGCTGCATTTCAGGTTGGCAGTGATACAGTGACCTTCAGCTAAACACATGAATTCAATGTTTTAGCCACAGTAATGAATGATTCACTAACGCTTCAGCATGCATTTCAGATGGAGATGCTGTGATGGAGAATTTACATACTTAGTTAAGTACATAAATATTCCATTGCAATTAACTGTGGGGGATTATAATCACGGTTCAAATTTTCATGATGCCACTATCAGTTACACAAATTGAATTTTTTAAAAGCTTTCTACATCAACAAACAAATGGATAATATCGTGAATTATTACGAATTGATATAAAGTTTTAACCTGGGTTAGAAGGAGTTATTAAATCTACCTATCAATCAATCAGAGGTTTGTATCTCAGTTGCTTCAAAACTTTGCCTTCCTCATTGATAGATGCTGCTTACATCAAACAAAAAAAAACATAAAAAAAAAACAAAACAAAAAATAAAATGTCACTAACTGGAATAAATAGCCACACAAAACACTAGCAAAAACACCAATATCTCAGTGTGTGTATCTCAGTACAATTTTATTCCTGACAAATGACAGCTAATATACGTCGAAACGTTTAATTCATGCTTTTCTTTGACTCTATATAATGTTACATCATTTCATGAGTTTCAGTTTTGACACTCTGCTTACACAATTGAAACATAGTTGATGTGGCCTTAACTTTGTGGTTATACTCTCAGTTTCAACTCACACACCAAAACTGATGTTCACAAGGAATTTATTAAAAGAAATAAGGTTCATACACAACATTCTGCAAACTAGAGCTTTTTGACCAATGTGTTTTAAAAAAGTCTGAGGTTAAAGGTCATAATCACCACCATTTGATCACTATATTACTATTATTTCTGAGTATGATGAGCTTTTAATGTTTGGTAGGTACCACCGCTTGGCATAAACATAATAAAAGCAATCGGACAACTTTGAGCGGTTTATTAGATTGTTAATTTTGCCCAGGCGGCTTTGCGGCTGTGCTGAAACGGCAAAGCGGCTCTCGTAACCTGCTCAATAAACCACTCAAATTATCCGATACTATATTATATATATATATGAGCTTTTAATGATGTTTTCATTGGATTTCGATATTTGGTCGTAATTTTTCAAAATACCTTCATGGCGCCACCTGCTAATGACAGAATTTTCAGCTGCAAAAAGATGATGCGATCTTGACTATCATACAGTTCTAAACGTGATGGATAATGGCGTGCTGATGCAGAAATGGAAATCTTCTTGCATCGTTTAAAATTATCAAAAGAAACCCCAAAAAGAAAATTCTTCATGATGTCAATCTGGAAAAGAAAACATTTTGCATTGAGTATCAAATTTAAATACGCAGTGATATTTTGTTTGTATTTTATGACGTAAAGGCAACTGAGGTTAAATGATATAGGCATATACAGGGTGTCTCAGCACCAGGGTTATAAACATCTAGGAGGGGTAGGGTACACCTAGACGAACAATATTTGTCATAGAACCTAGGGTCGCAAACCACTCACAGCGCTAGTTCTAAAACCGTCCAGCATGCACAAATATTTACAACCAGTGCGTGAAAAGCGCCAGATAAAACTCAGGTCAGCTGCTCAAGTGCATAGATGATTAGGACATCGCATTTTGCGCTTCTCATGCACTGGTTGTCACTATTTGTGCATGCTGGACGGTTTTAGAACTGGCGCTGTGAGTGGTTTGCGACCCTAGGTTCTATGACAAATATTGTTCGTCTAGGTATACCCTACCCCTCCTAGATGTTTGCAACCCTGATGCTGAGACACCCTGTATATATATCATGCTTCCAATATAATGTACTGATATAACTTTTACTGTTGTAAGATACTATTAGCCAAAAAAAAAAAGAAAAAAAAAAAGCCTTTGCACCAGTTTTGTAGCAGGTGAACACCAGAAGTTTATTATTTTGTACAAAAAAATTGGTTCGCACATCAGTTTTGTAGTAGGTAAAAAATAGTTTAATCAAATGAATGAGCATGATAAAAATGAAAAGTAAAATGTTTTATTGAAAACGTTAAACTTCATGCACATCAAGTTCTTTGTTTCGTTTTTTATAATTTTGAAACCTCTTCCCTGATTTCCTTTTGAGAAGCTAAAATTGTTGAAATACGCAAATTAGCTTCTGTCAACAAGACTTGCCCACTTTCCACTTCAGATGTATTATTTCTTTGGATGGAAATTCGTATCCCGCCGGTAGGTGGCGTATCAGGGAGAAATTCCTCTATTTTGATGTAAAAATACTAAAAAATGACCAACAGTCATTAATTACAGTACATTAAAAAAAATCAAAATTTTGCCGATAGGTGGTGCATCAAGAACGAAATCATACATCAAAAATATCATTACTCGTTAACTAACGTTAAAGTCGTTTTTTAAATGAAATCGTTAATTTAGCTTTTAAAAAAAGTTCTACAAACAGGCAACAGGTTAGCGTTTTTTTTTTCATGGAATAGAATTAAAATACGTAAATTATAAATTACGCAAATTAATTAAATTTATTTAATAGGTAAATTTACTTTTAAATTAATCTGCAAGCCTCTGCGTGTGTAGATAACGAAAGCATAAGGGGGAAATATCCCGAAATATATGCCGCAAAATCTCGGCACAAATCGCACGCTATTTTTTAAAGTATCCTGAGGAACTTCTAATAAAATCTGAACTTTCAATAAAATGCGGCGAGTAAAATGTTATTCAAAATGTGTTAAATTGCAGGTCCGTGTAAAAATTTAAAAACTTTCGATGCTTCGTAAAACGGCCATTCCTTACTACAAATATCGCGATACACTTGCAGATAAATTTTTGTCTGCCAATTTTTTTTTTTTTTTTCCCACAGCTGCATTTCATTTCGTTGTTTTAATCCAAATTCCAAGCAATTACCATACACAAAACTAGGTGCAAAAAATAACAGAGAAACAAGTATACAAGTCAAAAGCATTGCGTCTAAACATGGAAGGCAGGGGGCATATATAAAGTGCATTTTTTGTTGCTTTTTTTTTTAACCAAAAAACTATAAAAAATATTAGTTTTTGAGGACCAATAGAAAATTGCACATGAGAACCTTGAATGCGGTTTTCCCTGGTTTTCTTCGTATCGCCCATACAGACTGCAGAAAATCTGTACAAATTAGAGTATCTGTATGTGAATGCGAAGAAATGAGACAGGAGAAGCTATTTTCTCCTGTCGCCTGATGATAATGTTTTCTAGCCGAGTAAACATTATTAGATGGAAACAATGGTAGGAATTTTGAGCCCATGTACATGCACAGAAGGCGCAGTCAGTCCTGTCTCTAGATGCTAGTAGCAAATAACCAGTTCATCAATCGTCGTGTTACTATTATTGTATTATGTACCAATGATTTGGAGAAGAGAAAAAAATACTGAACAGTATAACCAATAATGATGTAAGGTTGAAAGACGGTCCACCTGGCGAAATGAATGATTTTGGTGCAAAAACGAAAAAATTCATGCTTTTGTGGCATTCCATTCAGCCCAATTGGTGCAGGTGTGTGATCCCTGTGGGCTTAACGGAGAGACCATAGTTCAGCTCTAAGTTGGGGATAATGCCTCTTTTTCTCCTATAACAAAGAAGCTCCAATTTGAGCTAAACACATGGGTGTCAGAATTATTATGTATAACTTCTATTTGCCAACAGCCAACTATTGAAAATATAATCAAATGGCCGCAGATGAAACTGCAGCCTACTAAATATGTTTACTTTAAGTTCCTTCACCCTCACATTCAAACATACATAAATCCCATTACAATGTGGTACATGCTGTTTAAAAAATTACATCATAATATAAGCAGAAGTGTATTAGCAAAACAGTCATGCTATATTTCTTCACTCAAACTTTGTACTGCAGTCAATCACACACACACGTCTTTGCCACTTTTTTATGTGGTGCTACAGAGAGTGCTTACACATTTTTAGAACGATTTCAATAGAGGATTAAAAAATGAAAATATTTTGTGGGAAAATGGATCTGACAACACGTTATTATTCAAATTAAGATTATCGTCTGCTACTTTCAAATTCATTTTTCATTCAAAATGGCGCCTGTAAACAAGCTGTGGGTCGAAGGATACGTTTTTGTTCTTTCAGAGGAGAAATATTCTTATTCCATTATTAAAAAACGTGTGAAATGCATGGTATAAATATTTCTAAGTGCAAAATAAGCAACATTATTAATCGAAAAGGGAAAGACCGTCAATCAGAACTTCTACATAAAAAGAGGATTCCAAATGTATACCCGAACAAGATACATACTGTTGCAAATATTTCTAAAGTGAGATCACTGTTAACAAGAGAAAATCCCCCGATGCAGAAATCAATTGCAAACTCTTTAAGAACTTCTGTAGCAACAGTAAATAAAATAATAAACCAAGATTTATAACTTAAAAAAGCTAAAAAACATAATCTTCACCGTCTTTTGTCGAGACATGTGGTTCAACGCAAGACATGTTGCAGAATCCTGTATGAAAATTACTTAGAAGGAGATAAATGGAAATACGTTGTTACCCTTGATGAAGCAGGGGTTTATCTAAATGATTGTAACAAAAAAAAAGGTCCATTTACTATCACAAGCGCGGAGAAAAAAATGTCCAAACTTGGTTCCGAGAATGCAAAGAAAGCTTCAGTAAAGGATTTATGGTTGTCGCAGGTTTCTCTTACAATGGGAAATTAAAAATAAAAAAGTGGAAAACAACGTTAAAATCAACTCATCATATTATCAGGAGAATTTTTTGCATCCAATATTTACAGAAGAAATTCCATTTTTTTTATTCCAACAATTTTCAGAGTATAAAACTGCATCAAGACAAAGCCAGCAGTCATACCTCGAAAACTACCACTGCATTCCTTGAAAAAATGAAAATTAATACAGGTATTGCATATATATAGAGTCTGCCTTTTCAACATATTCCTGAGAAGTCCCCTGTTGTTTCTCCTATGAACTATTGTGCCTTTGGTCCGCTGAAAAGAGCTCTCTCTAAGCGCAAACCTACTACCATTGATGGACTTTGGAAAGTTGTGGAACAACAATGGCAAGCAGTACCTCTGGAAATTTTTTGCGAAAAGCCCTTCTATCATGGAAAGCATGATGCAGACTTACAGCTCAGAAACAAGGTTATCAGATGGAATATTTAAAAAAATAATCTTTACATTTTAAACATTAAAAAAATGGCTCCAAAATCGTTCTAAAAATGTGTAAACACCCTCTGCATACTGTTTGTTTTTGTGTGGTGCAAAGACAGCTAAGGTTCATGCTTTGTCAGGACTTGATTTATTGAGGCGTCTGAGGCTCTACATTGCCTAGGAAATAAAACCCTAGCCTACGGTGTATAGAAAAATGTCAGAAATTCCATGATACCCAATTGACAGTTAAACCCAGGGATTAATTACACAATAAACGAATGTGTTACCACAATGACACCATAGGGCAGTGGACCTACATTTTTCTGAGAAACCTGAACCCCTCATAGTCTAGGGAACCAAGCTTTGTCAGGATTTGGTTTATTGAGGCCTCTGAAGTTCTCTGCTGCCTAGGAAATAAAACCCTAGCCTATGGGGCATAGAAAAATAGCATGCATTCCATGACACCCAAGAGTCAAACCCTGCTTAATGACTCAATAAATGAATGTATTACAATAATGGCATCGTAAGGCAGTGGCACTACATTTTTCTGAGGAATCTGAACCGCTTATAGCCTAAGGAACCAAGCTTTGTCATACCTTGATTTATTGAGGCATCTGAAGCTCTCCATTACCTAGGAAATAAAACCCTAGCCTATGGTGTATAGAAAAATGGCATGAATTCCATGATACCCAACTGAGAGTCCAACTATGGTTAATGACACAATAAACAAATGTGTTATCAGAATGACACTGTAGGACAGTGGACCTACATTTTTTCTGAGGAATCTGAACCTTTTATAGCCTAGGGAAGCATGCTTTGTCAGGAAATTTTCATAGAAAAATGACATGCACTCCATGATACCCAATTAAGAGTCAAACCTGGGTTAATGACCCAATAAATGAACATACTACCACAATGGCACCATAGGGCAGTGGACCTGCATTTTCCCAAGGAATCTGAACTGCTTAAAGCCAGGGAACCAATCCAAGAACTACAAAGGGCAGATAGTCGGTAAGCACTTTTTCTAAAGACACTGGTGGGAGCTGAACCTGGATAGATTAATGACACATGTTACCACTGCATATGTGCAGTGCTTGTTATTTTTGTGCGTTGGATAAATATTTCTTGGGGGGGTCAAATGATAATATGTGTCATGGAATTACAGCAGTGTGAAGATGTTGCCCAGATTTTCACGAAGAATCGAACATTCATTTCCCACATAAAAAATTGCATTTTCTATGATAACAAAACATGAGAGTCTTGCTTGCATTGCACATTTTGCCAGATAATGTTTTAAAGTAATTTAACAGTGCATTCTCTTTCGACACTATACCATTACCATTGCAGGCAGCTATGTGAAAATAATTAATCATCAAATGGAATAGCTTACAGTCATACCTATGCTCTATAATTTTAATGCACTTAAAATAGGCAAGAAACTTACATTATACAAAGATGCAACTTTCCCAGGCTTGATAAATTCAGATATTTTAAACTCTTCCATAAAATAGTTCAATTCGTAAGGCAGTAGGTTGGTTATCTCCAAACATGGAAGGAAAACTATTTTATGTCCAGGTAGTGGTTGATTCGATAAGGAACTGTTTCTTGAACGTTTGGCTTTGGAAACATCAATGTCAGGCTTGGCTTCAAGGTAGTAACCACGCTTGATACATGAACAAAATCTTTCAATAAAAGAAATATTATTATAAATAAAGAAGAGAACAAATAAAAAAGAATATACTGATATAACACATAGACTCCAAGTAAATAAACAAGAAAAGAGTAAAATACAAGTTTGCTTCATGAAATCATGAAAAAACAAAAAGGAAATTCTGAACTCAAAGGAAAACATCAAACTTAGACAGAGCATAGGGTTAATGAAACTCAAAAACAATATATATATATATAAATGAACACCCAACCCAAAAAAAATGCCAACATATTCAAAGAAGCAAGACTATTTCAAAAACAGAACAATTGGAAATTCGTATGGGGATCTAAAGAATTAATTAAAAATAAATAAATAAATAAAAATTCTGAGATTTATGAAATAAATAATATTGAAGACTTAAATAACTTATTATCTGTAACCTTACATATTAACAATTTAAATGAAACAAGTTCATCACAACTCAATAACCTATATAATTACTTAGCTCTAAATAAAAAAAAAATACGGGATGAACCCAAAAAAAAAAAAAAAAAAAAAAAAAAAAAAACCCCCACAAGAAATTTAAATTATCTTCAATTTTCAATAAATCAATTCTTATCTCCTTAATAGAATGAACAATATGAATCTAATAGCATGAATAATAAATTTGATCAAATCAAAGAATTAATAAACCACTATAATGAACCAGAAACTATTTCAATAGTTGAAACATGGAAAACAAGTGAATCAGCACTAAATTTTACTAATTATAACTGCCCTGCGGTGGCGCAGTGTGGTAACGCGTTCTCCTATTGCGCGGCTAATCCGGGTTCGACTCCCAGCAGTGCAAAAAGAACGCTTACTCAGAGATCTCATAAAGATCGCACTGCTCACTGTAGTCCGGGGTTTGGTTCCCTAGGCCTTAAGAGGTTCGGATTCCTCGGAAAACAGTAGGTCCCGGCGCAGCATGACCACTGTAGTCTTTGAGCCGTAAAACCAAAAAGAAAAAAAATACTAATTATAACCAGGGTTAGCAAGTTTCTGCCACGAAAGTGACATTAACCAGCAGAAACCCAGAAAATAAATATTTTGTGCATTAAAAACTTACCAAAATAACCTAAATGGCGAAAGGAAATGAAATTTTAAAGTAAAATAGGTTTAGTTACAATGTTTATAGTATTTATTCAAAGGTTACATCATAGCAAATTCACTAGCATTTAAGTTCAGGCTGATCTTTCCAATGAAGTAATCTATAGCAAAAGATCAGTTTTCCTGCTATTTCCTAATTCAAACAATTTCTTAATTTATTAGGAATAGACCAATAGCTTAAGAAAAATATTCTTCCAAGCCCACCAGTACTGTAGGTAATATCGTCGGTGCATAAACAAACAGGTACAAAATCTTCATTTATAGTTTTCTTTAAACTATGCCACCAAATAGAAGTCTGGACATTTTTTAAGATTTTATTGGAGTAGTATGTTTCAGGAAAAGGAGCTGATTTTGCTCAAAAAGCTATAAAGTAAAGCACAAAATTTGGGTTAATGACATTAAGGAATTTCCTAGTATTGTCTTCCTGCTCCTGTGACAATTTAGATCACATGTACTTTGGGTGAAGATATAAACTGGCATATATGATGTTGAGTTATTGCCTGATAAAGTTTACTTTTTACCCTTTTTTGATTCATTTCCATGAGATTATCATTATCACTTAGGATTAATTTCACATGCAGCTGCAATAGAAAAATTATCTTTTCGAATCTCAAACAGGGTAACAGCAATAAATATTAAGAGCCACAACAAGTCTTTTACATCTTTATTAATCATCTGATTGTTTATGACTTGAACAGCACCTTTATCATCCATATCATTTTCATGATCTGCGAGTAACACGGATGATTCTTTAGGAATAATTCCAAGCATGGGTCCCCGAGGAGGGTGCAAGGGGTGCACTTGCACCGCTTGGCTTATGAAAAAAAAAAAGGGGGGGGGGGTGAAGGACTAAATTCATAAGAAACTATAGTCCAACAACATTATTCAATTGGAATTTTTCAAGGATGCATACCCTTGCATATAATTCTGCAGGCGCCCATGATTCCAAATAATCTACCTGATTCCTCCGCCTTAAACTGCCTGATATTTGTGGCTTCACAGTGTTTATGTATTCCTTTAGCCAAGCACCCTGTCTGTAATGATTTCTAAAATATTTCTAAACAGGTACCACATGCTTTACAACAGACTTAAAAACAAAAAGTGTGGTTCATTCACTGTAATACAACTTATTCGATTAGTCATAAACCATTGAGGCTTTTTTTTACAGCCAGTCTGTCAATGTTGCTACTTTTTATTTTATAGCCAAAGGTCTAATGAGGTAGAGAATATAAATAAGGCGAAATAGGCATAATAAGTTAAATAATATGGCCTGCGAAAGATGGTTTTTGTAACAAATCTTTGATTTACTCTAGTATTTTTTAATTATTTTAAAATATTTTAATTATTAAAATTATTAATATAAAGCTTTACGATATATTAAATTATTGTAATAAACATATATTTTGTAATCTTTCATTTACTAAATAATACAACACTATTTTAAGTACTTTTATTAGTTTCTGCCAGTTTCTCCCACTTTCTGCCGCTGGTATGGGAAAAACCAGTTTCTGCCGCTGGTGTGGGAAAAACCAGTTTCTGCCACTGGCATGGCAAAAACTAGTTTCTGCCACTGGTATGGGAAAAACC
>QLNU02014176.1:79166406-79222775 GCA_006491805.2 Dysdera silvatica
ATCAGCTTGCTCATCCAGAACAATGGAGATGATCTGGTCATCAGGGAGCGCTGCACTAGTGACCTCAGGAACATCGCTTTCTGCAAGCCATTCATCTACATCTGCTGGCTGGATATCTCGCTGAAAGGTTCATAAATCTCGGACTAATTCTACTATATCTGACTTGGTATTTTTAGAGGGATTTTCTACTTGCTTAAGATTCAGCCAAACTTTCATCCATGATTTTTAAAAAGTGGATTGTTAAATTTCGTTCCATGCTTAAGTGACGAAATTACATATTTAATGTTTAAACTCTTCATAGACTTGAGCATTGAATTTATCATCCGCACATTCCAATTTTTTGTGTAAAATTAATGCCTCTTCATTTACGATAGGACTTGATAGTGGAGTTCCTTTATGTCTTTCTTGGTAGAACCAAATCCATAGTGCATCATCTTAGAGTTCTAGTTTTTTTACGTTTCTCTGTTTTTTAAGGCTTCTCCCTCAACCATTAACAAATGCGCTTCAAGATCTTTATACCTTTCCAGTCTTTAATTGTTGTTATGCCAACTCAAAATTCTGAGGCTAATTTAACGAGAGACTTACCATTGCCCAGTCCTTGTAGAACGTTCGGCTTCTGTTTTAATGTACACACAACACATTTTCTTTTTTTATTAGTAGCCATTATCACTTTAAACTATAACCTGCACTTTTAGAAAGAAAGATCATAGAGTAGCGAACAATACAGGAGTAAGCTGTCGATTGAGGCCGTTAGTTTTGGTTTGAATGGTCGGTTATCCTGAGGAATCGGTTGTTCCGAGGTCGGATATGAGGATATTCTATTGTGTGTGTGTGTATATATACATACACACACCTTCATTAAGAGACTATCTCTGAAAGCGATCACTTTTTTATGGAACACTGGGCGTTTACCTAATATATGGATGTTTTACTGCATATCACAAGAAATACTTTCCCTTTTGAATTTAAAGGAATAATTACTTACTGCAGGCTTCTTTATTAAACCAAATTCTACTTATTAATAGAAGCGAGAAAGGTCTTTACTACAATTGAATTTTTAACTATTGTTTCACATGCAATGTATCTGCTTGCTTACGGAAATATCTAAATAAATACTGCACATCTGAATTTAAACAGAAAAATCAGTTTTGCCACTTCATGTAAATGTTAAAAGGAAAAAGGAGATAGGGTTATAAAGGAAGAACGTACAATGTACATCCTTCCTTTATCCATGTACGATGTACATGGCTATGAACCATGGTACAGGGAAGGGGGACAGGATAAGGTAATGGAAAAAAGAAATTGAACTAATCACTTCAAAATTAAAGTAATACATCGGACGCTGCTTTATTGGCCAATACTGGCAATTCAGGAACGTATTCATAACACCCCATATGATAGCTACTACATCCTTGAGATAAAAAAAAAAAAAAATCAAATCGGCAATACTATGTCAAATGCCTTAAAAGAAGTGAAGTATGATTTTAAAAGGCCAGTTGTGGGAATAGAATTCAAATTAAGTGAAGATCACACATTCTCCAGTGATTCTTGTGATTTTTTTTTTATTTTTCTTTTATTTATTTATTTTTATTTTTATTATTATTTTATTTTTTTTTGAACAAGCGTTCTGTTGCCCCTTTGAATTTTAAGACCATTTATGATAATAAGCAAGTATAGAACCAAGTAAGCTAACTACTTTTATAAACGTTGCACACTTTTAATATGGTCGCATAACTTCAAAGTTATTACACATAATGTTACAATAACAAATTTTAATATTATGTTACATGTGTTTGCATTAGTAATGTGTGTGTATGTTAACACAAACACTGACATCACAATATTGCACACACTTGCACTACAAAACTCAAATAATAAAGTAAATGTCAAAGCTGATACATACCCACGATTTTATTAGCAGGAGGGGAAGGATTATCTACAGTTGTCATCCCAGTCTGTTTCTTTATTGATTCCAGTATTTTCAGAAATAAAAGGAGATCGTTGTATGACAAACGTATATACAAATTTGCAGCAGAAATCTAGGAAAAATAATTTCCAAAACGATGAAAAAAAAAAAAAACATACAGAAAAAAGAGAAAGTTTTAACATTTAGCTTACGGGGTTGAAAACCAGAAATCTACCATTCCATATTGGGAAATATCGCTTCTTCCCTCCCCCGCCCCATACAAATCAACGTAAGTGGCACCTGAAAGCATCGCTATATAGGGTTAGGAGGGAGGGAGGTGTAGCTGTGCTTAAGTACAAATAAACAATGCCAAAGAACTTTAGTGGGCATGTATTGTACGTTAGTGAAACATAAGAAACCTACTCATAACCTAATTTAACTTTGTACTTGTAAATTTGTAATCTTTTAACTTTCGTACAAAGCAGTGAAGAGGAGGAAAGGGGGGAAAAGATTCTGTATGTACAACAGGCCTTTATTCCATACCCCACTTTTCGTTACCACCCACGATCAAGCCATTTGTACTACCAAACAGACCATTGACTTGGGAAGAACATGGGGGGGGAATCTTTAGGATAGGACTTATCCTAGCTCTGTTCTTTTGGGAGGTAAATCTGCTGGGATATACATTGTCCCACCCATAAGCTAAAGGTTAAAGGAAGAAATTAAAATATTTAATCAAGCAACTAACTTCATCAAATGACAAAATGTAGTCTCAAGTCTTTTCACAATACAAACACAAATTAAATTGAGATGTAATATAACATGGCTTACCAATCAATGGGCCTTAATTTGCTTTAGGCAACATGTATAACCAATTCGAATAATGATCATTTTTAATTTGTGTGTGATTTTACAGTACAATGTCAACGAAGGTCACACTACACCGGGATTTATGGGTTTCCAAAGAATCAGAAAAAATCCGAAAAGAAAAGATCTGCTACGAGAAAAAAAAATTTACACCAGTGGTTTCCAACCTAGAGATTGCGAACTGGTTTTTGGGGGTCGGCGCAACTACTTTTAGTTGCAATTATTTTTATAAGGAATGTCATAATGTTCCCAATGCTTTTATATTTCAACATGGCTACATTGCAATGTTCTACTAATAACAAACAGTTATTTCGACACTGGCGTAAGGTTTAAAAACCTTTTTAAACCTTACGCCAGTGTCGAAATAACTGTTTGTTATGGAATCTCCTGGTGAAACTCTGTATTGTTTCGTTAGAAATTCTACTAATGGTTGTTAATTTCATATGCATAATATATATAATTAATATAATATATGTGGTATAATAAAATATAATGTAATAACATAACAAAAGGTAATGTAATGAATATCTTAGTTTTTGTTGTACAATTTTCATAATAGATGGCGCCAGGAAAGCCACCAACATTTTGTAAATATTGCTTGTCAGGTAGTAGCATCACTTCTCATTGAAAGTTCAAAGGAGTTATTTCCCTTTCTATGCCCGCCTGTATCGTTTCAAAATATATAAATCTGCTTGTTTTGCTTAGCATTCACATTTTTTTTATGATGAAAGGGTTCAGGAGCTTAATTAATCGCTTAAATAATTCCCTTAGACAAATACCGACTCCACACACATATATATATATATTATATAAAAATATATAATTAATATAATTTTGTATTTAATGTGTTTTCTTTACTCTGTTAAAAATGCTTTTATCATGAAAATGTGGCACTGATAGATAATGGGAGGGGGAGGTCATAGTATTTTTGGTTACCATAAAAGGGGGTTGTGGATTACTTGGCTATTATAAAAGTGGGTCGTGGTTTGAAGAAAGTTGGGAACCATTGCTCTAGACTATAACGGTTATAATAATGGTACACATTTCATGATGCCACTGGGAGCCAAACTTGAGTTAACATCACGATAGATGAATGTGTTATCACACCACTGCAAGACACTGAACCAACATCCTAAGGAATTCAAACCTCCTAAAGCCTAGGGATCCAACTCTCGACTACTGTGAGAAGTTAGTTGGTATGAGCTTTTTTTTTTAAACCATTAGGGGTCAAACCCAGATTAGCATGTGAAATGAAAGTGTTTCTACTGAAACGCCATTATTTTTTAATGGTGTGTAGCTTATTGTTTTTAATAGTTGAGGGAGGACCCATGTCTACAGAACTACTGTCTGTGGAATGCTTAATGTTATTGAAACTGCACATGATTTTGTGCACTTTCATATGTATATTTCTTTTATGCTTGCCTTCTGCAGCATGCACGTTTTGTTTTTTAACGACTATGAAACCAGTTGTTTACCTTTTAAATTTTTTTTTTGTTAAGCTATAATGTGGTTGTGTACTTTTACTTCTTGGATTTACATGTTTACTAACTCATGGTAACATCCATAGTTCGAAGTTAAACTAAAGCTACTTTCACTTGTCCCAACCACTCACCTCCAACGAATAGGAAATCTCTTCACCAGACTCAAGGTTTGCGATCGGCGAACTTGGTTTGTTCAGAACTTCAACAATAAGGTTTACAGGGTCAATAATGGACAGTGCAGTATCGTCTTCAATACCTAATATGCACGAAAACATTTCAAGGCTTTGCAAGCTGCATGACAGAGGCTTTTCCACATTATCAGGTTTCCAAAAGATCACAGCCGTCGACTAACAGAAGAAAAGAAAAAATTAAACGATAATATTGGATTAAAGTAAAACAATCAAGTGATTTAAATTCAATTTATTAAATTCAAAACAATTTTGGCAAGTTCTCACTTCAAATAAGCTATCCCATGAGGTCATCATCAACTAGCGGGGGGGCTGCACAAAGGGAAGTCTCAGAGTAATTAATTGCAAAAACTAATTTTGGACACTCCGAATTTTTTTGATTAAAATTGAAAAAATTTGAACCAAAAATTGTTTTCTGACCACAAGGGTCTGAAACCGTTTAGGAAATGATGCATTAGATCTTCACAAAGCAAAGGTGAAATTCGTTGAATTTTGATAATGGGAAGAAGAATAACATAAATGCCCTTGAAAAGATATCATGATCCTTCGCGGGCGTAAGTCAATTACCAAATATTGGTCAACACAAAAAGCCACCAAGGAACGTTTCTATGATTAAGATACACAATATTTTTCCTACACCCACACTTAATGCTCAAGCTAGAGCTCTGGTTTGAGCATTAAATGCGGTATACATGTGAGTACAGGCATGGGATGCAGATAAAATATTGTCCATCTTAATCCCTCCCCACAAAAACATGCCTTGATGGTTTTGTGGGTTGAAAAGTGATGTAGCGGGACTTCAAAAGCGGGCCATCTCTAAATGCTCACTAAAGGCCTTAACACATGAGCAGGCATGTAGGGTGTTTCACACATCACAACTTAAACTTGTGAAAAAGAACCGTTAACTTTTGCTTCTGAAACTGGCCAAACTCTTTCCTGTTGCCTTCAAAGTCACAATCTTTGGGGTAGGGTAACAAAGTGGAAATGCCACTTATTGTTTACTGTAAAATTGGACGTTTTTAATGAAATAGTGATATATAATCAGATGGGGAGCGAAGCAACCCACATGCGTCCTTATGTTCCTCTAATTGGCGCGCCTTGTGAGTTAAATCAAAAATCACAATTCATATATATATACCATCATGACGACGATGATAATTATGATATATGCATGAATTATAACTTTTTTAGAAATAAAATACAGGGTACCAGGGAGGAAATTACATAAAAAGGTTAAACACTGGTAAAATAGCAATGAAAAAGATCACCCAAGCTTTCGGACACATCAGCAGCAGTCCTTCATCAGGAGTAAATCATTACACTGATGAGGACTGCCTGATTGAGTGAACTTGAGTGATCTTTTTCTTCTTGTTTAACCTTTTTATGTATAACTTTTATTTAAAGGGGTTGGTGAAAACTTGGAGATGGCCCACACTTGAAGTCATACAATGCCACTGGTGTTCACTAATATTTGGCAATCGTGTAATCCTTGCAAAGGGTCACGATATCTTTTAAAACCTTAAATACGAAGAATAGGAGCAACGTTCCCATGTCCAGGTCAGTTAAGGCACCGTTGTTCATATAGTGGATCCCGTTTGACTCTGGGTTAGGACAGTGTCTTTTTTTTCTTCTTTAAAAATACTGTTCTAGTTTGAGCGTATAAGCCTAAGTGCAGAAAAAATGATGTCTATAATTTAAATGATGGTTGGTTGTACTTTTATGGCACAAGGACAACAATGGTCATTCTGCACCAATCTACGTGAGACCGTAATTTAAATGTCATTGTCAACATTTCGGCATAATAGAAACAACTATATTCAGAACCCTGGTCAACAGCTTGTTAAGTACCACTACAGTAATAATAAAAATAATAAAAACCTTTAGGAAGACTGCACTGCTATCCAGCTGGGATGTGTCTTCCGCCAGAACGAATTCAGTGTTGGAGACATTTATTTTTATTTCCATAACAGACTAAAAAAAATAATACATATTTCAGTAAATGAAAGTAAAGCCCCCCCCCACCTAAAAAAAAAGTATTGTAAGAACGTTTTCAAAATTTTTTAAAAGACATTACTAAATACATCGAGAGTTTTAATTTAAACTTAATAAAGACTTGTTCGTGGAGAGGTCAAACTCAACAGTGTTGCAAACTTCTACCACTACATATAAATCACTGTCATTATATTTAAATAATTATTCCCACCTTTTGTTCGGTAGCTGTGCTTGGTTCCTGGTATGACTCAATTTCAGAAATACTTTTCAAAAGAGAATCTAGAAAAATAATAGAAATATGCATGATAATGGATGCACATATAAAAAAATATATAAATTTCATTCAAAATGTACATGAATATGAAGATAAAAATATCATCAAGGAAGAAAACATACCATCCACCGGAAGTGAGCAGGTCAAAAACTGCAAAGTGTTTTGCAAAAAATCTAGTATCCCCATGACTCTCATGTTATTCAACAAGACTGTCATTTTCATCAAATCATGCATGACACGATAATGAAGTTCAGCTTGCAATACAGAATTACCAGAACTGCCTTGCTTCGTTGGTGCCAGAATTGTACGGAAGACATTGGGAGTGGTATTTGCTAAAAACAAAATGTATCAAAAAGTTCACTAAACAGCAATTACTTAGAAGTTCACCAAATAATATAAGTATCCAGTCAGCATGATCTACTAAGTTCATGATAGATACTATAATAAAACTTTAAAATCGACTATAATAAAGCTTTAAAATGTACTATAGTAGAAAAATGTGTTATTTTATTATTATAAAACATTAATATGTATAATGAAGATTTGGCAGTCAAGCTCTATGGCTCAAACTACAGCTCACTGACCTACGATCACAAGATTTGGTGGGTCATTAAAAAGAAAAGAATCATTCTGATCGAATCAGTGACACTCTGAGTTGGGAGTCAATGGTTATGCCAACGTAACCACAGAGACCCAGCAGGTTATGCCTTATCTTTTTTCATATTATTATCTGTGAGTTATATCACGAGTGGTGATAATGAACCCAAGGAGGGTAATAATATCATGAAAAATACATGCTCTATTAAAACTTTAATATATAACTAAAATGAAATTCAATAAATTATCTATGGATCTGCAGAGAAACAGAAAAAAAAAGCTATGATAAAATCTTCATTATGAATGTGTCTAACGCATAACCTAAGAGACAAATTAAAAAGTCAAGTGAACCAAGTAATCAACATTAAATAAACTAATTCACCTTTCTCTCGGATATCCGTGATACGAATTTCATTTGAAACGAAATCAATATCCTTTGTGTTATCTGACAGATTTTCGTATGAAAATCTGGAGTTTATAAAATCGAACTTTGCAAGAGGAGCATTTTTTCCGACAACATAGTCATGTAGTTCCAACGTCACATTGACTAAGTCAATATTAAAGGCCAACGTTGTCCATACTTCAAAATTTCCATCCATCTTAAATAAAAATGAAAATTAGGTTAATGATAAAAATCTAGTTCCCAGAAACTAAAATATATACAGTGCGTTTGGTATTTTAGTGGACACCTGATATTTTTACGTAAATGCTAAAAAAAATACAAAAACTGCGAATTGGCTTTTGAAGAATGCCGAGACACCATAATGTCTTGTAGAAAAATAAATTTTATATAAATATATCGTCACATAAATGGGGAAAATGCAAATTTATGTAACAAATGTTGTTTGTTAATTTAAGGGACACTATCATTCCTGACTAACAGATGGCAGTGCAGGCGCTAAAAAATTTGCATATTGTATTCTTTCGATGCGTAGGTTCGTATAAATACCCGTGTGAACAGGTTTGAGTCTGCGAAAGCAGCGTTTGTAGTCATGTCAGAAAGGAAAATACTTACGGATTTCGAGAAAGAGGAAATTGTGGCTTTTAAATGAAATGGAAAATCCATTTTCAAAATTTGTCAGCTTATTCAGCGTCCAAGGAGTACTATAGGGGCCTTTTCAAAAAGAAACCCCAAAAGGATCCACCCAAAAAGCGGGGAGCGAAGCCAAAACTGAGTAAAAGAGATAAGCGGAACATTAATAGAGAGGCCAGTAACACAGGAAAGTTGGCTGCAAAAGTCCGAAACGACCTTAGTTAGCTCCTAGTTAAACGTTGGATAGTATGGAATGTGCTCTCTAATTCCAAAAATTTATCTTTTCGGAAAAAAAAAGGCAAACCACTTCTCACCCAAGTTCACAAACAGGAACACTTAAACTAGGCTCGACGACTCATGAAGTGGAACGATAAATGGTTGCAGGTACTTTTCACGGAGGAAAAGAAATTCAACTTAGATGGTCCGGATGCTTTTCAACATTATTGGCACGATTTACGGAAAGCGCCGCAATACTTTTCTTGTAGAGTTCAAGGAGGAGAGTCGGTGACCATTTGTAGTGTCTTTGGCTACAACGGTACTACGCCTGGAGCTTTCATCGGCAGTCGTATGAATTTCACCTGCTATCAAGAACTTTTGAATGAATATGCCCTCCCATATGCCTCATAAATATGTGGGGAAAACTGGATTTTGCAACAGGACAACGCACCGTGCCATGCATCTATCTCCACCAAAAGATGGATAAATTCAAAAAAGTTTAAAAGTATGATTTGGTCGACACGTAGTCCTGATTTAAATCCTATCGAAAACGTATGGGATTATATTGTTCGTCAAATATATGCAAATGGGAAGCAATTCACGTCGGTTAATGCCTTAAAGGACGCTATTGTGGAAACTTGGTATCAAATCGATCCTAAGTATTTACAAACATTGATAGAATCAATGGATTCACGTGTCTTTAAAGTTATACGCAAAAACGGAGGATATCTCGCGTATTAATGTACATAAAACACTCCAATTTCAGTAAGTGTCCATTAAATTTTCAAACAAGATTGAAAGCCTCATCTTGATTTTGTTACATTTATGAATGATTTAATAAAGATTATTAATCTTCCACTTTGCAGAATACTGTTTTATTGTAGTATCTTTATTTTCATTTTCAAATTTGGCATTATTTCTCACGATAGTGCACTGTTATCAAGTGTCCACTAAAATACCAAACGCACTGTACATATATATATACATATATATTTTTTTTTGTTGAATGTAATATATTTCACATTATTTTTTTGTAAATGAAGTATGAGCATCTAACAGTATTTAATGGCAGCAAAGAATTTACACAAAGAATTGACAAATCCTGTCACCACTGGTGACTAGATTTTTACAGCTTTCGCGTAGAAAATCTTTTTCCACTATGTTCTAAGCTTTTCTTGTTGAGATGAGCAATGTCCTGTTCTTCTCTGGCAAGTATGATTTGTCAAGTACTGACAATCACTACAAATTTAAATTCTTTTAACTTTTCTAACATAATGAGTAAATAGGTGACGAAACTTGAAATTGAAAATAAAATCAATACTGCTCACGGGATGTGTAGCAGGGTGAGCATAATCTGGACTCGGGACGAAGTCTACAATGCACACGAAGTTTCCTAGTGCTTCATGGTTTTGGTCCAAGTTCAGTAGGAGGAGTTATTAGGGAACTGGAGCTGCTGTTGTACGAAAAGATTTGAGCAATCACATAGAGGTGGATTTGCACATGCGGTTGGACAGTTGAACATCATTTCACCGATGACAATAAAGAGACTTGGACCGATGAGAGGCGTAAGGTCCAGACCACTAGTGTTGTTAAACTTCAGAGTTTTATGATTTCTATAATGTCAAAAATAGTACTTGAACTGTGGTTTATGCTTTTGAGAACGAGGCCCATGTGGGATTTGGTGTCTGGCCCACTGCTGACCTTTGAACTGTTGTAAAAGAATCTTGAAATTTTAGTAAAATGGTGAAAGATTTGAGAGAAAGTCACACAGGCAGATGTCTCTGTTGATGCAAAAAGAAAGAGAGGCATTTAGAACTAATCTTTGCAGGTAAAGTATACAAATCCAATTCGTTAATTTTAAGTTGTAGCATTGAGTGCCATATTATCTACCTCTTACATCAAATTTTAGATGTTATATTCAGAGGTTGGACTACTCATTGACAAAGGGAGATACCCAAAAAGCAACAGATTCATGAACGCTTTCAAAAGGCCGAATTTTAAATAACCAGGGGTATCAAATTAAGAATTTGGTATAAGGGTGCCAAAATGTTAATCATAACTCAGTGGTGGCCTGTGGCGAGATTTAAGTGAAACTGCCTGAAGCTAATTCACCAAAACATATTAATTTATGATCTATATCTTACAAGAAACCGATTTTACCTCATTCAGTAAATAAGAAAGAAATTTACAGTAACTTTGGGTTTTGGTGAATTGGCTTCACGCAGCTTCACTTAAATCTCGCCACAACTCTGTGGTTTTGTTTAGTGAGACTAGACGGAAAAATCATAAATCCGCTTCTGAAAATACCCTGAATACCCTATGCACCTATATTTTTTAACAAAAACACATTGTTATATTCTTAAAAAGCTTACAGTTTGTGAAAACATAGCTACAGTTTTCTTAGAGATGCATCCATTCTTAACGATCAACAACAATAATAATTGTTTGCATTTTATAAAGCAAGGACAGCTATGGACACGTTGCATCACGGTCTATAGTTTTCAAGGGAATCTGAACCCTTATATATCAAGGGACTCAAACTGCAGGATATTGATTGGTAGAGAAGAGGGAACGTACTTGTTATGAGTAGGATTTAAACTTGGGTTTTGCGCATGGCAGACAAAGACGTTTACACCTTTACACCACAGTATGACTTTAAAGAAAATGTGAGAAAAACATACCAAGACAAATTGGCTGACTTCCTTGCATGGATCATACACCCATTCCTCAAGCGCTTCTCCAAGATTTTGTTCTAAGATGCCACGAAACACTTTATACTGGTCTAAGTCTAATGTAACATGAACGGATGACAACATCCCACAGATCTTGAAATCAGGAACTAAAAAATTATTAACAGTTTAATAAATAAAAACCAAAAAATAAAATTTCAGATGAATAATAACGGTAAAATTTTCTTCATGTCCAAGTCAAGACTACTAACTTCATATAACTATATTAGCTTATTACAAAGAACTAACAATCTTTTCCATTAGACTTACACTCCACAATTCCGTTACATACTTGAATTCAACTTTAATTCTATAAATCAGATCTTTTATATCATTAGAAATGAAGCCCAACTACTATGTCTGCATACTATTACAATGTCTACTCTAATCACCATTATTATGTGTCTTTCATATTTTCGTATAAATATATTTGAACTCCATCTGTTGAAAATAATTTCTTAATTGAAAAATGAAAATATTTTGATAAAAAATATATCTGGAACAGAAAATTCTTGTCAACGAGGCATTGTCCAAATTCAGAAAAGATCCATTTTTAGTAATGGAAAAATTTGAATTTCAGCTCTTCGTTGACTAATTTTTGCCATATGATGATTGGTTATGACCTACTCCATGGGTAATAAGTTGGGGTTTTCTTTCACATTCATCCCAATTCAATCAATTTCGCCATAATCAAATTAAATGAAGACCAATTAGTAGGGCTATACTTACACTTATAAAATGCAATAAGTTATATATCATTCTCATTAAAAAAAACAGTAATAAATACACATTATTTACGAGATATAGTATATGTACACACGCTAAGATATAAAAGTAGATGCATCCAGAAAAAATAATCTGACTGTAATGAAATTTTGTATGCAAATACTTTTTGACCTAACAAATAAATGATTACAATTTAGCATTCAATAAAGGAATAGCCAGCCGGAGATCTAGCACATCAGAATTGAGCATGCTGACTGTATATAATGAAGGAAGCTCGATTTCAAGGTCAAAACTTTCATTAGATTTTGATTGCGCCTACCTATCTTGACTGTAACAATGCCTCTCTGATGGGTTTGCAATCATTATGTGAGCATATGTCATGATTTGAAAGGGGCTGGATAGGTAAATTAAAAAATTGTTTGTCATTGAGGTTGTAGCAAAGTGGCAATTAGACAATGTTGGCAGGAATGGGTAAACAATGTCAGAGTTCAGTGTCAAGAAGGCGGCAGTTGACATAAGGCAACAACAAAACGTGAAGATAGAGTGACTGTAAAAACGGTTCTCACAGTACTTGATTCATCTCTATTAACCATCCAATGTGCGACTCACAAAGAAATGAGTAACAGGGCCATCGATACGCAACTCAGAGAGTGGAATCTAAACTGCCCAATACTCCGCTTACCCCCCCCCCCTCACCAGTGCACACTATCAAATGCGATTGTAGTGATGCTAGGCTCTATCGACCTGGAACTGCACTGGCTGGGGACGAATTGTCTTAGGTAATGGGTTCCGTTTTGAACGGTGTCCTGAAGACGTGAAGATGCGTCTGGAAAGCGTTGGGATCCTGCCTTTATTTTCACATACCATACAAGCCAACAAAAAGGAGGCATGTTCTGGGGGTACCATTTGTTTCAATAGCCAGGCCCCTTTGGTAGTCATCCATGGCATTCTTAGAGAAAACAAGTATACATTGACGAAAGTGTACGAACCATTGTATTGCTGTTCCTTTTGAGTCACCCACATCAACTCTTCAACAATTTAATATCCGGCCAAATATGGCATGCTTTTCTACTGATTGTCTTGACACTGCCAAACACTTCCCTGGCCAGATCTCCCCCCCCCCATCCACAGAGCAAATTTGGAAGCTGGTCGGAAGGTGTCTTCGACCATCCCAGAATGTTGGTCAATTAACCCGACAATTTGCCAAGAAATTCTACAGGGCACCATCCACCAACTTCATGAGTCAATGCCATGCTGGGTAACACCTTGCATCCAGGATAGAGGTGGAGCGAAGCCTTATTGATCAGTTTAGTTTGTGTAGCTTTTTCTCTTTAATAAATTATCCAATTTTTCTGAAATTGAAATCACTTTATTTTTCTGTACATGTGATGTACCTGTAATTATTGTCTCAATCGTATCTGCGTAATTATAGGCCCAATTATATAATCAAGCAGCAATACAATGGAGACAATAATTGGTATATCACATTCACCAATTATTGCCTCAATTGTATAACTCCTTCTTGGTTAGTTGACTTTTGTATCTTAGAGTGAATAATAAAAATATAAACTAAATAATAATCGACTACATATATAATGCAAAAAATGTAAATAAAATTGATGAGAAACTTATTCACTTGATAAACGTTTTGAATGTAAGACAGCAATAAAAGGCAGGCGAGTACTTAAATAAATAAAAAGCAAACCTTTGTGAGATATGCCAACATCAATATTCCGTTCAACCTGGATCTTAAACGTTACTTTTTCTTTTAACAGAGGAACCTGAAAAGAAATAAAAAATTAACACTTGACAAAAAAGTTGAGAACTTTTAAAAACTGTCCCATTTTTAAAGGAATAAAATTAAGATAATAACAACAGCCACAGTCCTTTCTATAATCTCATGAATGCATTAAACAAGTATGATTATGAAAAGAAAAGCATTAACTATAACATCCATTTTAAATTAAACAACAATTTTAATCAACATTTTTGGCGTAGTGATACCAGCGCTGATGTTATGGCGTGGTAAGGTGGTGAAACGTTCAAAGGAAAAATGTTTTTTGCATTTGGAATACAAAAAACATTTCTTTTCTTTCGAACGTTCCAAAAACGTTGATTAAAATTGTTGTTTAATTTAATCGGCATAGTGTTCGATTTATATAAATCCGCTTTAAACTCCAGTTTTTTACAGTGAAAGTTTGCAAGGGAATCAAGTCCTGACCGACACCCACGTTCTCAGTTCAAACTAGAGCTCTTTAAGCCAATACAAAAAAAAAGTTTAATATTGTTGTCTGCACAGTGGCACAATTATAAAGAAATAGTTCATCAACTATGCTTCTCAGTAGTCCAAAAACAGTGGTTTTCCATTTTCTTCTTTTTAATCATTGCTACACACTGCTCCTTGAGAATTTATGTTATGCTTATTGTCCGTTTATTGTTAATTTCCAATCACTTTCATTGTTTCATTGCGCTGACCCTGAGAATGGCAAGAATATTCGACTTCGAAATATACGGATCAAAGATCTCTAATTTGAGATGAAAATGTGGGCACCAGAATTAAATTTTTCTTGGTTATTAACACTGGAAGTGGCTTTTCTCAAACTGTGCTGACATTTGATGATTATCTATAGCGGAGAAAGAGGTTAGGTAATTTATTCGGTTTACAGCAGAATGATCTCAGTTCGCTTGTTTAGTCCATAACGGAGAATAATTTAAAATTGGATAACACAGCTTTTAAACCATGATATATTTAAACGTTCATACTATCAAAGAGGAACTCCCACTTTGAAGAATGGAGAACATAATCACAGGAAAATTAATGTTTGATGTTTACCCAGTTTCGATTCAAATATGAATTTCTTATTTAGTCATTTCTTATTTCGTTTTATTATTTATTTATTTTTATTTTTTTGTGTTTTCTCATAGATCTTACTTTTCTTATGGATTAAGGTAAGATTAGAGTTCTAATCAAATAATGACGGTGTATCAGAAATTGATTTCTTTATATTTTCCTTCCTTTACTTAAGTGACATTCTCCTTTTCACAAACAACACGATGAGAACAGTTCCATGAATCACTGTACTTAGTAACATAGAGTTCAAAGTGTTGGGATGTAATTATTGGTTTGAGGACACGAGTAATTGCATTTTTCTAAATTTAGACACTTAGGGAGCAAAAACAGATCATAGCTTGAAACAAAGAACAAGGAGTTTTGGAAATTAATTTCTGTAAATTCCAAACTTAATGCTATTTTTAAATTCACAATGTTCACATGAAAGTTTAATGCTGTTGTGGGGGGGGGAGATTAATCGTAAGAATTGATTTTGACACATCCACAAATTATGGCTTGGCTCGCTTAATTTAGAGAAGAGTTAGAAAGATGTAAGATGATCATATCTTGGGCGGGCCACCATCTAACTTTCAGATTTCCATTTGAGATACACAAAAAACAGTTGGCGCGGTCTTAACTTCGTACCAAAGCATGGCACTTAAGGTGAACTATAACGTAACTAACAGCTAAGCACGATCGCAAAAGCACAAATAATTTCCCTTCTAAGAAATTGAACACAAAATGGATAGGGCCTAGGGCATTATGATCGTTAAATCTTTAGTTTATGGACAAATGATATATGAAGTAATCTCTCTTAACAATATTGTTCTAAATAGTGAGTATTCTCATTTAACGGTTGTATTTTATGATTACCGCAAATGCTTCATGGAAATAATGTATATGTAAATCATCTCTTTCTATTTAATGACGTTTTTACTCCATTTGTTAAAAATCATGAATGGGGAACATGACCACAATAATTAAATATATATAATTACCTGCTTTTGTAGAACATATGATGGAAATATTAGTTCTTGTCCTCTTATAGAACCTTTGATGGCTGAGAATCTCCGACGCTCCTTCTTATGGAAATTGGTGTGAATTGCCGAAAACACATCCGCATCTTTAATTTCAATGTTAATAATGTCCAACATACAAAACTCATCAATTGACAAAGCTAGGATAGAAAAAAAAAAAAGCAAAATTAATAAGTCATTTCATGAATATGTATCTGTAAAATTTACTTAGTTTCTAGACACAAAGGGGACTCCTTATAATTTAATACAATAGCTTCCTTACACACAGGGTGATCTTAAATTATCGCTAAGTCGAAAAACTATTCCAGTTTCTGTGGTCTATTACTTTCAAATTAGAAAAATGCAAAATAAAACTCTTTACGGAAAATGAAAGTGCAATTTAAATGGTCTTGTTTGGCAAGCACTATACTTCTCACCTTGATGTCTGTGAGATAATATCTGCAAGTAGGATATGACGAAAGCACGTACTTCGGCTTTGCAAAACGAAGTCTAACATTGCAATATCATATCACAAAATTCAAAATGGCCAGTTAACTTGTTTGATGACGCACGATAGATGGAGACATAAATCTGCCACTTGGATATGTTACCTTTTTTCTTTTCTTTTTTCGTTTTTGATTTAGTGGCAACAAATCAGTTTGGACGAATTTTCTGACGATGGTGGACGCTTGATTTTCCACCGAAACAATTGTAAAAATGTATCTCCAGCTCAAATTAAACTGCGTTTGTGTGTATTTCGTATTTTAAATAGAAAAGACCTTTGGTTAGATAATGTTAGGTGATGTTGGTTAAAGCAATTTCGAGATTCTGGTAAGGTTTAGCACCACAAAGCGATGGGGAGACACAGCGCACCGCAGGAAAATGTTGGACGAATTTGGGAAACATTTCCTCGAAGGACACAAAAATGAATTAAACTTCCTTGTTGCTAGGTATACAACAAACAGCTGTTTGGAGGTTTGTTCATAACCACCTTCAGTTCCATGACTAGAAATTGAAAATTTTGCAAGCTTAAAAGACAATAAACCGCAGTTTTCAATTTGTTCACAACAGTTTGGCAAAAGCTGAAGCTAATAAAAAACACCTTTAGAGATCTTTCTACACTGCAAATATGTGTACAAGTACACATTTACATAATAAGTGTGTGTGCATAAAAATGCATACATAATATATATGTACAGTGAAAACTGCACAATGATATTACAGAGGTGGGAAGATATTGTCATGAATAAGGTTTAACTTGGATTTAAGAAGAATGACGTTTTAGGCGTAGGGAACAAATTTAGCACATTATTTGACGCACGTTTCGGACGGACATTGGCCATTCCTCATCAGGAATTCAAGTGATCTAAAACTAAACAGCACTGAAGCGTTACTGTATCAGAACTGAAGTGTTTCCGGGTTTATTTGTGCGATGCTAGCGCCATCTGTTAGTGACAAAAAGGATCTAGTAGAAATTGAAGAGAGATTTGATGTTTGAAGGACCGAAATTAAGTTTTTCCATACCTGACTGAACTCGGAGTCATCTTGTGATCATTAACGATATTTGCAGAGTTGACATTTATAAAAAAGGCTTCCAAACAATCCAATTCGGCTGTCGATCTCAGTTGACATGTCTTGGAAATTAAATTTGTGTTTCTTATCCCAGCAGTGAAGTGCGATGGAGGATTTATTAAAATCAGTCTTTGAAATGTAACGTTGATGTTCTATAATTCTGTGCATTAAAGCTCGTTTAGCCTGGCCGATGTAGGATAAATTACATTGGCAAAATATTTGGTATACTCTCCCCAGCATTGTAGTGTAGGAAGTTCATCTTTAAGTTTAGAGAGCCAAATTTTATTGAAAGGGGAGAAAATGTCCTTACAGTTTGCATGTTTAAGAATTTTTGAAATGGAGCAGCTAATTTTTGGAAAAAAACGGGAGTACGTCGGTACCGGAGTGTTTGATGTCCACATGGTTAGAAAGTATGGTTTTTGGCGAAGGTTTGGTGAAATTAGCAAGAGCCAAATCAATGACATTGGGGCTATAACCTCTGTCGATTGCGACTGATTTTAAAAATTAAGTTCTTCAGAAAGTGTGGAGGAAGATGAACAAATTTTTAAGACGCGGTTAACATAAGTACAGAAAGTCGCCACTTTTTTGTTTAAGAGGATGACAAGATTTGGCATGAGGCAGGAGTGTCATCCTCTCAAACAAGAAATGGCAGCTTTTTATACCTACGTTAACCATGCCTTAAACATATGTTCATCTTCCTCCACACTTTCTGATGAACTTAATTTTTTAAAATCAGTCACAATCGACAAAGGTTATAGCCACAATGTCATTGATTTGGCCATTGCTAAATTCACCAAACCCTTGTCAAAAACCATGCTTTCTAACCACATGGACGTTGAACACGAAGTTACTGTCACACTCCCGTTTTTTTTCCAAAAATTAGCTGCTCCATTGCAAAAATTCTTAGACATACAAACTTTAAGATTATTTTCTCCCCTTTCAGTAAAATTTAGCCCTCTTAACTTAAAGAGGAACTTCCTACACTACAACACTGGGGAGTATACCAAATATTTTGTAAATGTAATTTATCCTACATCGACCAGACTAAACGAGCTTTACTGCACAGAATTAAAGAACATCAACATTACATTTCAAAGGCTGATTTTAATAAATTCTCCATCGCAGTTCATTGCTGGGAGAAAAAACACAAATTCAATTTCCAAGTGGCGTCAATTATCCGTCAATCGAAATCGCAACACGAACTGAATTTTTTGAAAGCCTTCTTTATAAATCTCAACTCTGCAAATATCATTAAATCAATCAATGTCTGTCCGAAACGTACGTCGAATAATGTGTTAAAATTTTTTCTCTTACACCTAAAACGTTGTTCTTCTTAAATCCATTTATACTGCATAGTGTTACATCACCAATCAATCTAAGGTTGATAAACTCTTATATCTATCAAGACCAGGAGCACATATCATTATAGGCAATACCATTTAAACAAATTTCATGTTACTGTACATACATATAATTTTATAGTCTATGCCTCGGTATATATATATATGTGACCAATGTACTTTTATATTTGTAGTTAATAATGCAAAGGTAGCTAAGGTCATGCTACACCAAGGCCAACAGCATTCTGTGAAATCTGAACGTGCATCACCTGGGGAACCAAACCCTGTACTAGTGCAGGGCTGTTCCAGAATTAATGGCACCAGTCATAACTACTGGTGTCTACGTCATTAAAGTGACAATTTTGTATGCCATTTGTGGCATAAATGTTATCAATTATGACACTGACAAAAGTATAATTGACAGCTTACCTCGGTTCACTTTCTGAAATATCATTCCAGCCTGCAGTGTAGGAATAGGAGCTTTATGAGTTCTGCTGGACTGATCCAAACCAAGAGACGGTATTACGCTATAAAAAAAATCTAGAGTTGAACTTTAATGGAACAAAAAACATTAAGGAACGTAAAGTGAATCTCAAGTGGAAAATGTTATGCACATACCATAAACCACGGTCTGCGGGATGTGGGGACTCAGTGATGTCCAAGAGTCCTCCGCCAACGATCTTATTATTTACAGTGAGCATACCCAAACTCACGACGAATACCTCAGTGGAAGATGAATTCTGTGGAATGACTAGGATAGGCGTATCAGCCAATATATTCAGTCTTATACGTGAGGTATACAATGGACTGTCATGGACCTAATGAAAATGTAATCAAAAAATTCATCAAGTTCTTGATTTTTCTTTAAATTTGGTTATCTCAGTTACTAAACTGGTGCAAAAAAAGTAACTAAAATTCATTATAGGGAGGAGAAAAGGGATTTTGTTTTTTCAAAAATTCTCGAATGAAAATTTTTTTCTAAACTCTACATTAAAATCCTATTTATCCAAATAAATAGTAGTAAATGTGTTTTTATGACGAAAAGACATTAAAGGTCATGCTGCATTAAGCCTTACAATTTTTCAAGTAATCGGAACCTGTACCATCAAAGAAATCAAACTGCATACCATGGTGGGAAGAAAAAGCAGCATATATCCTACAATACCAATTGAAGTCGTGCCTCGGTTAATAGACGTATGTGTTACTGCTGCTATGTCATCATAGGGCAGTCAGAGGCATAGCTAGGGGAGTTTGTAACCCCCCATTGCAATGAAATTTTGTATATTTAACATAGGAATATATGAGTTGTAGCTCTGTAACCCCTCCCATTAAGCCTATAACCCTCCCCTTATGAACTTTCTGCCTACGCCACTGAGGACAGTGGATCTATATTTTTCAAGAATCCATATCTCATAAGGCCTAGGAGGCTAACCCATGGATAACAGTCAGCAGTTGGTAGGTAAGAGTATAATTTTTTTAGAAACCATGTTTTTTCATCACAACCATGAATGTATGGAAATTAGGGTACAACTAAACACAGGAAGAAGAAAGGGAATTTTCGGAAACCTGGTGGGGTATGATCATATGTCTCTTCTCTGCCGGAGAAGTGCTCTAACCACTAAGCTATAGGTGACCTGCCATTCCCTTCCTGTGAGGGTATTCAAGCTTCGCACTGTGAATTGGTTATTCTCAGAAAATTGGCTGTGCTGTGACCGCGATTTAAACATTGACAGAGACTAATTTGTTGAATAAGCAATAGTTGGAAAAACATTGTTTTTTTTTCATTGGAGGAAGGGGGCACTGCTGGGAATTGAACCTAGATTAATGGTACACTAGGTGAAGGTGCTACTACTGAGCCACCGGAGGGCAGAATTCGGAAGTAACAATGTTACATAAGCAATTATCCTGGTCACTAAGTCAGGTGATCTTCTAGATCAGTGATTCTCAACTTTTTTATCTCCACAACCCCCAAATGTAAAAAAATATATATAATGAATATTTTGCAATGCTCCAACTCAATGAAACTTAGTTTAAACTATTTAGCTGAGTCGATAGTGATGGGTATGAACATCATGTATGAAGTGTACAAATATGAGCAATTTCCAGATTTCATCTGGATATATACATGCTCCTTAAAATTTAGTCTGCGTGTATAATATTCTCTGTGACAGCAACATGTTCGAACATGCACATGGATACGTGTGAACATGTGATGCTCTCACCAGTATAAAAGAGGAATAAGGGATTGCAGAATGTCAGTTTAGTTTCAAATGTGAAGCGTGCATTCGGTGCTTTTAAGTTTTTAAATATCGGAATCATCTTTTATTAGTTGAAAACAATTTACTTTTGGGCATTTCTAACATCGATCCACGTATGGAGAAACTTTTAAATGAAAAACAAATGCAATCATCTCAATTTATTTTCTTCACATGTGTACTTGTATAACTAAGTAAAATGTTTATAATAAATGATTTTTGTCTCATAAAATGATTTCGTTATTGTTTACGTGTAAAGTAGTAGGCTAATTTTGTGACCCCTAAGGGTTGTGACCCCCAGGTTGAGAAACTCTGTTCTAGATAAAGGATCAAGGTCCAGTTAATTCCATTAACTGGATAATATGAGTCTAGATGATTAGAATTCTATTGCACATATACTGGATATTTAATAATGTCCTCTTCTAGTTTGATGCCCTACAATAACTCAACAGAGACTAGATCAATGCTTAATACATTTTCCATGACGTACGGTATATTACGGGCAAGCTTACTGCACAGCAAATGCCATAAATTTTAAACCTATAACTGTAATTATTAAGCTATTACATTGACCTGTTTAATACATACAAATACAGCTTGAGAAAATTCATTTTCAAAACGTGTTTATATTACATTACAAATGAAATCCCCCTAAAATAAATTGTGCAGATCAATTAGAATCAATTTTAATATTAAGGAGAAGGAACTTACAGGGCAATCTGAAGTCTCAAACTGTGCAACAAAACATTGTTTCTGGTGGAAATACTGCAGGAAAGTAATGATATCTGTAACGAAACGCTGTGTGTGAACATACATCACGGAAGACATCTGAACTTCCACGTGAATATCTGAAGCAGAATGATGATGATGTGGAGATGAATATTTGGCATGCCTGGAAGAAACGTGATAGAAATTGTTAATCAATAGCATCCTTAAACTTCACTTGCAACATAAAAAACTAATTTATTATGGTCAAATAATGACAGAGATATGCATATACTGAATACTATGCACCATATAACAAAAGTAGAAAACACAGCATTTGAGTGAACAGATGGCAAGAGTGAAAAAAGAGTAATAGTTAAACCCTTATATTGTTCAATAATTGTACGCCATGTTAAATTAAAACTATAATTTCCTCTAACTAATTCCAAAAATCATATGAAAATATCAAGTAGGGCATATTGGTTATCAATGCAGAAGCTCAAACCAGAAAGTAACAGTAGAGTAGAACCTGTCTAAAGTGACCACTTTTGAGGCTGGATTGCGGTGATCACCATAGATGGGCAGCCACTATACACAACGAGCTTTATTAGTATAGGCATGACAAGTCCTTACTAGTTCACTTTACCACATTCCACTGTATATACAAATGCATTCTGTTCTTTAACACTACGACTTCTCTTGACAACAGTTAACACACGTTGCTCCAGGTGTAAAATCTCAGCCAATCTAGGCCCAATATGGCTATAATAATCAAGGCATATATATATATAAACCACATAACTTTTGTACGCCAACTGCAAATAGAGGGATGCATCCCAAAATCCATTCCAAAAATTGTTTTCAACCAGAAAACATCCCCTCAGCTCCGCAACTTTTGGCCATGTAACACACGTTATTCTTCCTCTCAAAATCTACAGCCAACACATTCAACTATGTGTGCATCTTCTCCGGGCAACTAGACAATGTTATTTAAATGTATCTATGCTAATGATTAACCAACTTCCTGTAATGTATCTTCATTTGTCTCAATAAATGTTAGCTTATTGTGTGCGTCCAGGAACTGTTTATTGACCCTTTCTCCAACCTCCAGTATAAAAGATATTTCATCATTGTTCAACTTCTTGAAAATCAAATCACAACGGGGAAACGGTGCATTGGTGGCACATTATAGCCACATGTTCCTTGTTTCTTGAAATCAGCATATATTCAAGGTGTGGTCCCACACTTAAACTATTTCAAACTGCCCCTTGTTAGGGTTGTCGCATGCAGTCTCACATCGTCATGTAGGAGCATGCACCATACACTTCATGGAACTGCATGACCCTTGCTGTCCTTGTGTCATAAAACTCACAAACAAACCATACACTTTGTGCGATCGCCAATGATCTTCAATGTAGTTGCATCTTTTTGCCCCACAAAAATGAATCACTGCATGCATTTCCAATTTGGATGCCACCTGCAGATGATAAGGCATGTTTACAACTGATTAACGAGTGAACTAAAGCTGACACGTCGAAGCCGCTACTGCATCTGCCGCAGACAAATGTCTGCAGTGTTGCCAAACAGTTGCAACGAAATTTGTCTTTTATCACGAATTTTACGGAGAAGTGCAACTAACTTTCTGACTCTCATATATATATAAATAAATTCAGTTATCATCCTTAATAAATTGACTTAATATATTCTACACTGGTTATTTCTTGCTGTAACTCACGCCAGATCTAATTTGAAATGCACAGAAACCTGACCATCCCCTTTGTATGTTTATTTAAAGCTTAACATGAGAGAAATTGAATGTAGAGGATAGCTCAGTTGGTAGAGCATCAAATACATAAATCGAAAGTCCCAGTTTCAATGCCTCAGTGGTCTTGCATTCTTTTCTCTCAAATGTATGTATTATTTAAAATATAACACATGGTTTATGTCCATTCATTTGTCAATGATTGCCAAATAACTGAAAGTATTAAAAATGTAATTTTTGATCAGTTCTTTTCACAAAAAAGAGAAAATTTTATAAAATTACCGGAATATATTAAAATGCATAGCTTCTGCTCCAGTCGTCACAAACCTTTCTGGATACCTGTGCCCAAATGGTGTTAAATCGGACACTGAGATACCTCCAAGTTTCCCCTTCAAAGAGAAGCTATTTTCTCGTTTGGATATTTGTGAGTAGAAATGCGTAACGTTTGCACTTGCCAAGTCATATTCTGGTTTACTAAGCGTAACTACCAAACTCCTAACCTTGATTTCTAATTCAGAATTATATATGGAATTCGACTGGACATTTCCTGTGAAAACGAAATTAAATTAAATTAAATCTAGCAAAACAATGCAGCAATTTCGATACATAGGAATGAGAAAAACATTTACTTTTTGAACTAAAATTATTAGTTTATGAATATGTTATTAGATTGTTATAACTACACTATTTTAGTATAACATTTTGGCATGGAGAATTTAATGATACATAATGTTAAAATAAATAATGTTAATACAGTTCTCGCTTTACAAACTATCACTTTACAAATTCTCGGCTGAAGGAATTTTTTTTTAACATCTTCTTTCACTACTGAAAGCTTTGACGAAGCATTTTAGCAGATTGAAAAGACAACTGGAATTTTTGTGTAACAAGATTACGTCTTTAAGAAAACTACAAAAGTTAAGGATTGAAAAAATGCATATGTTTGCCATGAATAAACTAAGAGACCATGAACAAACTATTATTAGAGCTTCCCTACAGAAGTACAAAAGACAAAGCACTCACAAAACAGGCGCTGTTCCTGAATGGTTTAAAGAAAAGCGAATTCTTGTTTTTAACTTATCTCCATAAAGTCCTAATTTGAACTTAATAGAAAACCTTTGGTATGTATTGGCACACCATATTTGGGAAATTGACCCGTTTTTAAACAAGAATTGGTGGTGGCAATATTAGTGGACTGAAAGCATATATCCCTGCACTGACTTACCAAAATCTAGTAGAAAGTGCATGACCACAGAAGGATCATTACGTATATTAGGGTCAAAGACGAATAAACCTGTGATACAAATTTATTAATTAATTAATATAGGTAAATCCTTTCTCACGTATTTGGTGTTTTGTGACTTTGGCTGTATGGTATATATATAAAAATAAAGTTATGAAGGAAAAACAATTATTAACTACAATATTTGCCCCTACATTTTTGAGGAAATTGAATTTCTCAAATATATTATTATTATTCATTATTAAGAAAATCACACACAGAAAGACATAGAAAAATAATTTTAGAAAAAAATTCTACCTGGACATGAACAGCCTTCATTACTAAAGGTTCGTCGCCTTTGCAAATTTTGGTTAGCATTTTCTTTACTGGGAGTGCTGGAAACGGAATCGAAGAACTCAAAGACAAGAATCCACGAATGCAAATTGAGAATAACATCTAGGCAGTTCAGGTCAATACTTATTGAAAGGTGAGTCTAAAAACAATAAATATTTACGTTCTTAAGTTCACACATATTGAAAATTCACTTCTTAATGTTTAAATATATGGAACACTTACAGCAAATGCTTCACAGTTTATACGTGTTTGTTCGTATTTCCATCGACATTATGTAAAAATCGTAAGAAAAAAAAAATGTTTTATTCAGAAACTGAAGTGCAGAATCTTGTTTCAGTAATTTTAATCAAACGCCACAGACCTCCTGAAACTTTACGTTTTATTGGACAAAGACAACCAAAATAAATCTTGGTTGGTTGGTTGTGCAATTTGGATAGTTGCGCAAAAACAGCAAGGGTAATTCTGTGCCAAACAAGATGAGGTCATACATACAGTTAAGACCAATCTGAGCGAAGACACATAGTTTTCCGAGAGATTCAAACTCCAAGGGAAATTACCCTCATTTATGGAATCAACCCTTGGAACATGCATTGGCAGATGACTTGCAAGCTCCATGTACCAGCTAAATTCAAACCCACATTTTTAGCATAGACAGACAAACACGGACAGAACAAATGGAATACCACGATTTAAGTTATCATACATTAACATATAACAGAGTTTGCAGCAAATCCAATGACGGACAAAGGCTGTGGTTGCAATCATTGAGAGAGATATCAAGGAAGGGTGGGCAGCATAGCTTCTTAAAATGGAATGCTCTATTTTGATGGAAGATTACATAAGAAGAGACAAGTAACAGACCCATGCTTAGCAATTGCTAATACAATAAAACCTGTCAAGTTGAACACAGCTTGGTGGAATTGCACAAACTCCTATCTTCTAACGTGTGTAATATTCTCCAACTTGGATAACCTTAGCTCTCTTCACTTGGAAGTTGGATGCGTTTTATATGCTAAGTTAGTGTTTGTTTGCTTGTGGTTTTATGACTCAAGGACTACAATATTCATGCTACACCAGGACCCACTGTTTTCTAAGGAATCCGAACCTCTGGACCTACAATTTTTCGAGGAAACCAAACCCTGGACTACAGTGAGCAGTGCAATCTTCATGAGATCTCTGAGTAAGTGTTCTTTGCACTGTTGGGAGTCAAACCCAGATTAACAGTACACTAGGTGAACACGTTACCACACTGTGCCACCGCAGGGCGCGAAGTTGGACAAGTTTCTTGAAATACATTTTTGCGCATTAAGGATGAAAGAAATCACCTGCTTTTCATGTCAGCGAGAGAAAGTACTCCATGATCACCGCCTTCTAACTCACTGAGTTTGGCATCAACTCCCAAGTAAGTTTGATTGCATGTATGCATATCATGGGGTGATGTTAGTTGCTTGTATAGTACCCATATGAAAAAACAACTGGCAGTATTTTGTCGTCTTTCGATGACAGTTAAAATTGTCAGGCAGAAATATGGCCCATAACTACCAATGGTAAGCAATGAACATATTTACACGCATGCATACATACATACGTAAGTACGTGCATGTATGTACACATGCATGTATATTCAGTGTTCATTCTTGGATCAGAAAAGAGTAGGGCTGCTCTGGATTGACAAAAAAGGGTGCATTATTAAAAATTCTTTACATGATTTAATTAATACTAATTAACACTGACTGACTAGATACTAATTTAAACTTTTTTTAAGAAACCATTTTATTTACTTTTTCTCAACAGAAAATGGGACTTGATTAACTACTGCATTTAAACTACAGTTGGATGATGCTATAGCAAACCTCAAGGGAACCCAACTTTTGGTTTGATATATCCAGGGGTTCATTATATCAGATGACATTACACGTATAGGAAAGTGGACGGGACCAAAAAAAAAAAAAGATCTTATAAGCAATTCATTATTAACTACATTAATTATACATACATTAATTAATTATTAACACTTTAATTAGTGTTTCCTTGTTTATTATTATAAAATTTTTAAATGAAGTATATTTAAATAATTACTCAACTAATTTCATTATCAATTTTAGAACTGTTTCACCGGGCAAATCCAAGGTAATTGTAGGGGTATAATATGAATTATCTACCAAGGTTGAATTTTCAAATCAAACTGCAATTTTATCTGGTATAAACTGTGCTTAATTGAGAAGGCTTAACCCCCCCTCCGCGTCCAATGACCGTTTGGGAACAGTGATGTTGACTTATGAATATTAATGTTAACAAATATAATGTTTCATAAAATATTTTTATATTGAAAAGTTTTAGCATTTCCAAAAAGGTTAAAAAAAAAAAAACTATTGAGCTAGACAGTATTTTCACAGCACAACAGTATGTTGAAGAAATTTCATGGCTAGTCAAATACTTTTTGCTTTTAGCCATCTATTCTTATGTTTAAGTACTCGTGCCCGAATATAAGAATGTGACTGAAAATGAATGTACCTTTTTGTGTTTTGTTATGAAATATGGAGACTGTTCATCAACTGCAAGCACTTTCACATTCACCAAAGTATTGTCAGGTTCAGGTGATGGGGCAACCGATGCACTAGGAGATGGAGGAGGAGTGTTCGGACAACTTACATTCAACCTTTTGGTGGACTGCCGTTTATAACGAGGTTTCATAGCTGAAATATGCATAACAGAGAAGTCACACACACACACAAATAAGTAAACTTACAAACTGAGCATGAATAATAGATTCTTTGTAGACATTTCATTAATAAACACAATGCCCTGAAATGCCTGATCAATATATTTACTGTGTATTTTTTCCTTCCATGGATATCCTGCAATATGGTGCATGCAAAAGAAATGGTTATACCATTAGATGGAAAAGATTACCTGCTTTCGTCCTGTAGTCGTTTTGAAGCTGAAACATATTTTCAGTGCAAAGATAATTCGGGAGAGAGGCTGAGAAGCCCCATTGCAATTTAGGATAGAATTCAGAAATATTGGGGCAAGATGTAGAAATGAATCGGGATGAATGTGGGAGTACCGAACCTTGAGTGGTGGAACTCTGTTTTGAAGACATTAAAATACAAGGCTGATTAGCACCTGTGACATCTCGTAAATCTTCCATTAGTAAAGCAGAGAGTGTGGCCTAAAAGGAAAGAAAAAAGTTAGCATGCTTTCCTATGTAATTTAAGGTTTTAGTTAAAAATTACATAAAATAACATTACAATATTTACAGACTTTACAAATACTCTTACAAAAGACATTACAATTTACACATACGAAACTTATTGCATATACTATACAGTGCAATAATTATGATCAAGTCAATCATTCAGGTTTGAAGGTTCATACTGGTGTCTAATTTTAATTTGTGATAATCAGAGAGAATAAAATTTTGCCACACACCCTCTAGCAGCTGTCAGATGCACTGTAGTTAGCGTAACTCCAGATATCTAACACAACTGTCCAGAACCTTACTGAGTTACTTCAAGATGTTTAGGTGCTGTCCATGCTGGACATGGTGGTTTTGATCGGTATTAGCCGGTGTTCACATAAATGTGACTTGTCTGTATATAATATTGTACACACTATTCATTTACATGTACCAAATTAAAACATCATGAGATATTTACCTGAATCATGGTTTCGAATGAGTTTTTATTTTCGTAGGTCAAAGTAAATTCTTGAAAGGTAAGGCTGACCAAACTTTCTTTTATGTTTAAGTCATCCCTTAACTCAACAGTAAAGCTAGGTAGCTCAAATTTAGCTAACACTAAGAATGAACGATTCTTTGGAACTTGTGCTGCGGTATCAGAAGGTGAAGCTGCCGATAAGTTAGTTGACAAATCACTGTGCGAAAGTGCTGAGCACTGAAAAAAAAAAAAAGTAAAGTACTAACACATAGAAATTAGTTTTATTAGCTTTTCTGAAAATACATATTTCAAAATTGTACCCCATTAAATACTTTATACGGGGGGTATTTTATTAGTAGTGGCAACAATGCCGTAGCGACGCCATAAAATGGGGCCAGGTGATGCCGTTTACACCACAGGTAAGTTAAATGCCTATCCTGCTTCAGAGCAAATCAATTCGCCATTCCTCCTCTATGCAAGTGCACAGTGATAACAGGAACAGAGCATTTGTGAACGAGCGGTTGCTGCATACAATCACAATGTTTTCGAAGGAAGAGCAGAGGAGCTGGTTAAAAATTCTTACCTACGACTGGGATGCCGTTATCGTAAAGCATACCTTTCCGCCAACGCAGACTGTTAATTCGATGTACTACTGTTCGCTTTTGCAAAACGATCTGCGAGCAGCTCTGAGAAGAAAATAACGACACTTAACCCGCCCATCATTCTGCACAACAATGTAAGGAAGCATGCAGTAGGAGCTATGACTGGTTTGTTCAATCGCTGAAGCTGGGAAGTGCTCTACCAGCCTTCATGCTCTCCGAATTTAAGCCCCTGAGACTTCGACCTAATCCCTCGGATGAAGAAAACACTGCGTAGGATTCGTTTTCGAACGGTTGAAGACCTTCGTCAGGCAATAGATCGCTCTCTTCGCACAATCTAGAGATTTGGCAGTGCCAACGGTATCTAAAAGCTTCAGCGTACCTGGGACCATGTTGTATGCAACACTAGTGGATACATGGAAGGCCTATAAAACTTAGAACCTTGTATGTATGCTATGTATCTAGAAAATAAATAGTGGCCACTACTCAAAAAACAACCTAGGTATATAGTCAAACTTGGTTATAATGGCCATCGAAGTACCAGGGATTTTCCTTGTTATGGCCATTATTCGATAATAATATATATTACATTTCAAATAAAGTTAACCTAAATAAATTATCCGTTATATCCATATTTTCTATAACTATATTCCACTGTACACATGATTTTAGTAAAGACTGGAAAATACAGAAATTACAAAAAGTTATTGCTTAAACTGGTCTGGATAACATCAGTTTCCTTTTAAGCCTTTCAGACTCTCTAACAGGTGTCCTTTGTCAAGAGCAATGGCAGACGCAGATATTCATTTTTTTTGGGGGGGGGTGTCACGGACAGAATTTGCCATGGTCTTGGAATAACACCCTTCATTTATCATGAAAGTTGGAATTTTTTACAGTGAAAAAATATATTTTGGGAGTCATAGACTTCTGTGACCTCCCCCATGTGTCCGCCCTTGGTCAAGAGACATACAAATGGAGTATGACTATTGAAAGTTTGAGTTTTCAACATTCTTAAAACAATTTCACTGTGGTCATATGGAACAAATTATTAAATAGCTGTGAAATATTGGCGAGGGAGTTCAAAGCTGAAGGGAGTATCTATATTTCATAGTGCTGTTTTTAACAAGAATGATTAAAGGATTACAGTTCTTTATAAGGCTGATTTTGAAAAACAAATTTCCCTATGGTCTTTAATTCTATGCTGACATTTTGAAATTGGAAACTTGATATATTCTTTATAAAAATAACATAAAACTAAAAAACCTGTAATTACATTTTCGAGTCTATATAAAAAATTTGATTTAAAAATTTTCAAAGTCAACTAATTTTTCTTTAATGTATAAAACAAAAATTCACCAAAGGTGAACTTCATTTAATTTGGATAATGGCACTGTTCAGTAATAAAATTATTGATAAGACAGTAAATTAGCATAGTTGAAAGCCAGCACATTTCATTGGTTGGTTTCTCGGTCTCTGGTGTTTCCATCCACAAATGAAGCACTAAGACTGAATTTAACTACATTTGTGGCATTGAAATTAAACACAGATTTGAACTTTCTATCATCGATCGGGCCCTAAAAAAACTCACATGACCTATACTGGCTATTTCCTCTTCTTCTCTGCTTAGTACTGTTTGCATCCCCTTTCTACCAAAAATCTCTACCAAGATCATGTCCAGCCTACGGAAATTCAATTTGCGGATTGTTTTTGCCCCCATTAATAAACTGGGTTTCTCCAGATTTAAAGATCCAATCCCAGGCTTCAGTTTTTGGGGAATTTATTCCATTCCTTGCCAAAGTAACCATGTAGCCAAACATGGAGAGCCCTTCGATTTCATCTAAAGGAACATGATGCTTACCTTCTCGTAAACAAGAACTCCACAGATCTGCTTTGGCTAAACACTCATGGGAATCTGGCCACAAATTTCTATTCCATACAGAAAAAATCTCATTGAAAAGTTTCCTTTCCACTGGACCTCAATTTTTTTGAGGCCATACATATAATCGCCAACGCAGACATCGCTTTTAATGACCAGTGGCCTTCTAATCCCTTTTCTTCCATATGGAAAAACTTGCTCTTCACTTCGAACAATTATTTCACATCTAGAGATTATTCCACGGACTCCTGGCTTATTTCATCCCATTCAGAATAACTATTCTAAGACGTTTATTATAATCTACAGTTTAATTTTTTTTGTATACCATGTATCGGTACCTATATCTGTAACTACTGACTGTAGCATGAGTTAGAATCATACATTGTGTTGTATCAGTTGCCGTTCTGATGAAAATAGCCTATATCTATTGAAATAGCTGTAAACATTTAAGTATACTATTTTCAACCGTGTTAATTTGTGGTCTTCTCAATCAAAGATGAATTCCCTAAGAAATAGAGAAGAGCGTGGAGGAATAATTCAAACAAAAACTATTAATATTTCGACATTTACTTTTACGTGGCTCACATTAGAACTTATGCTTTACGTAGAGAAAAAAAAAGTATGTCACACACTCGTGACTGGATTTGAACAAGCGATCGTTTACTGTTACTTTAAGGGTTTTAAGGGTTACTGTCCCAATGATTTGATTGCTGGACCCAGCAGTCAACGCATAGGGATGCTAAACCAAATATTGCAGGTTCCAATCCAGCATGAGTATGTGACGTTTTTTCTTTCTCTCCGTATCTAAAACACAGATTCTAGTACGGGCTATATAACAGCGGAGTGTCAAAAATTCAATGGTATTTAAAAAGAAATTACTTCTAAAAGTAGTTACATTACAAGCAAACTATTGTGTATAATATTATACAACCATTACATACTAAACTGTTGTGCATAATATTATTGTACTATCATGAAGGAAAAACTCAAGCTTTGAAATGATTTCATTTCTAAGCTGGTTTCCTTTGCCAGAAATTAAATTTAATCAGACTTTGGGAAATTAGCATTTCGACATATGTCAAGCAGGAACCACAGGAAACATGAATGGGCTAAAATTTGACCAATTTTGGGGCAATTTTAGTGGAATTCCCTGAAGTTTTCCCAATTTTCTCAGAGCAGTAAAATTCCTGATAATTCCACGATTCTGTCACCATCATTATTCTATATTTGTTACAGAGCAAACCAACAAAAATCGCCAATTCCTCTTTCTTCTTTCACTTTGCTTGAATTTTAAGTTTAAAAATACTGTCCAAGAATCAAGACTGACAAAATCGATGAGCAGTTCAGATCGTTGGACATTTACTGAAGTGCACAATTTTAAACCACTTAAAATTATAAAACTGTTCACAGCTCACATAAAAAGGAAAGAAAACTTACTTTTGAGTACAAAAAAAACTCACTTTCATTAGTTTGGTGGATGGAGACGTGCAACTGGAGGCATCGGGTGAACTATACGCAGTGTAAGTAAGGTTATCCAACAATTCAAACATTTTCCGGTATTGATGTTTTGTGAAGACAACTTTAAGTGGGGTAACGTCTCCTTTAATCTAAACGAATAAATAAAATCAAAAACATTATGTAATGCAGTTAGCTTCAGTTTATTGAAGTTTTAACTTTCCAAGATAATCAAGGGTGCTTTTGCAAAATTGTTGGTTTTCCAAAGAGTGTGTTGATTGGTTTACTTTCCAAGATGACTGCTTGTGTACACATTATGGCACAATGACAGCTAATGTCATGTGGCACCAGGATCTAGCTTTACATGGGATCCAATTCCTTGTCATTGACGGAATCCAGTCCCCAAGTGTCGATCAATAAAAAAAAATGACTTGGTACCAGCATGGATTCAAACATGGCTTTTCCGAATGGTAAACAAAGGCATTTCCTTCATACCTCTAGATGGCCTATCCGAAATGGCATAGTGGACTAGCTGTGGATGGGCCTGGTAAGTCAATGTGGTATATGAACCACAGACTATAATGTTTACAAATGAGTAAACTTATCAGAGGACTCAAAGCATGCGTGATAATTCTGGCACCCACGTTTTTAGCTCAAACTAGAGCTTTTCGTTATAGGAGAAAAAGAGGCATCGTTCCAGACCTAGATTCGAACTAGGGTCTCTTCGTTGAACCTGGGCCCGTTAACTGCTAGGCCATAAAGGACGAGGAACGAAGCTCCTTTTTTCCATATATATATATAGGTTGTAAGATATTATTACCCTTCACAGGGATAACACAATTGCCAAATAATGGTCAACACAGAAAAGCCCATGGGCCAAGTTTTTTGTTTTGTTTTTGTTGGGAAAAATTATACATGATAATTCCGACACCAACATTTTTTTTAGATCAAGCCAGAGCTTTTTGTTATAGGAGAAAAAGGAAGAAAGAAAACTAATAATTCAAACTAGAGATTTTTCTCCTACAGTAAAAGGCTCTGCCCTTAAGGGAAAAAAACATGGGAGTCAGAATTATCACATATAATTATTCCCCCCCCCCCAAAAAAAAAAAAAAAACTTGCCTTGGAGGCTTTTCTGTGGAGGCTTTTCTGTGTTGACCACTACATGGCAGTTGTGTTACCCCTGAGAAAGGTAATTAATAATATCTTGCAATTGCAATCACATAAAATCCTCTAAGTTATTATTATTTTAATTAAATGATAAAAATGGCTTATTCAACTTTTCAAGGTCTGATGCATTTTTATATCTGAAAACATGTTCAAAATGTGACAAGTTGATAATAATTACATATAATTGAAACAGAAAACGAATGTCACAATCAAATTAGCATTAATTAATGTGAGCACATACACCTACCAATACCAAAATATTATGGCCAAATCTCCGATAATTAAAACGTTGAGTGAAAACTAAAACTAACAGTAATTGATTGTTAGTTATTAAAAAACTATTTGATATACCTAGCTTCCACAGAGAATTCGCTTTTTACTGTAGCAGACCTTACACAATCCTTAATAACGTCTCATTACCAAATCTTGTTATTCTATTACTTTTCAACATTATACAATAATTTAAAATCAGCTATAAGGCTGAAAAGTAATGAAGCAAGACTTTTGAAAGTAATGGAATTACAGATAAAACATTATTATTGATCGTATATGGTTCACTTTATAAAAACAACCCCACATCATGTAATTTTTTTTTAAAATCATTTTCAATTTTCTAAAATAATCAATGCATACAATAAATATGCTAATAAATTTTAATACTATGATAGTATACTTTAGAGTATAACAGTAAATAAGTAGTTACTATAAATGGGGCTCTTGATTATTTTTTTATTATTATTAATGGAATCACTCAGATTTATGACAGTTACACAACTAGACTGATGATTTTCTTGGTCGGATGAATTCTTTGAATTCTCTTGATTTGTTTTGCCAAAGCCAGTTTGCTGAAATGAGTAATTTTGCAAAATACATTCTCATGACATTTAAATCCTTTAATGGCAATAACATATTTTAAGATTGCATAATATTTCTATGGTGACTTTCAGCGTCATCTTTCTAAATAATGTCTGTTAATCATTTCAAACTCAAAATTTACACAGTTGGAAAAAAATCAAGAGTTTAAATACATATCAATAAATATTCCGTGAATAAACATATAAAGTTCAGTCTCGATTATTGTTTAAATCGAATATTAAAATTACTGCCTAAATGCAAATTTTTCATGGTAACATGTTCGATTCAGTTCCCCCCACCCCATTCAAATCACACATCGCCTAATCAACTTTTTTGTTCAGCGTTGCATAGACACAGTGGAACTCTGTTACAATGAACATAGATATAACAGATGTATGGCTATAATGAACAAATGGTTTAGGTTGATTTGATTTAATGTATAATATATATATATATATATAGTTATAGATAGAGCAAATAATGAAAAAAATTCCCTGGTCCATGTAGCCCCTGACGATGTTCATTATAACAGAGTTTGACTGTATTTGCCAAACTATATACACGATTTTATACTAATTACATACACGTAAACTAATCACACTTGTTACAACTGTTTGTAACATAGTTTCAGAGTTGAGCGAGTTAAAAAAAACCACAGGCTTACTGTAAATTGGTTTTGTGCAATGCTTTGCATTTCCATATCATCTTCGAAACACACATCCCCAGATATTGCACTTGACTGATAAAATGTTGGCATAAGTTCTTTCATGGGGATAATGAAAATTTCCAGTGTAGTGTCGTGTAAAATAGCACTGTCGTCACTTGCTTCATAGGTTGAAAAATCAAAATAATTTTCGCTTGACTCGGAATTCAATTCTGTGTCAACGTTCACAAAGAACATGTTCATTCCATTAACTTCCAAAAATAAAGAGTCATCTTTGATTTCTTCTATCGAGTATAAGAATGGATGGTTTATAGGAAAACGGTGGCATAGTTTATTATAAACAGCGATATGACCCAAATGTGCGAAGAATACCTCTGGCTGAATTGAAGAACAAGGAAGAATGACAACAGGACTCTTCAAGAAAACGTCAATTCTAAGAAAAGAGGAAAAAATATACATATACATGGGCCGCTTACAACGATTGAGATTTTTCGAGTTTTTTCATAAAAATTTCAATTTTTTATTTAATACTTCTAATTCAAGCCTATAAGAAAATTTGTAATCAAAAACACTTTTTGACACATATATATTTATCTAACTTCCATTACAGTTGTTTCACTCATTGTGAATCATAAATCTCAAGTTTTGTAGTCAGGAAACACAAATCAGTAACAGGAATTTTGTACAGTCCCTGACGAAAACAAAATCCTCAGTATTGGAAACGTATCGTTTAGTCCCCTTCCATTATACTTTTTTGTTCAGTTATTTATTTTTCATTCTTCATTATTTTTGTCTATGTTTACATTTTCCTTTTAGATGATAATTACATGTCACAATCCTTACAATTTTATGTCATATATATATATATAGAGAAACTCACTTATAATGAATGTAGATTTAGCAAATTCATTGCTATAACAAGCAAATAATTTCCATTAGTTTGATTTAATGTATAATACATATGATTATATAGAATAATAGTTTTAGCAAATAATGGCGATAACAAAGAAAACTCTCCGGACCTTTGATATTCATTATATCCAAGATTATATATTAAACAATAAATATACAATTTAATAAAACCTATAAACAATGATGTACAAACGTACTGACTTGATTTATCACTGAACTGCTACTACTGAAAGGTTTGGATCTCTTCTTTAATGGAGCTTCCCAGCCAAGGTGGTTAAACTAAATTTAACAAGGCTTGAAGGCAGTAGTCAAAAGCACTGAACAAACACATAACTTTTAAACTATTAAGCCAGTGCTGTTAAATTGTTTTGTTTTATGAAACCACAGTCTAAGACATATAAACAAAACAGATCTTGTGATTTAATATAACCACACTGTGTTTATAAACAATTGTTTGACCGCTTAAAAATAAATTGTAGCTACATTATTTATACTAATTTGGGCTGGAATAAATGTACTTTTTTCACTATACAAGAGGACCAAGACAATAAGAGACAGTGTCAATTACTTTCGAATGATTGCTTTCAAGAACATTCAAATTTTAATACATTTTAAACAATATTGCGCATTTAAAAAGTACCTGAAGGTCAGAGGGATTTGTTGTTCTTGGTACTGAACTCCCATATTTGACGAAAGTGTTTCGTTTTGATGCCTCACGAATGGGGATTTATTATCTTCGACAAATGAGAAACTTGGAGAATCGTAACGCTTTGAGACAATTCCTTTAGCCACTTCCGCTGCGGCTGTTCTTATGGAATGGGCGACTGACCTCAGATAGGACTTAAATTCTGAAGCACAGCAAGTTAACTCATACAGTAAGCGAGGCGAATGTGAATAACAAAGCGAAGCCATTCGTACTGAAATGTCCAGTTCGCACGCATCCTCTTGCTCTATGAAAAAGTTCACATTTTGTTCACGTTTCGTAATATAATCTCGTTTTATAATGGTAAAAGAGAAAGCCTCTTGTGAATCAGCCGAAGAACTTAAATTTGCAGAAGATTCTTCAGAATCTGTCTGTAGAACGTAGGAATGTTGTGTGGGAATGTTTCCTAAGCTGATGATTTTAGGGAATTTGTTACCTTCTGTCACCAAATCTAGCACCTGAAGGCCACCCAAAGTTCCACATATCTTAATACAGGAACCTAGAAGTAAACGTGGATGATGAGAATTAAAGCATATCATCCGTAACTGATTTATTTAAGATACGTCAATGTGACGGTTCTATATTATGAATTCATAGCTTACCTATTTCGGCTTTTATCTGAGTGCCGCTTAGGGTTGCTGTTGCTAATTTTTGCCCACCACAACTCTGAGACATGGCTCGAAGTAAAAGGATGTTTAAACGATGGAAGTTGAAGGTAATATCCACCTTTTTTGAAGACTGGGCAGATGGAAACTGAAATGAAACATTACGAACTTCTGTAAAATAATTACGCATGAATACAATTGCAAATATACTAAGAAACTGTACCTATCTCATAGCCGTCTAAGCATTACAGACATATATGCAAAAAAAATACATACACCAATGCAGTGAAATTTGTCTATAATAATATTCTAGAGGAAAAGATATCACAATAGACAAAGACAAATCCAACAACAGGAACCATCTTTATAGATAGATTTTACTGTATTTGGTAAATACTTAATTTTCAGTTTTTTTCTTTCCACAGCTGTCTTAATTTTGGAAACACTTGTTCCCGTCCAATCACTGTAGTTCTGCAATTTGATTGGCATCTGGTGTCCACATGGGTAACCACCTGTAGGTGGTTGCACGATGTTGAGATGTTAAATCACCTAATATGGCATCACTTTAACAAACGACTGACAAGCATTCACCATTACATGATAGCCTGACTGTCAGATGCCACATGGTAGGCAATGGGGAAAAAAGTCTTCTCTTCCAATGAACTCTGCATTGTAATATCGTTAAGATGTTCATCCATCGTGTGAAAAATCTGGATTTAAATATCGATGGTAACCAGTGTCTTAAACCAACCTGCAGTTCAGAGTTTGTTTCTTAAAATACAGAAGTTTGGAATCCTTGGTAATGGTAGATCCTGTAGTAGCACGATTTCAAGTGTCTTTGCACCACAAAACGCAAACAAAATAAAATAAACCCTCCACAAAATATTGTTTTTTTTATAAATTCTAAACCATCTGAGGTTAATTACAGTATTATTAATCCCAATTATAATTAAATAATATTAATTGTATATCTGAAGTATTAATTCTAAACTGTCCACGACCATTTAGCCAATGGCAAAACAGCATTCACTGCAATATAATTAAGAAATAATTGAAAACACATTACTCTGGTCAATGAATTAATTGCAAAATAATTTATGTGGCACTATGCAGATAAGATTTATAACTAGAAATCAACGTTAAAAATGCAACATAAAGTTGGAAACCATGTTTTAAGTGAAGCTTTCAACCTTACTTTCGCTCATAATGTTCATTTCTATTTATAAAGTGACTTAATTGACCAACTGGACATTCATTTTGATCAGATAATATTCAACCCTATTTAATATTTAGACACATCTCCACAGTCAAATACTTTTGATTAGACCATTTTGTGATTAAGTTTCGGGTATTCCCCTACTTGATTAGATAATCCTCTATTTCGGTCAATGCTTATATAATCTCCACTTTGGTTAATAAAATGTCTCAATATGCCTTTTAGTTAGTAGAATAACTAGATTCTGTTTTATGGCATAAGGATGGCAAAGATCACGCTGCACAGCAAGGGTGGATCTAGGATGTTATTATGGGGGGGTGGTTTTGGGGCCCCTACCGGGAAAATTTTTAGTTTTGGACTATTAAATAGTTTAGGTTATATTACTAGCTTTCCTTTATACTCACCAAAATATTTAATTTATGAAAATGAAGTAGAGTTGGGCTTTTCTTTAATTAAACTATATGGTTTAGGGTAGATTATAGTTACGTATGACAGAAGGATAAGCTAGTAAAGGAGACATATATGAGGGACATTCAAAAAAGTTTTTTGATAAAGAGATTATACAAGTGATTAAAAAAATTTTAGTCACATTTCTCAAAGTACTCTCCAGATAACTGTATGCACCATTTCATTCTCAGGAACCATGTTTTCAAACAGTCTTGCCACTGTTCTTCAGAAATGATCACTAAATGTCCTTCAACAAGTTTAAATTTAAACTACAAAAACATTGTAATTATTTTACTTTTTTTATTACAAGCAACTTTTTAAAAAACTTTAAGTTTATAGTGCAAAGTCGAGCCATCTTGGTTTCTTTGAAAATTTGTCAATCACTTTATTTACATCAATATTGATGCCTTTGTGGGTGTGTATTAAAAGTCTCTCTTCTGTCATCCGCGTTCGAAGCCAAGTTTGAAGGCGCTTCAAGGATAAAAAACTACGTTATGCTGAAGCAAAATTCACCGAAAACATAGTTTGAAAGGCGAGAAGCTTGTAGATTCATGGTAAAATGTCTGGATTGCATTTCTGCAAGACTTAAGAGACTTTGGACGCCAGTGTAAGACTTTTGTTTACTAGTCATAACAAAGAATACATAAAATATTCTTCGTCTTTAATTTTTTCCTATTTAACCTTGACAAAAGGAGGCAATCGTCCCCTACACCCCTGCCACATGGAGTACCAAAAGCTTTTCAAAAGATCCAAACTCACGTTATCCAAGGAACCAAACTTAGAACCACAGTAAGCAGAAGTAACAGCACACATTCTAAAGTATGATTAGAATGGAACACAGATCAACAGCATGATAGACAAATACATTACCACTAATTAATGTTAATTAATGTTAATTTGGTGTCCTTTTTCAATTAATTTAATAACGTGCAGTGTTGTCAAATTATTTCAAACATTACCACTATATAACTATAAGGCAAAATAATTAAATTTTCAAATTTTCATTGAAATATAAGACAATCATTTGTTTGGAAGTTTAGAAATGTCACTTTTTGGTAATTTTTTTTTTTATTGAAAACCAGTTGTGGTTTATGATGAATCAAAATTCCTTTTGGCACAAATAACACTATGAATATGATGAAATCTTTGGTCAACTGTCATTTGTTATACTTTGTGAAATCATTTGAAAATCAAGTTAAGCCTTTATTCTTCGTTATTAAAAATAACTTAATACCTCAAACTCTGACACAGATCCCGATCTAGAAACACCCTTGGAAATCGAGAAGTCTTGGTCAGAATCTTGGGTAAGACGACGAAAAAGACCAACAATTTCAATGATCGTTTCTTGATTTGCTAAAAAAAATAAAAAATATTAATACAGTCATCAGAAGTAATTGCAATTCTTAAAGCTAACCCTTCGAGTTACTTGAGGCAACTTACTGTCTTTACCCCATTTAAAGTGTTAATTCAGCTGATTTAAATATTATATCTTGTAAAATGTAAAAATACATTAAATACTGATATATTATGTTTAAACTTATATGCACAATACAATTTTATTTTGATAAACCTCATCAAGTTGCCAGTTCCCAATAGCAATAGAAGTTTTGAGTGCAAACAGCTAATAATGTTATAACGCTTTACAACCACAATGCTTCAATTTGTGGAAGATAGCTTCATATGTCTAATATGTGTCACAAGGTCTCCCAAACAACCAAAACTATGCTTTACAATGTCATCCTTAATTTCAATTATTCTAAATGGTACTCCAATGCATTTTATGCTTCTGCTAATGTTTGATTGTGAGATTAATGACACAAGGACAGCAGGGTTGGCTGCATTGGGGCCTACAATTTTCCGAACCCCATACAGCCACGACCAAACCCTCGACTACAGTGGGCAGTTAGTTAGGGAACTTTTTGGCACCAATGAAAGTCAAACCCAGAAAGATGGCACAGTAGGTGAAATGTGTTACTACTTCATCGCCAAGAGCCATGCTTCCCTGAATGCATTTTGCTCTAAAACTTTCGACAAAATATGAGCATTTAGCACAATTATTAGTTCAAGGTAGTGTCATACTAAAATATAGAGTGCATATTTAATTTTTAAAACTTAAATTTATCACCTGATTGAATTTCCAAGGACAAAATGAACAATCATTAATATTTAAATAAATGTTAAATTAAAGTGGAAGGTTGTGGGTTCAGGTCCCACCGAACGCAGAAATATTTATTTTCTTTCGAACGTTTCACCATCTAATCACGCCATAACATCGGCGCTGGTATCACTACGCCAATAAACGTTGATTGATATTGTTGTTTGATTTAATCATTAATATGTTATAACAAAATTAATTTACAGTAAAATAATAACTAATTATTCAGTGAATTATATGGTCAAAAACATATACGAGAAAAATAAATTTAAGGATGTTGTTTTTTCCCCTTAACTTGAACTTGAGTTCTGCTTTTAGTCCCTTGTTTTATTTAATTAATAACTTACATCACCTGTAACACCTAAATTACTAAATTAATAATGACCTACCTATAACATCTAAATTATTAAAGTGAACACTAGCAATTTGCAGTTCTTCTGGCGAATTTTCAGATGGTTTCAAAATTTTAAATTCAAAGAAGATGAGTGCATCACTAAAAGACTGCTCTCGTAACTGCTTTTCAAAAGTAGACCACTCGAGAGGACTTTCGGCTAAAAAATCCACATGCATTTAAAATATTACAAATTACAATTATATCAATTTATGTAAACATACAGTGAAATTCAATAAATTGAACTTCAGTTAGTCAAAATTTTCTATAACGAAGTAATAAGGGAGGATGAATGACATACATTGTGCATTCATGTGTGTCTCAATGACTCAAAGTTTTTTTGTTTTTTTTTACTCTCTGCAGTTTTAAGTTATTGAGATTTCATTGTATGCAACAAATTAAAATATTGAAAATAAAACAAATGCACTGCAAATTTCATGGTTTTTTATGGTAAAAAGCCATGGTGGGGGGGGACAAGATTAGTTTTTCAAACTCCATTGTTTTATGGCTCTAACTGGAATTCCACTAACCCATTATTACAGATCTAGATATTACTGCCCTTCACAAGGATAGCATAATTACCACTGAAGAATTTTATACATGGAGCCTCATCAAATAAATGGGCAGCTTTTTTTTTAGAAAAAGGGAGAGAGAAAAGGTGGAAGTAGAACTTGAAATCTAACTAAGAGGTCGCTGGTCCAAGCCTAGCCTGAAGGACATTTTATGCCTTTTTCATGACCTCCCCTCCTAATCAAAGAAAAAAAGAAAGAAAAGAAAAAAGAAAGCCTGCTCATTTTACTAGACTCCACTCAATCCACTTGAGTGTATCCATCATTTAAGTGGTTATTGTTTTGTCAGAAAGGCAAAAATGTCAGGATTTTTAGTAACAGGACAAAGAAGCTATAATTAGAGTTTCAGACTGTGTGTTTGAAAGTCCAATCTCAATAAAAGCACTAATCTTCAACCATTGATAAGAATATATGCAGTATCTCAGTGATTATTAAAAATATATGCAACATCTCAATGATTTATAATAAGAAACAATATTACAAGCATGGGTAAAGCTTTACCCATGCTTGTAACTTTTCTTATTATAAATCTTATCTGCGTAGTGCTGCGTCAATTTATTTTCCATCTCAATGATTGTGAACATCTACATTCGGGGTCACTGATTCTTTTCTCAAAATTTTCCAGGTATCTGTGGAACAAAATATTTTCCAGCAAATGGAGGTTAAATCCCACAAGCCTACACTACCTTAAAATGCAGATTTCCTTCCCTTTAGTTATCTTACTTATTCATCAACAAAAACGAAATGTATTCTATGTAAATAAAATGCAAAATTATTAAAACGATCTTTTTATTAAGCTTTAGCAATCTACAAGCTATACAAAAAATAAAAGATTATACATAAATCAAATCATAAAAAAATCCTTTTATGCTCACATTCAATGTTAAAATGGCTTTTTACTGTGAATCGCTCATTTGGAATTAGGAGTAAAGTTGGTGCAAGTAATTTTCATTAAGTCATGGAAGAAAATATTTGTGAATCTGGATCTGAAACTACTCTTTACGAAATTCATTTCTGACAATGTTAAGTCACATACATATGTTAAGCCAAGCATTATAAACAATTTCATGGCCAAGATTTTAAGCTCAGGGTATTTACAACCACACACACACATATTTAATCCAGAATTATTTGCTGATTGGTTGAATATTAATGGCAAAAGGACAGAAAAGGTCATTTTGTGCTAGAATTGTCCATAATGAAAGAAATTTGAAATGCGAATACACTTCTGTTTTAAAATAAAGTGTTTCTGGAAATCAATTGTTTCCACCTGGAACACAACTCCACCGCATTTGAAAACTGCCACTTCCCTATTTCATTCACTATCACGCTGCAGAAAAACTGCTGTTTAAAATTTGCACAACGTTCTGGTTTTTTTTTGGTTTTTTTTTTGCATATTTTAAATCATTCATTCTTGTTGAAACAATTTGAGCATTCAAAGTAAAAAGGAAATTTTCTTCTGTTCATTGGTATCCTGTCCAGGGTCTATAATAAAAAGTGTGTCAGAGGGCCACATCAAGTACATAAACTGACATTTGGCAACTCATGATTTATACGCGGCAAACTAATGTTAATGCACACACACACATATACAGGGTGATATACAGTGATCCATGCAACGAACTTTGAGGGGTGATGGTACTCATCAAGATGAACAATATTTGTTATAGAACCTAGGGTCACCCTGTGTATATATATATATATATATATATACACACACAATACATGTGTTCATGTTAGCATATTAACACAGGGCTCAACAAATCAGGGAAAACTGTACTCAATTGATAAGAACAGTACTTGCTCGGCTAATTAAGAAAGCGTAGGAACCTAGTAGGAAATGAAGATTCCTACTAGCCAATGGTGAACGGATTTATAGAGCCCTGTATATTTGTAATAGCTCAAGTTAATGTTCACAATGAATACAATACCTCGAGGCGAACATGGCACAGCTGGTAGAGACGATAGACTAAAAAAGTCAGATGTATCAGTTGGATCGGTATTTCGAAGTTTTCCACTCGAATTGTCCATGCTAGAAAGCAGTTTTTAGAGTTACAGCATCGATCGGACATAATAATGAACATTAACCTCCTTCCACTGAACGTCTCAACTGTTTGGAACAAAAAAAAAAAAATAACCTACCTTACACGTTTATGAGATGCCACAAGAAGCTCGAAATCAGGTCCATACGTCTGCAATGCATCAACAATAAGCAGACTGTGCACACATAGCATCAATGAAGTTTCATTTCCGCATTTAGAAAGAGATGTTTTCAGTCCAGAAACTTGTAATTCGGCAACACTTTGACCTGGAGGTATAAAATAAGACTTTTACATTATATCATGAAATATACAGGCCTTTATAGTTTTAAATACTGAATAAAGTGCAATTCAGTGACGTTAACACTAAACACTTTCAACAGATTTACCAGTCTGAATATACACAATATAAAACAAATGTGGTATACACAATTCTTTCAATTTTTTTTTTACATATATGTATACAACTTACTTCGACTTTCTATATCAAATATCATTTGATCGATACAAAATTGGAGTAATAGCAAAACAGAACTACCCGCATCACTGCTACTTGATTTGCTGCAATGAAAAAATATTCAATTTTAAGGATTTTTTTTTTTTAAGTAGAAAACCATAAAAAGATTATAATCATTGGAGTTTCCGAGAACCAATGAACACTTGGTTAAAAATATATAAATTTATTTGAATCTTATACACTGAGACTGCCCATTAAGTCATGTTGGTTAGAAGCAAAAACTTAACAGCAAAAGCTTAACATGATTTCTGATCCAGCTCATGGTGCATAATACATCAAGCTTAACATGACATACAAATTATCATACATTTATTCAAATTTAAATCCTATATTTTCTTTATTTTACTAATTGTAAATAATAAATCACTATTTTGTATGCATCACATATTTTAATGACAGAAGCATTGAAACAATATAAAATACACAAATAACATACACTTCAGGGCTGTTGAGATCTGACGAATTTGTGGGTTTCAAATCCTGAGAACTGTATGGTTGACTTTCAGACGGACCATTGAACTGAGCACTAAGATGCTTTATACAAGACTTTAGGGCAATTATCTACAAAATATGCAAATTTATGAATGGAATTTTATTATTGTTTACATATATCTTACGAGCTATTTCCAACTTTGGGGGAAGTTAGAAAAACAGGGTAGGCTTCTGCTGGCAGAAACTGATTACAATCGGTTTTAACCAGCAGAAAGTGGAAGAAACTAGCAGAGACTAAAAGTACTTAAACATTATTGCACCACTTTGTAAATGAAATAACAAATATATATTTTAAATTACAATAATTTAGTATTTATAACATACTAAAGTATATATAAATTCTTTGTATTAATTATTTGAACAATTAAAGTATTTTAAAATAATGAAAAAATACGCAGAATAAATCAAAGATTTGTTACAAAAACTACCCTTCAAGTCTACATTACGTGACTTATTTATATCTTCTCTACCTTATCAGACCTTTGGCTATAAAATGAAAAGTAACAACATTGGTTTACAGACTCCAAAGTAGAGAAGAAAAAAAAAACTTCACTATTTATGACCAATCAGATAAACCGTATTACAGCCAATGAGTAACATTTTTTTTAAATCCGTTGTAAAGCATATATCTGTTCAGGTATATTGCAAAAATCATTACAGAACAAGTGTTGAAAGGAATATCTAAACACTGTGGCTTCACAAAGACCCAGTAATATAAAGTGGAGCACTAAGGTAGATTAGCGGAATAGCTCATAAAAAAGAATTATCCATATTATTTATAGATGTGAAAATGATATGGATGATAAAACTGTTCAAGTCATAATCAGATAATTAATGAAGACGTAAAAACTTGTTGCAGTTTTAAAACCTGCTGTTGTTATTCTGTATAAGATCAAAAAGGGTAAGTGTTCTATTGCAGATGCTTGCAAAAATTGGTTGATCTAATGAATGATGATAATTTCATAAAATTTATCAAGAAAATGACAAAAAGTAGATTTAATTGGTAATAATTCAACATTATAGGCTAGCTCTACACTGTATGCGGCCTCAGCCTGTTTTGGTGCAAATTACCAGTATTGTCCTTTTTTTTTTGGTTTGAGGATCACAATGGGAAGAGTGGCTGCCAGAGGCAGCATTGTAATTCCAGACAGATATGGAAATTTGATACCAACAAATCCACAACCCACAGGGTGGAAAAAAGGGGGGGTAAAGGTCGACCATGGCTGACATTCAAGGATGCACTGAACACACTCATATTGTCACTAAACATCTACCAAGTCCAATGCACCAACCACCAGACCCTGTTTAATGGATGTGGGTGTTGCAAAGCGGTAGGAAACAGACACGGACAGAATGACAGCCATCCCTGTCGAGCATCCAGGCTAATGTCCCGTACACTCTGAAAGCGATTATTACCGTACCAGCCCATTAAACAATGGCAGAAACAAAGGATGCCCATCCGACACCAGAACGAAAACTCATCTGTGAGGGAAAGATGGAGACAAGTCCCAAAATAAAGCACACAGAGGCCCATCCACTCCAATCCAGTGACATGGCCAATGTCCTATACCCTCATCATGGAGTGTGGCCCCCGCCAAGACGACTGAGCCATCACAAGCAGAAGCCATGGCCCGCCAGCCTGGACTAGAGCAAACAGACAGCTGCACAGCTCCAGAGCTAAAACCCTTATTGTCCTTGAATGATAAAAATTCAATCAATCAACCAACCATCATATGCAAGCTTATATGCTTCATCCAAAGCACATGGCATTCAAACTACCACAAGAGTAGTGAAGAAGGAAAATCCTTATAATGTGTCATTAACCCATATTTTGTCCCTTACATTGCAGCCTTTTTAGCAAAATCAAGCTCCTTTTTCTGGAACATATTACTCCAATGAAATCTTAGAAAAAATCCCAGCTTTTATGTGGTAATCTAATTTAAAGAAAACAAATATAAATAAAGATTTTGTAACTCTTTTTTACACAATGATATTGCCTGCATGTTCTGTTTGTCTTGAAGAACATTTCTCTTACACTTTTCGTTTATTCATAACAAACTAAAAAATTGTTTGTGTCAGGAAACAACAGCAAACTGATCTTCTGACATAGATTGCTTCATTACTAAAAGGGTCATTGATCAAAGATAAGCCTGAACTTGAATGCTAGTGAATTTTCTATGACGTAATCTTTGAATAAATACAATCAACATTGCAAATAAATCTATTTTACTTTAAAATGCATTCTCTTCAACAATTTGTGGCATTTTGAAAAGTTTTAATATGTAAAATAATAATTATTTTCTAGGTTTCTGTTGGTTATTGTCACTTTTATGGCCATGCCAATTTTAACAGGTTATAACCAGTGGCTTTAACCATCTTGGCAGAAAGTTGCCAATCCTGGAGAAAAATGTTAAAATACAAAACATAAATACAATCCAACAATTCCTTCCACAAATCTAATCCAACAGCAATGACAGCATAAAGTCAGTTCACTACTCCTACTGACTGTCCAGTAAAGAAAAGAAAAAAAGGAATGATTAAATGATTAGGGAAGTAAAAGAAGACAATTGCACAGAAATTATTTGTTGACCCCCTCACAAGTGTTGTCATCTGTTGGTAGGAATGGAAATAAATTTTCAAGTTTCTAGCTGCTTTAGTTTTCTGAAATTTTTTAATATTCCTACCTTTCCATAATTTTTGAAAGAATTTTTTTTTATTTTCCTGACTTTCCTCAACATTTTTCTATTTTCCCAACTTTCAAGGATTTTTCAGGTGAATGAAAACCCTGTACAGAAATTTTTCTGTTCTTTTACTTTGGTCAATGAATTTAATTAATGACCTGCAAGGGATCATGTAAGATGGAACGGGAGATTAAATGGAGCTTTTGAATAATGATAGACTTAAATATAACCAAGTGTATCATAATTCAAATCCATTTAAAAAAAACTTAAAAGTTATTTTTCATGACCCATTAAGTTAGAGGTGTGAATTAATTAAAGCAGTTTACATAAAGATTAAAATTATTATAATCATATACATTAATTATAAATAATAATTAACCCACAACTGACCTTGTGTTCACTGATATGTAAGGTAAGTTTTGGCAAACATGCGACAAATGCCAGACTAGGATACTGGGAGTCTTCAACCAACACAGTTCTCCTATAGTACATATATTTGGGAGAAAATGTATTTTTACTCCATATCAAACATATACAACTAAACGTAAAAAACAAAATGTAGCACTTAACGTAAAATCATGTAGAACAGTGGTTCTTAATGTCTTTGTTCACACACCATTTTCATCTAATCTTTTAATGTCATTCCTATTTCTAAGGTTTTTTTGACTAGCATTATGATCAGTATCACTACAGTTTGAGTCCAACAATTTGAATCTACAATCCCCACCTCCCTTGATTGAGAAGCCCTAACGTAGAATATATTTATAGCGAAGGTTAATAACCAGGTTGTGGAACATGATTTTGTATTTAGATTCATAAGTAAAGACAACATTATAAGCATAAGTACTTACATTTGCAACATTGTCTTTACTTATAAATCTTCTCTGATCTACCAATCTATACTAATTAAAATTAAAAGGATGAAATTAAATAAACTGTGGCAGAGGACAGTGCAAACTTCGATGACCTAACATTAACAGAACTGGCACCGACAAATGCATTAAAACAATTCACTGACAATCTCAAGTGATTAAAATGGGAGCAAATTGTAATGTAAGGGAAAAAATTTCTCAGTTTTCCATGATATAACATTTAAAAAGATTAATGTTTTTTGAAAGAGGGTTCGTTTATGATGGTCTTTGTTAGAGGTTTTTTGTAAAATGGCGGTGGTATATTAAAAAAATATATTTCACGTGGGATTTACATGTATGATTTTTTAATAATGGTCACAGATTTTCTTACAGTTCAAGTTCGTTCATCAAAGGCTAAAAAATCCATGTTTAAAATAATTGGAGTTTAATCAGCATAGCGAAATTCTGCTTGGCTCATAAAGTGGGTGTGTCTTACTAGTCAAACTGACAATCTGTTTACAATCGTGGTTAACTAACAAAAAGTATGGATAACTAACAGTATAGTCATTCCAATAACAGTTAGACTGATGAATTTATTTGTGTCAAGTGAACAAAACACGTCAAGCCTTACCAATAACGCCCTACCGAAGTACACAGGAAATCGGGGGGGGAATATGATTTTAAAAGTATTGTTTGTATTTGTAAATTCAAAGGCTCTACGACAGAGCATGAAAGTTTGATAGATGGTAAAGTATGTGCAAAGAAAAGAAATGATTTATTAACTCCTTGGGAAACATGAATCCACAAACACTTGATTTCCAGTCAAGTATTTCACCATTAAGCTAAAGACATCAGACATTCTTCCCTTTGTGACAGTATATAAAGCATTACTATGGATAAATTCATTTAATAGGTAACTGCATTTACATTAATTTAAATAAAGGCTAGCCATTCCTATTCCAAAAACATAAAATCTGAAACTTTTTGATTGCCAACACGATGCCATGAGTGGAAAATTCTACACATGATCCAATGTAATGGGTCATGGTCAAAATGACCCAAATGCACAACAGATATTCATTCATCGTTCCAAGAGGAAAAATCTGCCTAATTCAACACATTATTTTTGTCATTCTTTTTTACGGCAAGCCGGGCCTATCAGAAGGCAGTCCTGAGCCTCACGATATTAGGAGCTTTGACTTGGTAACTCAATATATATATTAGACGTGTATTTGAAGGGCCTCTAAAATATTAGTTGTTCAAGGCTCGCATTTCTTCTGAAAAGGCCCGATTGCGAGTACTACTTATGTGTAAATAAATTACCTCTGTTTTCTGATGGTCCAATATACAGTTTTTTTTCATGCACAAAATTATTAAAAAAATTCTATAAAATTGCATTCAAGCTGTATGTATATGAAATGCAAACAAATTTTGTGTTTAGACTATTCCCAACATATCTCATTACACATATACAAATACTTTAAAATCCAAAATATTTCTGGTTCCAAATATTTCAGATAAGAAGTAAACAATCTGCAAATCGAAATACAGTAAGATATAAATTATCTGAATCACCAAATTAACCAGATCTAGATCTACAACCTAAAATTGAATTTACTTGATCATCTTCTTCTGACCTTGTTCTCTACGAGATTACTTACTCACCCTCTATAATAGGGTTGTCCAACACATGGCCCACAATCCTACACACTAACAGTATTAGTACGGCCCGCTGACAACTGTTTGGAATAAAAAAAAAATCCCCCCCCCCAAAGAAATTTTTTACATTGTTCTTTAGAAAATAAAAACCATGGGTATGGCATGGGTGATCCCTTTCTATACCGCAAGTGAACAAACAAATACCTGGAAGAAACTGGTGGGGGGGGGGCTTTCATTAGGTTTTTTGGTTTTTTCAAAACCACTGCCCCACGAGATCCGTAAAAAATCTTTAAGTGGATAGCTGTCCAAAAAGGTTGGACAACCCTGCTCTATAACATTATGCCTATTAATTATTCAGACTTTTGCTTTAGCCCTTCAATTACGATAATGAAAATACCACTAGATGTTTAATATCTAATAATGTGACATTGAAAAAATCATTCTGGTCTTTATATTCATATTTAAAAATTGAAAAATATTTTCTCTCGATGTATTTCCTCTTTTCAATCTCATGAAGTTTACTTTTCTTTAAAAACATGTTTCTATTAAATTCGTCTGATACCTGTGTGCTTGGATATTCACTGAAAATCGATTCAGAATATGTAGTGAACTGGAACCACGGAGTTGAGCAAATTTCCAACTGTCTTTCAGGGAACTTACAAGAACTTGCATGTTTTTCAGCTCTAAAGTATAACTGCAAAATATAATGATCAGCATATATTCTCAGCCTGCACATGGGCTAATAAAAACACTTCAAATTTATTGCATAAACAAGGTTATTTAATAAGTAGACAAATAACTTAAAATTTTATATGTTTGAGCACATAAATCAAAATCTGTGAGCTAACCATTCATATAAAAAGTGCGCTCCGTTGATCGGTTCCGAATCTAAACTTCGCAGAGTGTTTGACGATTCAGACTGACTCAACAGTTCTTTAGGCGTGGAACATGGAGTATGGAAGTCATCTGCAAATAAATTATCACTTTTAATGATACTGGCATTTATTAAGAAATCACATATAAATCTTAGAATATTAGAAAACCAAAATTTTATTAAAAATTTTTTTTTTCTAATCCTTTAATAGTATCTTGACATTATAAAACGCTACAGATAATTACATATTGTTTATCTCTTGTAACAAATTTTAATTCTACACAATAATATTGTTATATATATTATACACAAATAATGGGGGACTAAGAAAATAGTCCTAGGAAACTAATGTTAATGTGCAAGAACAACTAGGGTCATCTTGCATCGGGAATTACAATTTTACGTAGAATTCAAACCACTTTCACCTGCAAAAGCATACTCTGAACTATGAATTACTACAAAAATAATAATTATTTGCTGCTTTTGAATTTAAACCTTAGTTTGTTTTTTTCTTCCGTTTTTATGATGCAGAGATAGCAAAGGTCATGCTGCATCAAAATCTATGATTTTCCCCAAGGAATCCCCTCTGTTGCAGAAGCAGAAAAAAGCATGTGTTGTATGATATTATTGGAAGACACGGCAACAACAGAAGCCATTTTTTTTTTTAAATACATGTGATTACCCCCAAAATAGGAAAAATTAGGGAAGATTATCGAAAAACAAGAGAGATGTAATATAAAAAATAGAAAAAAGTTCAAAAACAAATAAGCTGTAGTGCAAGATTTAGAAGATATGAGAATAAATACCATTCATAATGGAGAACACAACATACAAAATATATCGTACAGCTAAATTAATAAATGCATATCAGATCACAGAATCGAATACTCTGCTTGTAAAATCAAAATTTATAAAAACCAAAATTTTTCCTATAGGTTCGATGTTAAATTGCCTCGCTTTAATGAATAATCTTCGTGGCTGTCCCGGATAATCATCACATAAAGACCGGACAATTCCAGCATGAAAATCAGTGCTTCAACAAGGAAATAAAGTGACACAGGCGAAAAGAAAATTCCTCACTAACAACCCCATCCCACTCCATGCCTTTTGAAAATTTTTCAGTCTCCCCATTGCAAAATGAAATACAAAACTGTTTTAGCGGATTTCTTTGAGATTAAGTAATGCAGCATGTGCATGCTAGTCCACAATTTTTCTTTCCTTAAAAACTACATAGGTATATATATATCAGGACGTAAGGGGTGAAAATTAATCCCTCAGTATTTGAACAATAATTATATTATTAATCCCTTAAGTGTTGCTTATTTTTCAAGAAAACCATGCAAAATTGCACTATTTTTTTTATTTAACAAATAAAAATGTTAACAAATTTGTAAATGAGATATAAAACGACAAAAGTAAATAAATCAATTCTTAAATGTTTCAGCCCGACAATATCATGGGAGCGACAAATATGGATCGATACCACAGCCCGTCATATTAACGGGAGCAAGACTTAAAGGGTTAACTAATCATAACTATATTATTAATTATAATTAATTACTAATATTATTAGCTGCAAAATAAAATTTGAGAGAAATCTGTTTTCATAAAAAATACCCTCTTACTGAAATCTTGTTACTTAATAACATAATACCATCATTACTTAATTAAAAAACCTTTTTACATTAGCATTTCCATGTGAAAAGAGAAGGCAGCATTTAATAAAAATGTGTTGGGGAAATTGCATATTATGTCCTTTTTCGCCAAAGCAATGCTGGATCCCTAAAATTGACACTGTACTATAAAAACAAAGAGAAGGGTTCTTTTGTGACATAGCACTGCCACCCTTTTATGTGCACATTTGCTAACAATCATCTCGACATAGCGTCCCCATAGCCATTTTGTCGTGGGGCAGTACAGATTTTGTACGTCTGTCATATGCTGCAACGAAAGGTTGAATTCCTTTTTCTTTCACGTTTTGGAACTTCTGGAACGAAAGGTAGTTGTATAAAGGTATTGAGTGGTGTATAAAAGAGGGTCTGTTGGCTTTGGAATACATGTGTTCGAAATGCAAAGATAGTATGAAACTAGTGGAGAGGAAATTTTTGGATAATAAGTACACGTGGCAGTGTCAAAAGTATGATGAAAATGCTCATGATTGTGTAATGCCAGTGCAAAAGTGCTCTTGGTTTTCTGAAAGCAGATTGAATCTGATGGATGTGCTGTATTTGTGGGTGTACAAGGTGCCAACAGACCTGATCTGAATAGAGCTGGATGTAAGAAATGACCATACATTGGTTGATTGGAGAATGTTTTACTGGGAAGTGTGCATGGATATGTGTGTGTTGGAGAAAGAAATGCTTGGTGGTAAGAATGAAATTGTAGATGCAGACAAGAGTATATTCGGTAAAAGGAAGCATAACAGAGGGAGACATATGCACAGAGATTAGGTGTTTGGTGGTGTGCAAAGGGGGTCTAAAAAATGGTTGTTTTGTTACGAAAATGAGAGACACAGATACTTTGAAAGCAGCAATTAGAGAGCATGTTTTACCAATGTCTACAATCATGTCAGACTGCTGGAAATCATACGATCGTCTATATATATACTCGGAAAAAAAAAGGCTTCATTCATTTCACAGTTGATCATAGTCTGACATGCAAAGACCCTGAAACAGGGCAGCACACGAACACGATTGAAGGAACCTGATTGCATGTCAACCCAGATTGACGACACACTAGATGAATGCATTATTACTGTACCACCGCAGGGCCGACTAAAACCTGGATTTTCAGCATAGTAGACAAAAGTATTAACACTACATCCCTATAGGCAATGACAGATTCATGAGGGAGAATTAAGAAAATTTCCCCCTCCCAAATCCATAAAACTACAATGGAAATCGATTATAGTAACCAACTGCATATAATGACAGAATTTTTACATAAAGTTTGATTTCCTATTTTATTTTTTTAAATGCTTGTTAAATCCAGGGCCAAAAAAAAAAGAGTTATTCACTAAAAGTGGTTAAATTGTATTACGCTTAATCATTATGTCAAACAAAATCCATATTTTCCTCGCTATATCTGGAAACATTAAATCGGGCTAGTTTCAAGTCCTAGTTTCAAGTCCTATATTATATTTGGGGGGGGGCATTGAAGGGTAGCATCCTGAAGTTCATTAACATGGAAGAATTATTCGGCATGCATTTTTAATCCAATACTGCATATTACATTACAAATTAATTCCTGTCCTCATCAGGAGCTAAAATATAATTAAGTATATTTAAAACAAAACTAGAATAAAACTACAGAAAGAAGTTTTGTTCAAGTAGTTTGATACAACTGGGCATACATAGCATACACTTAGCCTACATAGTATGCACGTCAAAATAAAACAAGTTCTTTAAAAGTTGATTAAGGGTTAAACCAAAGAATATACAAAAATGAGTAAAGATAGTTACCCTCATCATCAAAATCACAACTGTTTGAAGCAGAGTTTGAAATTCCAGCTTTCGCAGAATTCAATATATGCAGCTCTCCCAAATCGAATACTACCTATAAAAATAAAAATGCTTATAAAAAAAGCCAGATATGCAATGATGTCTACTAAATGGAAATACACTGAAACTTCTCTTAACGAACACTTCCAAATAGAGGACGTCTCTTAATAATTGACACTCTTCATTTCCCTCGCAAATTTACATTGAAGCATATGGACGTTTTACTTCTAAATAGTGAACAATCTAAATAATGGACACGGACACTAAAAAATTAAAGCTAATGGACAATGCAAAAATGTATTTTTTTACGCTAAATTGTAAACAGATATTGTAGATCGTTAAAACACAAGGAATGAGCTGCCGCCGTTTTGGGTGGGGGGGTGGCACAGAACATCAGGAAGCAGCCTTTTCATTTTTCCAATTTACAAAAGGAGGCGGGTTGGTTTCGTTTTAAAGGAAATGCTTTCCATGAAGTCGAACAACAACTGCAAGAAATTTGTGATTCACAGATAACCATTCTTATGAACAGCAGGCACTTTCAATAATGCTGTCTTTCAATAGATAAGAGCACTCCCCTCCCCCTCTCATTTAAAACATCAAGACCAGTGTTTTTCCTACTTTTATTCATTTGTATAGCCAACTGCTACACATTATTGTTTGTGTAGCAATTCTGTATAAATGTATAGCAATTTTATTTTTTATACAGTTACACAGTTCAATGTTGTACTTGCGAACAAAAACTTCTTTACTAATGAACAATAAAAAACGTGCAGCATACCTATAAAAGTGGAATAGAAATAAACAAGTAAAAAATTGTCTCTGAATCTGAATCGGAAAATAATGATGGATCAATAAACTGAGTTTTTGAAACTTTTAGCTTTTTGTATGGCTGATAGTCAAATGGTTTGATTTCAGGACGGTAACTTTTTTGAGAAGAACAACTGTTGCACTTTGTGGGTTACACGCTCTTAAAACTTTCTCTTCTAACGATATTCGAAGCAAATGATTAAGCCAAATAGTCCTCAATCTGTTTCTGAAATCAGATTTAACCCTTTTCATTGTAGAAACTGCTCTTTCCACCTTCGCATTGGAAACAGGAAATAACCTGAAAATGTTTATGATATGCTGAAGATTTGGATATACATTACCATAATTTTTAGAAAAACATTTCTACATTTCACTTCCACTCAAATGAGTTATGTTTGAAAGCCAAAAGGTTTCGAAGTCTAAAAAGTCTGCCAAGACATATTTGTTAATACTGGGTGATCTCATAAATCTTTGTAATGCTTGCATAAATATTGTAATCCTTCGACTCCACGTGAAGTCAATAGGCTTTAAAAGAGTTTTTAAAAGGTGAGATAGAAAGATTAGCCAACAAAATACCTTGACAAGAAGGACAATCTGCATGGGACATTACG
>QLNU02014176.1:79222875-79233817 GCA_006491805.2 Dysdera silvatica
TATTAGAACATATCGCACACTTGCAACGAAAGTGTTACAACTCAAAAAATCCCAATCTTCAAAATGCAAAAAACTGTTTCTGGTTGAATTGAGGGATGTTGTGTTCATCTAATGACATGTGCCAACTAGCAGAAACCCGAATAACTTATGACCTAACATTTTGCATGGCAAAATGCAGCACTGTTTTCTACATCTTGTTGTAACAATGTAACAAAGTAATGTTGTAACATTAAGTAATTTTCACCAAATTTTGAGTTGTAACACTTTCGTTGCAAGGGTGCAATGTTTACGTTTTATTCAACAAGGTATATCACCTTCATATAATATTTATTGTCAACAGAAATTAAGATACAATGCAAGTTGAGACCCAGGTCTAAACATGTATAACTTACTAAAGATGTAATTTAGTGTTACTCGCATTACAGTAGGAAAGAGTTTACACACAATACACCTTAAACCAACGGTCGCCAACCTTTCAGACCCCACGGACCACTAAATTCATAATTTTAAATCCTGAAGATTAACATTAACATGAATTTTTTTAAAAAAATAAATACAGGGCTTCTCCTCTTATCCGCATTGAGGCAAATGAGGGTTTTTTCACTAATTGCCGATAATTATTTCAAGTACATTATCGACATAAAAATTTACAATTAATTATTTTAACAGAAAGTTAGAAATTAGTGCTTAAACGTTTAGGATCCAATCAAGCACATTTCATGACCTTTTAGTAATCATTCCAACAACCAAAGGAATTTATGTACGTGTAAATAATTTAGCTATTTTGCTGCAGAATCACCAAAAATTTCAATGGAATCTTCATCAGTAGTCCTTTCACTTAACAACTGGTTGGCTGCACTCACTGCCTCTCGTACCTTAGAAAATTACTACAAAATCATAATATATATCTCAAAGCTATGTCATACTGAAAAACATGTTTCTATCCCATTACCAAAGTTAAGCAATGCAGCACATGGTCAGTTTTGAGATAGTTGTCTATTTATGATGGGCTTCGCATTGTGACGAGATTTGGAGCCTTCCTTACATTATAAGCCTGACCAGCATGGCGAGTTTAAGACCAATTTCTTTCAAATACTTCCATGATATTTCATCTCTGGAAAGCATTCACAGAGTAAATATAAGAATAAAAAATGTTATGCTAGGACTCACCTAATTTTGACTTCATTTCCATTGATTCTGCAGCTTTGCTTTCAGCACATGTTTGTTCGGTCGTTGAATTGGTGGCAGGTGATGCATACCAACCGACCCAACGTGGAAACAACCATTGTAAGAAACCCTGGCCAACAGATTCCTTCTCCCCCGAGCCCTACAAAAAATAAAAGGCCTGAATATAACATATAATAGATCTCTCTCTCTCTACTCTACTTGTATCATATAAAGCACATCAAAAGGCATACAGTGATACCTTAAACTAATTAAATAGGTTTCTTGGACCAATCACAATGGATTTACATAATCCTTAAAACTTAAATATCTGCCTTGAATTTTCTGGCATCAAAAGCCTCCCAGTGAAAACCACAGCTTCTACTTACACATAAAATTTGGCTTCTTAGCCTTTTCAAACAGCACAATATTGGACAAAAATATCATCTACCAAAATTATCTAAGAAAAGAAGGAATACCCTAATAATTATATAGCTTGATTTAACTAGAAACAAAAACTCCCAAAATTCCATTTGATCATAATTTTTGAGAATGAAAAATTTTAACGCATCCTTGATTTTTTCACTTTTCGGCATCACAGGATACTCACGACTGTCACTTTTTGAGTGAGACCATATTGGTTTCAAAAATGAAGTTATAAACTATAAAACAAATAAGAAAATATTATTTAAAAAAATGATTCGCTACTTACTGAAGCTATTTTTTCCTTGCGAACCCTATCAATCACCAGGTCTCGAAGAAAACACAATTCGTTATATCCTAATTTGGTCTCAAGATTTTCTTTGGTGGCCTGTTAATGAATTGGAATGAAAAATATTGATGACACATCAGCAAATGATAAATGAAATAGTTTTAAAAAAATCACTCCTGATCATTTAATGTGTCGTAGAAAATTTGCACACTTACGGAAGATTCGGGAGACAGAGTTTCTGGTTGTTTCAAGTACTCATGATACACTTTTGTATATTCTGTCAAATCCTTAGCTCTTTGTAAAACGAAAGACCATGTTCTTGTTTTTTTCTTCAGACGAAGTGGCTCAAGATGAACAGAAACAGCATAATCCCACCATGTTTTCGAACTATATTAATTAACAAAAGTTCATAAATTCCACAAAAACAATAATGGTTTTCAACGAAAAAGAAAAAAACAACAGGAAACAAAATATTTTTCAAATGAATATAATCTATAGCTCGTTTTATATATTATTGGTATATTTACAATGTGAAATATAACCAGTTCTTATAGAAATAAATCTTAAGATGCTCACAATTTTTTTTATTTTTAATGCAGTGAGCTGTACGGACAGGAGTCCTTTATCAATGATGACAGTTTACACACATTACTACAAGAGAGAGAGAGTGAATATTAATAAAAAGGTTAAAACGATCTTGGAGTTGATTAGAAGTAAGATGCAGATGGGAGCGTCAAGAGTGCTGTAGAGAGAACAACAAGTCTCTGGCCTCCCAGTACCTGACGTGCAAAGTCTTCCCTGATAGAGCGGGATAGATCAGGAGTTGATTAGCGTCCATTACTGCATCTCTTGTGCAGAGAGGACACAGGGGACTGTCAATTAATACTGAGTTCAACAAATCAACCTGACTACAAAATGTATATATTTCAATATATTTGTGTTTCTTGGTGTGAGGTCATCAGCTGTCTTACGTGCTAAGCCTTGTAATTTTCCAAAGGATCCAACCCTTTGTCACCTAGAAAACCAAATCCTATACTACAGGTTGGTAGGGGAAAAAAGGCAAGCACTCGGTAGGTACAAGTGGTAAACAAACTTTGATTTTCTGCATAGTAGGCAAATGTGTTACAGTAGAATCTCTTTAATCCGGCACGTTCGGAACCACGGCCTTGCCGGATTATCGAACGTTAATATGGTTTTAACGGGAATACCAAAGAAAAATTAATACAGTATAATGATATTTAAAGCAAATTGTAATAAACTGCTCCATGGTAATAAAAAATACACATGAGCGTTACTGTTTTAAGAAGTCTCTGATATCACGTTGCCTCCTTGATTCGGACCTTTTCTTCAAAAACTCGTTATGGATTATATATAAATTTATGATTTCTTCAGAATTATAGCTTTTGTTGGATTCAGCAAATTTTATAAACGTATTTAATACATCAGAAGGCCATTTCCAAGAGACTTTAGCTTCATCTGCTATGTCCTTCTTCGTCCTACCTGAAGGTCGAGGTCAATAAATGCCTGAATCCACCATAATGAGTCTGAGCAACTCGATCAGTGCCAGATTATAGAATATGCCGAACCAAAGAATGCCGGATTAAAGAGCTTCTATTGTACTTTTAAGCTGCACTACTAACTACTTTGGCGTATGTATGATTTCGTTCTCGATCAAGTCCTTTTCGCGAATCCTGAATCAGATCCAAGTTTGTTATATTGTTACAATATCATTTGTTTATGTTTTATGGTGCAGGGACAGTTGAGATCCTGCTGCATCAGGACTTAACGGTTTTCATAGGAATCCAAACCCCTGTTTCTTTGGGAATCAAGCCCAGGATCTTGTGTTGGCAGCAAAAATTGGCAAGAATTCGGTACCAGCAGGATGCAAACCCAGATTTTATGCACATTGAACAAGTATCACCCAAGCTCTATGCTACCATACAGCATTAACAATATGAAACTAAATCACAAATTCATTCGTACTTTGAATTTACAGGTACAGAAGGTCTCCATTTTCTGTTGCTCCATTTTGTATGAAGGGAGTTGAAGCCCTTTTCCCATTCCAAAATCAGTCTATATTGGCTCTATGGAAACAAATATTGTAACAAGTTTTAGTAAAAAAATTTCAAATAATGAATAACTAAGTGTAACGCACCAAAACAAAAATGGAATTATACAAAGAAAAAGATTTTTGTTTATATTCATAGTGAATTTTAAAGGAAGTTAATATTTGATTGCAGAATTGACCTCAAAGTTAGCCAAATATTCGGCTGCATCACTATTAATTAGCCATGGCAATCTGGGGTTTTATAAATCTCATTATTACATGCAATAACTAAAACAAACAATGAACTGCTTACTTTGCTGAGAAAAAGTGGTATTTTCTCAAACTGAATATCACAGACAATTCTAGGAGTGGAGTGAGAACGCAAAGCTTGTTGGCAACAGTTCCGCTTGAAACGAGCAGTGGCATCGACTGATGCCAATACATACTCATGGTCTTTTGTCGAAGCATCTGGCAGCACACATGTCTCCATGTGTTTGATCATACTTGCCTATAAGCAAAGGAAGGAAACGATGAAGAATTATAATAGGAAAAACTTTCTAGTCTTTAATCTCATTCAATACTCTTTTTATGTTTTGTGGTACACAAACTATTAAGATCCTGAAGGTAGGACCCAGAATTTGCCGAGGGATCCAACCTCTGTTATCTAAGGAATTGAACCTTGGAACAGAAATTAACGGCACACTCTGTCATGTCATTTTTCCTTTCAATTTTTCTTAGGACAAAAAAAAAGTGAAGACCAGCAACACTTAAATAACACAATGATAATATCATGAACGATATATTTTAAATAATAATCAACATAGCAAATGATTTCTGCATATAATAATCAAAGGAAAGCTAGTCATAAACCTCAGGGTGCAAAATGCAAAAAGGATATGGTATTATACAAAAAACAACCTTCATTAATTCCGTTTCTAGAGAGCCAATCATGACTGCATTTGTATCCCAATAAACGGATAAACCGTCCAACTGAATCAATTTCCACATCATCTCGCTCGTACTCTGTTCAATAAATTGTGGAGCCTAAAAGAGAAAAAATAAATGATTTATTAATTTAGTAATAAATGAATAAATATTACATACAGATAAATATTTAATAGGTGGAACTATTATAATGTTAGCAGCAGTTAGACTAACACACACAACGGTACTCTCAATTAAGTAAATTAATTCACAATCATATTATTGATAAGTATTTGCATATTTAAATTTAAACAGCAATCTTTTTATTTTATTCTTTTTATTATTTGGCCAGGTAAAAAGTGCATATTAAATAATACTTTATAGTGCTATATAGTAATACATGCTCATGTAATATAAAATAAAAACTAACCCATTTTTCATCAGTGCTTTGAGCTGCCAAACCACGAATTATTATGCCACAAGCAAATGGTCGATCAGGGATGCACACATCATCTTCGTAGCGAATATGAACATCCCTTACATTTAACTGTAACAAAACATACTTCAGATTATTGAACAGCATACATCTCCCTAAAAACTTCATGGGTGTATTTTCTACTTCAAAGCAAACAAATACCAAAGTGGTCAATTCACAAGAGTTGTAAAGAAACCAGGGTTCTCACTCATATAGCAGAAAAAAATTCTCAGACCTTCCAAGTTTTTCCCTACGTTTCCAGCAGAATTCCCTGACCAACTACAAGCAACTTTCAACTAAGCTTCGGTTGCGGAGAAAATAGTTTCACATTTGTGGGACATACAGCTATTGAAAACAGAAATTAAAATGGTTTTCCCTAACTTTGATCCAAAAAATCTTATTTTTCCCTGATTTTTAGGGACAATTTCATATCCTCTGACAATTCCAAGTTCTCCAGGTTGCGTGGGAACCCTGAGAATCTCATAGCAAAAATAATTATAAGCAGATATAGTCCATTCGCACAGACCTGATGCCCAATACCATTACCAGACGGGTTGTTCCATTACAGTTTAGGGAAGGCCGTCTTGCCGTAACTGGTTTTTCCCGCGCGAAAAACCAGTTTCGGCAAGACGCCCTTCCCTAAACTGCAATGGAACAACCCGTCTGGTAACGGTATCGGGCGACAACTGAGCGCGAACGCACTATATTCTCAGATGTATTCGCCATGCAAATATTGTCATTTGAATGATGAATTGTTTTCTTTTTCATTTGCTTGTGTTTTATGGCAGAAAACCAGCTAAGATCAGGCTGTACTATGATCTACCTAAGGAACTAAACTCTGGACTATGGTGGGCAGAAAAACAATGCATGTTCTATGATACCTTGCAACTGGAAACCAGGTTAATGGGACCAGAGAGGAACATGGCAACACTACATTATCGTAGGGAGTCTAGTTTTTCTCTCTGTTTTCCAACCTTTAGAAGAGGGAAAGGAGTCAAAGAACCTACATGACAAATGTATTAAGAACTGTCTGCTTACGATGGACAATTTGTTTTCCAGATAAATCACGTATAGGAATGTGGAAGCAAATTACTTTTCAATTTATAAACAGTTAGCCTCAAGCCTACTTACCGAACCACAAAAGATGAAACAGATTGCTTAAGGTGTTCTACTGACCACAGCGTTTGCGAACATCATTGTTTTTTATGAATTTGAACTTAGAGCTTATGAATGCAAATAAATCACAGTTCAGCAATGTCATACCACACCCATACGGGAAAAAAAGGCTAATACACCTCACACACACTTTTAATTAAAGATAATGAAAGAAAATAGCAGTTACCCCACAAAATAATAATTAAAACAGAAATCATGAAAAGCAAATGATAAATATTTGATTTTTTCATTCAAGTTAAGGCAGAGGTTCTCATGGTTATACAGTTTATATTCCATTATTGTGCTTCCTGTGTATATGAAGGAAATTACGTGCATATTTACAAACAGTTCCCATAGTCTTATTAATATTATTTTTTAAATTCTGTTGGTCCTACTAATATATTGTTATGTGTATTTTTTTTCCAATGTTATACTTTAGGAAATTAAATTTAATGCCCAATTTTTTTACTCAAACTAGAGCTCTTTTACTTGCATACTTTTTTCACTACTTACTTTCACGAATTCTGTTTTTTGAAAGATTCGTTTGCTGCCAGTTTGAAACAGATATTAGATTGCTAGTTGCCAAAACTGCCAAACCGATTGTTTGTGAAAAACAATGGTGGCTGTTTTTTAAAATTGTTGGGTCAGGGAAAACTCTATGTTTTTAAGTTCGACGTTTTTCTTCTAACATTAAAACTGATCGTCTTTCACCGTTTTTCCATTTTCATTTTCCAATTTTTTTAACGAGTGTGAATGCTTTTCTTTTATGTTTGTCATATTTTTAAGTGACAATTTATAGAATAAAAGAATTGTATTTTTATTTGAATATTGTACAACACTTTGCGCGTAATAGCAATAAGCATTGAGGTAGTTCTATACTTTCTTTTTGCTAAAATTATTTCTTCGTGTTAAAATGGGTAGAATTTGTCAGCTTTTATATGTTAAATAAGTTTTGCTTTATTTTATTTAATAATTTTTAAATGTGTGAATCAATTAGGCATGTGAAATAATAACGATAAAGATAAAAGCGATTATAAAAGTGGGTAAGTAATATTATAATTAATAGTAGCATTTCATGGGTGGGGGAAGAGGATTCCAATCTTTTTATTTATTCAACCTGGTTTTTTCCAACAGTTTTTAAAAACAGTTGGTTTTGACAACAAATAATTAGTTGAAGTGTTTTACAAACAGCAGAAATGACCATAACTATATGGTATCGGTAAAATTCTTTCAATATATGTATTCTTTGAAAAAAACGATTCCTCACAATTTTAACCAAGTTGTTTTAATTTAAATTTAAAAAAGAAACACTAAATTATACCTGGAGATTCTCAGCAATGCTAGCAAACACAGAAGTACTGTATGATTTCCAGTTTGTATACATGTATGATTGCTGCTTGTCATTTTGAGCTGCCTGAAAAATGGGAAAAAATTATCATTGATATTTAAATTGTTTAATAAGTTCATTGATGTTTTATGTGAAAAATGCAGCTAAGGTTATGCTGCACCAAAGCCTCCAGTTTTCGAAACCTCTGTGGTCTAGGGTATCAAACCGCAGAGTATAATATAAATTTGGGACAATGAATTATAGTCATGCATTAAATAATAAAATTCAATATTCATAATTAATATAATTTCATAGATTCATGTTTCTCCATATCATATAAAATTTATAAAAGGAAAATATTTATAGGTTGTTAAAAGAATCTATGCTGAAAGGAAATGATCATCAGTTTCACTGTCATCCCCATCGAATAAAAAAAAAAAAAGGTAAAAAAAAAAATACATTTTACATAAAAATATAAGTATAGTTTACAAACCATTAGTATATAATATGCCAAGCATTTAAAATTATATCATATAATATCTTTCTGAATTTACAACCCTGTCTGACTAAAGAAAAAGTTAGAATCAATAATTTTAAGTTATATAGCAAAGGGTCCAGGAAGTTAACAAAAATATGTCTAAGGGAACATTACCTCTGAAAAATCATACATTTATCAATAATTTTACTTCATTTAGAACTCAATGACAGAATAGGCATGCAAGTTGCTATGAGGCAAGAGAGTTATAAGGGATAAGTCACGAAATGGTGCAATTAATTTTGAAGGTGAATTATGTCATTTTTCACAAGAGTAGTTAGGGAGAGATAAAATTCCTACGCATCGAATTACATAATGTTCCATTTACTGATTCATAAAATGTGTAACTATATCATACTCACCTTTCTTTCAACGTCTTTAGCTTCTAATCGAGTCAATTTTCTTTTCAAAGTTGCTGTTTCTTCTTCATTTTCATTATACTAAGGTATAAATTTAAATCGACAACAAAAGTAAAAAACGTGGATTATATATATATTATCATAATCATATAACTGTTGTCATTAAATCATTATTTTCATTGTAATATGCAATGGCAAAAGAAAGATAAAATAAAATATCAATTTCTTACTGCATAGTTTCGGAAATGAAAAATGCAACAAGAAATTTATACTTTATTTGATTGATTTCTCTCACATTACTTATTGTCATGAGCAGATAGACATATTCAATAGATACTACACACTCATGAATAGCTGGATTAGACACATCTGCTCCAAAGGTAAGGGCAAATTGACAGGTCACAGTGCAGCAGATCATTTGACAATTTGATGCTGGACCACAATGACCTGTGTGCAGCCACACCACCCAGAATCATGTCATCAAGGCAAAAGTGGGTGCTACACAAAATTAAACAGATATATCTAATTTAACTGCTCATAAATGTATATAATAATACATAGTTTTGAAAGACAAGTTTCTCCCACAGGATGGCGAACCACAGTGAGGAAAGCTATACAGAATATTCAAGGTTGCCACAATGATAATAACAACAACAACAATACTCACAGAAAAAGACTGTACAGGTCCAATGACTATTAATAGTTTTTCAATGAATATCACCCACGGTTCGCTCCGTAATCTGTATACAGGAATCTGGAGCTTCACTTTCCCTATATGACCTAAAGATCAAATTAAAATGAGGATCATAACTAAATTTAGGAAAAGAACAGGATGGGTTGAAAGAACATTGATTATGAAAAAAAAGTCACCCTTTGAATTACCTGCACGAACTTCAATGGGATAACCAAGATGATTCAAAGCATCTTTCTTCAATGGCAAATTCTCAAGTTCGACTGCACCTATATTACAAAATAAACCTTTTTAAAAGGCATTTGATTAGAATGATCAGGTGTGTTTCATAGTGCAAAGTACAGCAGAATGGTTACAATGTGCCAAAAGAGGTCACTTTTAAAACGGTAATTACATATTATTAGAACTCAACAAATTTGGTCCCCATTGGGAATTAGGCTTTTATGGACAATAAGCAAGCAGTTTATTTTTAAAGGCAGGTGAGTATATTAGCCGTACACTGTCGAATCCTAATCGTTATATGTAATCGCTGTCTATTCACTAATGAATGGTCTCGTTATAAATACATGTCTATTCTGAGCAGATTATCTAAGATGAGACAAGTCGTTCAATGTAACCTCTGTATTGCGATGTATGTGCACATGAACAAAGTGTCAAGGAAATCAATAATAATCTGGTGAGCTTAAAGGTTTATTTCTTCCCCTCCCATAAAACATCATAATTGCTTGAGTTTCATGGCCCAAGGACTGCTAAAAAGTCATACTTCATTGGAACATATTTTTTAAGGAACCTCTATTGCAAACCAACTACAGTGGGTAGACAAAATGGCACAAATTCAATGGCACCATTAAAACTGAACCCAGATTAATGGCATGACGGATAAATGCATTACCTCTATGTCGCCATAGGGCTGTAATACTATAACTAGTAAAGATGAGCTAAGGTATATACAATATCATCTAATGGCTGGCGAGTTGATCCCCAGACATTATTACACTAGTTTAACTAGGAACAGTTGATTAATCAAAATAAGGTATGGGTGGCAATACGAGGACTTTTATTTATCAAGTTTGTACAGGACCTGCCATTGCTATTATATTTGGCAAGCAATCACCAAAAACTGCCTATTGCATAACCTCCTCAACTCCCTCGAAAAAAAAAAACCCATCTGTTTTGATAGCTTCATTAGAATGCATATCCACAGCGGTACAGTATTTCCCAATATGCTAAGGAGGCAAAATTTTGTGTATTAAGTTTGATATAAAAAATTCAATACCATATGATATAATCAGACGTTTTGCCGAGAAGGAAGCTAGACGTCATGCTTTCCATTTAAATACCAGTGTTCGATAGGCTTTTATTTTTTGCTAAAATTAAAATTTATTTCAATAAAATTGAATTTGATTTATTATATACCAAAAAGAAATAATACTTCAATATAAGTTAATATTGTTTAATGTTTATGTTTCAATTTATGAGTTTGTTTTTCAACATATTTATTGTCAATATAAAAGTTTTTGGCATATATTGAATATAGCATTTTTTATGTTCCT
>QLNU02014176.1:79233917-79251627 GCA_006491805.2 Dysdera silvatica
TCTAGGGGCGGCAAAGTGGTAAATCTGAGCATGATCCGCAGAGTTAAACTGACCTCTCTCAATAATGCCATCTTAATTAACAAATCCTCCACTTAATGGCTGTATTTTGTGGTTCTGACAACTGCTTAAATGTTAATATATTTCAGAGTAATGACATTTTTGACCAGTGTGTAATCTTGTTCTTTTCCCACCAAAATGTGTTAGTAACAGAGTTACGGAATAGAAATAAAATACAGGGTACCAGGGAGGAAATTACATAAAAAGGTTAAACACTGGTAAAATAGCAATGAAAAAGATCACTCAAGCTTTCGGACGCATCAGCAGCAGTCCTTCATCAGGAGTAATGACGATGTTATGTTTCTGTCTCTTTTTTATACTTGAAATTTCTGGAAAACCCTTCATCAGAGTAGTCCCGCAGAATGGGAAAACCCAATGAGAACCAATGGGAGGCCTCCAATAGAATCATGGAAGAACCCCAATAGGGACCAATGAGAAACCCATACTGCGGGCTACCTAATTTGGAGGTGTCTCATACATTTCAGAGTAAGAGTTGTTTATAAGTTTCTGGAAGTGGTTGTGATGTATTAATGGCTTTCCCGTGTAGTTTGTAAGTTTCCCAAGATTCTAAGAAGAGTCTACTATTTTTGTTTGTGATGTGCCGGTGTAGTATTTTTGTTGAGTCCCAGTCGGGTTCGTGTCCGTGTTGTAAAGCGTGTTCTGCCAGACGTGAGGCTATGTCTCCTTTCGCGAGTGCTTGTTTGTGTTCTTTTTTTCTTGTTTTGATCATTCTTTTTGTTTGTCCTATGTAATGTTTGTTGCAGTCTTTGCATGGTATTTGGTATATGGCGCCTGTGAGATCTTCTGGTGGAACTGGGTCTTTAACTTTTGTAAGTTGTTTGCGAAGTGTTGTGACAGGGGAATAGAATGTTTGGATATTTGCCTCTTTAAGGATGCGAGAGATTGTTTCGGAAATGCCGTGAATATATGGAATAGATATGCGGGTGTGAGATGTATTGTTTAAAGATGTACTATTGGGTCTACAGTTTCTGAGAATGAATCGTTTAGGGTATCCATTATTTTTAAGTGCCGTGTGTATGTGTTTTGTTTCTGTGTTTGAAAGTGTTTCATTACTGCAGTGAGAATTCGCTCTAAGACTTAATGTTTTAACAACGGAAGCTTTGTGGCATGTTGGATGATGCGATTTAAAATCGAGATATCTGTCTGTATGTGTGGGTTTACGGTAAACTGAGGTGAAGATTGAGTTATCGTGAGATCTGTGTACAAGAACGTCTAGGAAAGGGAGTTTATTGTTCTGTTCTGTTTCGTATGTGAATTTTATATGTGAGTTTAAGTTATTAAGGTAATGGAAGAAGCTTTGGAGTGTATTAGTTTTAAGTACAACAAACGTGTCGTCGACGTATCTTTTCCAGAATTTAATGTTAAAATTCAGTGAAGATAAAGCAGTTTCCTCAAATGACTCCATAACCAAGTTAGCTACAACACTTGAGACCGGAGATCCCATGGCAGTGCCAAAAACTTGTCTATAGATAGAACCATTTGAGGAGAACACAGCAGAGTCCAGACAAAATTTCAACAATGTGCAGATGTCGTGAGGTGTTAGTGAAGTGCGTTCATGTAGAGTAGTATCATTTTGGAGGCGTGTAAGTGCGGTGTCACTTCACTAACACCTCACGACATCTGCACATTGTTGAAATTCACATACGAAACAGAACAGAACAATAAACTCCCTTTCCTAGACGTTCTTGTACACAGATCTCACGATAACTCAATCTTCACCTCAGTTTACCGTAAACCCACACATACAGACATATCTCGATTTTAAATCGCATCATCCAACATGCCACAAAGCTTCCGTTGTTAAAACATTAAGTCTTAGAGCGAATTCTCACTGCAGTAATGAAACACTTTAAACACAGAAACAAAACACATACACACGGCACTTAAAAATAATGGATACCCTAAACGATTCATTCTCAGAAACTGTAGACCCAATCGTACATCTTTAAACAATACCTCTCACACCACATATCCATTCCATATATTCACGGCATTTCTGAAACAATCTCTCACATCCTCAAGGAAGCAAATATCAAAACATTCTATCCCTTGTCACAACACTTCGCAAACAAAAGTTGAAGACCTAGTTCCACCAGAAGATCTCATAGGTGCCATATACCAAATACCATGCAAAGACTGCAACAAACATTACATAGAACAAACAAAAAGAATGATCAAAACAAAAAAAAAGAACACAAACAAGCACTCGCGAAAGGAGACATATCCTCACGCCTGGCAGAACACGCTTTACAACACGGACACGGACACGAACCCGACTGGGACTCAACAAAAATACTACACCGTCACATCACAAACAAGAATAGTAGACTCTTCTTAGAATCTTGGGAAACTTACAAACTACACGGGAAAGCCATTAATACATCACAACCACTTCCAGAAACTTATAAACAACTCTTACTCTGAAATGTATGAGACATCCCCAAATTAGGTAACCCGCAGTGTGGGTTTCTCATTGGTCCCTATTGGGGTTCTTCCATGATTCTATTGGAGGCCTCCCATTGGTTCCCACTGGGTTTTTCCATTCTGCGGGACTACTCTGATGAAGGGTTTTCCAGAAATTTCAAGTATAAAAAGAGACAGAAACATAACATCGTCATTACTCCTGATGAAGGACTGCTGCTGACGCGTCCGAAAGCTTGTGATCTTTTTCATTGCTATTTTACCAGTGTTTAACCTTTTTATGTAAGAATTACGGAAGTTGGATCAAATTTATGATTAGACAGTAAAAGGAAAACTGATGACTCAGGTGAAGATATATTGGGTTATGAAATAAATACAGGAAGTTTTGAAGGAGTCAGTGATGCTTTAAAATATTCTTTGAAGGCATATTATCTGACATAAAAAGAAATTCATTTCAACTTCTTGAAAAAAAAAAAAAATAGAAGAAAACACTCCATAAACGTGATCGAAATCATGAAAATTGACTTTTTTGTGTTTTTTTCTAAATAGAAAAAAATTATTTGCAAGTCATCATTTCATTACTATGATGTACTGTATTGTATGTAACTTCATTAAATTATAAGATGTAATTCAAATGATAATAACAATAATGATTTCTAAACAAGTTAATACATTTATGAAACATACTGAGATTGCAGAACCTGTGACAGTAAAAGCAAATCAAATAAAACATTAGTCAATCCTTACTTAATACATTATTCCGATTAACAAACTTTCTGATTAATGACCTTTTTTTCTCAGTCCCTTGAAATTTGTTAACGGGAGAAATGCCTACTAGAGATCAATTTCGGCTTGTTTTTCCAGGCCTGAGCCTAAAACAAAATACTTTATGGAAATTTAAGCTTCAAATATAACTTTAACCCCTTTAGGCACGATTTAAATGTAAAAAAAAAATTCTAAACTACATTGGTATTTATTTAGTTTCCTTCTAATTTTCATATACACATTATTCTACAATCCTCGAAAATGAATCAAATAATTGTGTTCCTTGGAGAAGAATTTCGATACAAAAAGCAAATTTCCGGCATGAGTTGCATTTGTCTGATGAGTTTGGGCATGCTAGAGCCTGAAAACGATGTGAAATATAAAGCCCAAGCCCGTCTCAGGCTTAGTACCAGGCTCGGACTGAACCCATCTGATCTCCAATGTCTACTGCATTTAAAAACATATTTCAAAATCCATATGGGAAGTTAATTCAGTTGCAGTTTCATGGAGCAAGAGCAACAAAGGCCATGTTGAACCAGGATATACAGTTTTCCAAGAAATCTGAGTCTCTACTGTCCATAGGAACTACACCCTGCACCATGACGGGTAAAAAACGTTGTGTGTTGCAGAATACTATAGACAGTCGACCCCAGTTCAGGGCTGCCACTCTATTCGAAAATAGTTGCTTTAGTCTCCTATAAGGCCCACAATAGTAGCCTCTGCAACTGATTTTAGCAGCAAAATAATAGCATCTGCCACATATTTTATTAACAACATAATCCTATCCAGCAGAGTTGTTATACAAATTGACACTTTTAAAATTCATAAAAAAGTTTGGCACATTTTGCTAAATAATAATACAAGGGCAGATCTACAGGGGGGGGAATCCCCCTCCCAAATACTTAAAAAGAAATGTTAATTTAGCTAGATCACATACCGTCTTGCAAAAAGTGGTCAATTGGTATTACATCTCCCCCCACCTCCTCAAATACCGCTTTGGATCCACATTTCCCCCCATCAAAATACCTCTCTGGATCCATCACTATCAATATGCATTAACTGATATATCGATTATTTAAAAAAAAAAAAAAAAAAACCAGTCGCCCGTTGAAAAAAACAAAAGTTGTGATTTTCAGAAAAATAGTTGCATATGGCCCTTTTTGGCCAAAAAAAAAGTCCCCATAACCACCTGATGCTGAAAATAGTAGCAATAGTTGCCTTCTAGTTGCTAGTGGCAGCCCTGCAGTTTAATGGTAGGATAGATGAATGCACTACCACTATGCCACTGTACGGCAATGGACCTAAATTTACTTGGGAGTCCAAACCTCTTAAGTTTTAGGGAATCAACCTCCAGATTACAGCGGGCAGTCAGTCTTAGGAGTCAAATCTAACGTGCCAGGTGGATACATTACCATTGCACCACCACAGATTTATTATTATTCTCTTCACAATAGCTGTGTTTTAATCATAACTATTATAAAAAGAACTATGAAAGTTATATATCTAACTTGTTAGAACTATGGAAGTTATATATCTAACTTGTTAGAACTATGGAAGTTATATATATAACTTGTTAGAACTATGGAAGTTATATATCTAACTTGTTAGAACTATGGAAGTTATATATCTAACTTGTTAGAACTATGGAAGTTATATATCTAACTGTTACATACCTTGCAGCAAACCAACAGAAAGTTGATCAGTGTTTAGATTTTCAAAATACTCTCCAACATACGTATTAAGAATCCAAGCAGCAAGGCCTTCCAACATTGTTACAAAGGAAATCTAATAAAAAATTCATTGTCATATATTAAATACACATATTATAGAGTTCATGTATGTCTACACCATTTACTGTTTGTACTTCCATTGTCACTTTTTCTTTTTCTTTTTTTTTTCCAGCTCTGTTTTAATCCAGTACTAAATAAGGCATACATGTACAATGGAAAGGGATTGCTTTACTTAAAGAAAAACTTGGCTTTGCTTTATATATATATAATTAGTATTAATGCTTTTTGGGTGAGCCTCTGGAAAATGGAATAGCCAAAGGAAAAATTGCAAAAAGTTTTTGTACGTGAAATATATATATATACAGTGTGAGTTGGGCAATTTGAACATATTTAATTCAAATCTGTGGATAATTAAACTTTTCACACAGTCTAATGAATCTAAAATTAATTATATAAAACTATTTCAATTCAAATTCTTGGATAGTATAATCTGGAATAAGTTTATAGTCCCTTCAGCTTTGAATTAATTTAATGAAATTAATGAAAAAAAATATCAAAAAGATTATATTTATGTAAATTAATATCAGATAAGAAAATTTATGTGGAAAGAAAATGGTTTAGTTACATATAAAACGTTCAGAATTAAGAAGACTCATTGGGTTGTAAGAAATGTTGATTTTAGGAAGTATAGTCACTAAACCAAACCTGAAAATTAAGTAATTGATGAGTGTTATCAATGTGCAATGCATGTTTTTATGCCATTGGTCGTTGTTCAATTAACTTGAATGCCCCACCATTGGTTCACAGCAGTCTCAACCTTTGAATAACTTATTGACTCTTCACCAAGGGCAGATTCAGATTTTTTTCTCTTTTTTTTTCGGGAAAAATAGGACACAAATTTGTGTTCGGGGTCATTCCATGTCAAATCAACCTGTGAATAAACTTTCGAGTTCACGAATTTGAATAATTTTGGGGATATTTGTTTCTTACAGGGTTGGCTTTCTGCTGGCAGAAACTACTTTTTGCCGTGCCAGTGGCAGAAACTGGTTATAACCTGTTTCAACGGGCAGAAAGTGGGAGAAACTGGCAGAAACTAATAAAACAGTATTGTATCATTGTGGAATGATTATAAATACTTTTCATATATTTTAATTGCTTAGTTTAGCGCATTATATTATATATTAATTATTTTAATAAAGTATTTTAAATTTAATTAAAAAATTCTCAAGAGTAAAAGATTTGTTTCAAGAACCACATCTTTTGAAAGTCATATTATTTAACTTAACACCTATTTCATCTTATTTATATTCTCTACCTCATTAGACCTTTGGCTATAAAATAAAAAATAGCAACATTGACAGACTGGCAGTAAGAAAAAGCCTTAGTGGTTTATAACCAATCAGATAAGCTGTATTACAGCCAATGAACCACTTTTCCTTTTAAGTCTGTTGTAAAGAATATGGTATCTGTTCAGAAATATTTGAGAAATCGGTACAGACAAGGTGCTTGGCTAAAGGAATACATAAATACTGTAAAGCCACAAACACCCAGCAATATAAGGTGGAAAAGTTAGGTAGATTGCTTGGAATCGTTCATAAAGAATCATCCCATCTATATAACTTGCAGATCATGAAATGATATGGATGATAAAGGAACTTTTCAGGTCATAAACAATCAGATGATTAATAAAGATGTAAAAGACTTGGTGCAGCTTTTAAAATCTATTGCCCTGTATAAGATTCGGAAAGATGACTTTTCTATTCCAGATGCTTATGAAATTTGGTTGACCCTCATGGATGATAATAATCTCATGGAAATGAATCAAAAAAGGGTAAAAAGTAAACTTTATCAGGCAATAACTCAACATCATATGCCAGTTTATATGCTTCATCCAAAGTACATGTGATCTAAATTGTCACATGAGCAGGAAGAAAATACTAGGAAATTCCTTAATGTCCAGTGGCAGATTTATAAAATTGCCGCCCTTAGGCACAGCCTGTACTGCCGCTCACCTTTACAAAGAAAAGAATACAAAAAAGAATTTATAATGAAAGAATATGTTTCGTATGTAAAGGCGATTTTTCATATAATTATTCAAACTAATAAGATACAACTCAAAATTATTGCTACCATTGTCTCCGACTTCGTGGATTTGAGGCACTTTTTGAATCCACAATCATTGTAGTATGGATTCCTGGAACCTCTGATAATTTTGTGTATATTTTGCGTATTTGGGAAAAATACACATACATGCATGCATTTTATTCTTCGTAATCAGTTAAAGTTTTCCATTATTCATTCGTTTACCACTAGTATACATAAAGCATATATATATATAGTGTGTCAAGCCCAGATTTACACATAGGTATGCTGGGCAAGTGCTCATGGTACAAAATTTTAAAAGGCTAGGAACTCTTCTTTTTTTTTTTTTCTAATTCTACCTACGTACCTACTGATCGTAGAACTCTGTCAATGCGTAAGGTGACCAGGCTTTCCGATTCGGATAAGACAGTCCCGCTTTGGGCGACAGTGTCCCACTGTCCCCTAGAGACTCATAATTGTCCCATTTTGAAGGGCAGTCTGGCTAGTCATGGTTCGCTGAATCTAGAGGTAAAACTATAAATGTATTCCCTGTTTTGTCTCCAAAACTGATGCTATACTCTTAAAATGGAAGGTAAATTTTGTGGAGCATAAAAAATGTGCGCATGCGTAGGGTAGTTGCATTGTAGTGTTGTAGCATCTGTTCATGACGGTGGTGATTTGTGAGTTATAGCAATATGATGAGTGAATGTTTAAATGTTTTATTTTTGTAACGGATTAGAATTGATAGTATGTTTAGGACAGAGAGGGGTATAGGAGGAAGAGGTTAGAGGAGGTATTGGAGGAAGAGGTTAGAGGCGGTATGGGAGGAAGCGATTCAAGGAGGTATGGGAGGAAAAGGTTAGAGGAGGTATGGGAGGAAAAGGTTAGAGGAGGTATGGGAGGAAAAGGTTAGAGGAGGTATGGGGAAAAGAGGTTAGAGAAGGTATGGGGGAAGAGGGATAGAGAGAAAAAGGGGAGAGGAGGTATGGGGGAGTTGAGGAGAATGTGGAGTATCGCAATGTCGGCGATGAAAAGCTGATGGACTCATACTTTGCTAATTGACGATGAAAAGCTGTTAGACTCGTACCTCGCAGAAGGTATGGGGGGGGGAGAAGGGAGAGGAGGTATGAGGGGAATGTTGAGCATCATAATGTCGGTGCTGAAAAGTTATTTGACTCATATTCCGAAGAGTATAAGTAGAGGCAGCATAACAAAGAGGAAGTGGAGGAAATGATTCCAAAAGCCATAAAAAATCAATGCTTAAAGACAGCAGTTTTTTTGGTTAAAAAAATCTGAAAAGAGTATAATAAGCAGTAAACAGTATAACAGGTAATTACTCCTTAAAAAAACATGGCGGCCGGGAAGCGAGCGCGTTATGACATAATCCGGGAAGGAGGTTGCCGCACCTTGGTGACAAATTGCACAGAGGATACACGTGTAGTTTGGCCAATCTAGATTTACATCGGTTTCAAGTGCATCTTCATTTCTATTTTTTTGGTTAGTTTAAAAAAACCACCTTCTTTCATCACAGTTTTGAGGATTTTTGCCTCCTTTTCCCGCTTCTCGTTGGCAAGTTTTCTATATTTAAAACCACTTAATATAGATCTTTTGTTGCCCGGCTTGGTAAAAGGAAAAAAAAAGTAGCAAACAAAATCACAAATATAAAATTGTAATGAAAGAGCGGTGTCGTTTCGTTCACCTTTAATGACGCCTGCAAAATATTTCTGTACTGGCTTTTCTCGAAGTCAGAAAGTTAACATCAACAACTAATGGCAATTTCCAGGTGTTGATACCAGATACATCCATTTCTGATGGGAAGTACAGTGAAAATCGTTTACAACAACACAGGTTATAATGACCAACCGCATATGATGGAATTTTTACAAGAAGTTTGGTTTGCTATTCTACTCCATACTAAATATATCGGTTATAACGACATCGTATATAACGACGAAACCTGCTATAACGACGGCGATTTTGTAGTCTACGTAGATTCTAAGTAGGGAAATTCGTATCGGATATAACGACGCGACTTGACAGTCATAAAGCAGAACCACGTAGGTTAGTTATTAAAATTTAAAGTTAGTTATCAAAATTTAAGCGTTATTTTAATCTTGTTTATTTACAAATGTCCGAGAAATTTTTATTACTGCTAAACCTGAATATTAAAGATAGTGAACTTAAAAAGTGATTTATTAATTGAATATCACGAGGGTCATATTCTTAAAGGGCCCATTCTATTTTTTCAGCGTAGGGCCCATAAAGCTCTTAAACCGGCACTGTTCGGAAGTCATTAGTATAATATAATAAATATTATTCATTAGATTTGTTTTCGACATTATATACTTTAGTATTTTCTACAATTTTTTCAATTTAAAAAACTAAGAAAATACTATATGTATTTAGTGTGGCAATAACATAAATTCTAGAAGCTAGGCTGCATCAATACATTTGAATTTATTCCTTCCGGAAAATTCATGCTTAACCAATAAAATACTTTCACATGCATGATTAATACTATAGTTGGCTTAAGAATTCCCATTAAAAATTGATAAATGATCGGTTCCCATTAAAAAATCGATAAATTTCTAATTTCATAAAGTACTTGGTATTTCATCATTTATTAATAGAAGTGAGAAAAAAAAGTTCAATAAAACATTAAAAGTACCTAAAACTATATATTTATATACGTATATATTTCTTTTACCTTCAACTACCAGACACTGGGAAATTGTTATGAATATGTTTAGATAATATCCAGTAAAATCGTTTACGAAATTGCGATTGCGTGATTATTTATCGTCGTAACACACCCCTTATGGAAACCAAATTTGTATTTACATTTTTTTTAACACGGGGTGGTAAGGTCAATGAGGTCTTCATAAGAAGAAAGCCAAGGGAAATGTATTTAATTCAGATCTCTAACGTAAGTGTTTCGTTTTAAAGTCGTTAAAACAGCCGGTAGCTTATAAGATAATAAAGTTGAACTTAATGAGAAAGGAAACTTAAAAACTTTTACATTCATATAAGAATATATCATTCAATTTTTCCTAATGATGAAATTTTGTTCAATGGATTTATAAATTTTTCTAATTAGATGCCAACTACTTGAATCTTTAGCATGCCATCGTCATTGATTAGTATATATGCATGGAAACATGAATGTACATATACGCATATGCATATATGAATGATAATTTTTTTAGAGTACTACTAATGCTTCCTAAATTCTGTAGTAAACCTCATTCCATGACGTTTTACGACACTGCACAGATCTTTCGTGAGGAATGCCAACATTTCGCCAATTTAACAGTAACAGCAACGCCAAATCTAATGCCGGGTATTTACCTCCATAAAACCCATTTCTTACCCCTGCGCATAGTAGGCAAAATTCCTCAAAATTTATTAGCCTAGGAATTATATCGCACACTTAGAACTTTTTAGTGGTGTTTGCTACAAGCCCGTTTGCCCCTATCTGTCACCGTTATGTTATAATACATAAAGGGATAAATGCACGTCCAAGAGCGGTGCCGAATAAATATTTTTGTTCTAAAATTGCAGGATACCCCACGAGGCCACTCCGAGGAGCATCAAGTCATACCGTTCACCGTACGCAAAATGTTTATTTGTTTTCCGATTTTCATTCCTGCTCTTCGTCACATTTGTACCTAAATTTAATTCAAAGTCTTTTTAAGACCATTAAATCATTAAGATTAATTCCAAGGACATAGGAATGGAATTCGGCCTCGATAAGTGCAAAATACAGAAGAATAGCAAAGAAGATTTACCAGGCATCGAACTCGAAGACGGGAGACTACTGAAGACCTTGGACGAGGGCGAAACCTACAAATACCTAGGGATAATGCAAAAACGGCAGCAGGAGCACAAGAAAGTCAAAGTCCAGCTCACGCAAGCATTCCAAGAAAGACTTAGAAGCATTGTGAAGACGAAACTGAGCGGGAAGAACACCACGCAAGCCATTAACGCATATGCGGTACCAGTGCTCACCTACTCCTTCGGGATCATCAAATGGTCCAACACTGAATTTTAATGTTCTCTTTTGATCCACAATTTGCGTATTCCCAAGGAAATTGCATTAGTTGTCATTCCCAAGATAAGCTTTATTGAGAGATGCTAAAAAGCAAATAACTGTTCTTCTTTTCGTTTCGTAGTATTTATGCTCATTTAATTTTCGTCGTAAAATGTAAGGTTCGTTCCAAAAGTAATGAGAATACGTATTTTGTTAAAATAAAAATTATTTAAGCCACATCCGAATACACTATTTTTTGAAATTGCATCCTTGGGCTTCAATACAGCGGATTCAGCGTTTTTTTCGCTGCTCATACACTGTCCGAACTCTTCTTCCGAGATGCCCCGAAGGCCTATTGTCACGGCTTTTTGAGTTTTCTGCGGTGCTGAAACAACATCTCTTCATGTCCTTCTAGACTTTTTGGGACAGAAAGAAGTCACAAGGTACAAAGTCAAGGCCTTACGGCGATTGGGGTGAAACGGTGATTTTTTTTTAGCAAGATACTCCATCACCAAGAATGCCGCGTGGGTCTTCGCATTGTCATGCTGGACGATCCAGCCGCTAGAGATCTCCGGTCGAACTCTAATTGTTACGTTTGGACGGTTCGTGGCCTTAAGACTAAACTTTGGATTAATGGCATATCAGCATTTCAGTGAAAATAACTTTATTTTAAATTAGTATGGAAGGTTCAGCATTTCCATCACCAATGCATGCTTTCCCGCTATCTGCTACTACGACGATAACTGTACTAGTTATTTTATACAACGGTTCCGGTACCAGTTATTCTGACATCTTCCTTTTTATGTTAGTTGCCCCTACACCCGCAATTATTACAATAAATCGATATATACATAATAACCAAAGTATTAACGGACTGTTACAATCAGCTGTAGACTTAGATATTCACTTCATATTTACAAATATAGATGTTGGCATAACATCCATGCACAAGCACTAATATTTCAGTTTTACTCATACTACTAATACCCATACTACATAACTATACTAATTATTTTACATATAATCTATATATTATATCTATATATATATATCTATATCTATATTTTCGATACAATCATTCGAAATGCACGTTGCAGCCCTGAAACGGGCATTTCGATCAATTTAATACCAGTCTCTTTGCAATTTGGTTTAAATAGTAGTCCATGTACTACACCATTCTGCGAAATAACTGGCAACAATATATATACGTTCGTAAAGAGATTATATATTGTCCTTCGTAGCTCAGTGGGTAGAGCCTCCGCCCGGCAAGTGGAAGGTCGTGGGTTCAGGTCCCACCGAAGGCAGAAATATTTATTTTCTTTCGAACGTTTCACCATCTAATCACGCCATACCATCGGCGTTGGTATCACTACGCCAATAAACGTTGATTGATTGACATTGTTGTTTGATTTAATCTGCGTAGTGTTCGATTTATATAAATATATTCTAGGAAATCGGAATTGACTCAAAGATCACATTAAATTGTTGTTCCCATTTAGGGACGCCAATTTTAAGGGGCTTAGGTCTTTTGTTCCCAAAAAAGTATTTGCTGTGGTCGGGTCCTCTGAAAATTAATAGATAATAAACAAACACAGAACTTCGTTGAGGATGAAAAACTCGATATAAAAAATAAACATATAACAACTGGTGTAGTGTTCTTATTTTCTTGTTCGTAATTTCATTTAGTGACAAACAGACATATTTTATTAGAACAACATAGGACCAACATTACCATTAATGTAATAAATATATGTGGAGATGTCACTAGAATATTGATTTTATGGTACAATGAACGTCATCAAGCGGAAGCAGATTTAAATTAAACACTGCTTTGTTGATGTCTGTTATCCCTGTAAAGAGTTGTTAACAACAAGGCCTTAACCAGAAATTTTTTCGGGGAGGTAAAAATGTTTTACGACCTCGCTAATGATTAAGTATTGGCAGCAAAAACATTTCGAAAGTGGGGAGGCGCAGTGGTGTAGTCCTAAAAAGAAAAGTAACCTAGCGCTGTTCTAAGTCAGGGGTGAATCCACGGGGAGGGGGAATCAGAGAACCTTCAATCCAGTCAATAGCCCATTAATCTGATAGGGGCAGAAATTATCATTATGTATGAGTTAGCAGTATGGGGAAACTTAGTCCCGGAAGTGACGTCAGCGAATAAAGATGGCCGCTGTCCTGGTCTCTAGTCCGTTATCGTATTTTCGGTAGGGGGATCTTTACTCTGAGGGTTTCGGAAGTCTTATCTCTTGGCGGGATCTCGATCCCATGAACCTTTATAAACCGACCGTCTCTATAATGCGACCACGGATACCCTGCCTCCTGATGTTTGTTTTTGACATTATAAACCTGGTGTTGTACTGCCATCTAACGGCCGTTTTAGCCGTTCATAATTATTTCCCTCCATACCTACGGAAAACCTGTTTTTACCAGCACTCGATGTCATAGAAAGAAAGAAAAATTTGGAGGTTAAAAATTTGGTTTCGAACCCGGTTCGTCAGGGTGTGAACAAAAGACCATAGGAACAGGGGGGGGGGGATTACAGAGTTTGTGAACCGATTCTTATATTGTTTTATGTGGGTAGTCAAGGATTCATTTTTTATTTAACCTCGTTTTTTAAAATGTATTTTATTTATTTATTTCGGATCGTACCAGCCGTCTTTTTTTATATAACGTTTGATTTTTATTGCAATAAAACAAGTGATGTAACATTTCTTCGTATATTTAAAATAGCGAGGATGACATTTTAAAAATCTTTATAACACGGACACCTTACAAAGTTATTGCGTCTCCCAGCGACTGAGAGGTCATTATTTCCGCAAAGATGGATAAAAAAGGGTATGTTATCACGGTCGATTTTTTTTCATTAACTAATTTAAGATATGTTCATAGGTTATGCAACCGATTAGTATGAATAGACATTTTATAACATGTTCGATTTTTTATTTTTAAACAATAATTTAAGTTTTTAAATATTTATAGGATATACAAACAAATATTATTATCAGACATATTATATAGAGGCTGATTTTTTATTTCAGGAATTAGAATACAAATTAGAACACAGATGTTTAAAATGAACATCCTCCCTATTTTAAATATACAAAGAAATGGTAAAACACTTATTTTATTGCAAAAAAAATCGAACGTTATATAAAAAAGACGTCTGGTACGATCCGAAATAAATAAATAAAATATATTTAAAAAAAAAAAAGAGGTTAAATAAGGAAAAAACGAATCCTTAACTATCTATATAAAACAACATAAGAATCCGTTGTCTCCCTGTGGCTATGGTCTTTCGCTCTCGCCCCGATAAACCGGCTTGGAAACCAAGGTTGCCCCCAAGTTTTTTTTTTTTTTTCTGTGACATCGGGTGCTGGTAAAAATAGGTTTTCCTAGGGTTTGGAGGAAAATGGTTATAAACGCGTAAAACGGCCGTTAGATGGCAGTGCAACACGAGGATTATAATGTCAAAAATAAACACCAAGAGGCAGGGTATCCGTGGTCGGATTATCGAGACAGTCGGTTTATAAAGGTTCATCGGATCGGGATCCCGCTAAGAGATGAGCATTCCGAAACCCTCAGGGCAAAGATCCTCCTAATGAAATGTGATAACGGACTGGAGACTAGGGCAACGGCCATCTTCATTTGCTGACGTCACTTCCGGGGCCCAAGTTTCCCATACTACTTGAGTTGTTGAGCTGGCATTATACGAACTCCTCCCAAATGTCCCTCTGAATCTTACGCTGCCCACAGCACGTAGCTCCCGTGTATATAAGCTTTAACCATTTGCACTCCACTGGCGCGACATTCAGTATATGGCTTTGAATTCCTTTGGCTAAATAGCCTGGAGTGCAAAGGGTTAAATAATAATGTGATGCAAACGCAAGTGCCCAAGCCGAAATAAATCTGGAGTGCACCTCTGAAGTGAGCTAATAAAATAAAGAAAGAAATAATTGAAAAAGATAGCCAAAAGTCCGCCTTTTCGCCCTTGGGTCATTCCATGTCAATCCACCCAATTTTTAAAAAAAAATTTAAATTTGATATTTAAAATTTTTATTTTAATTTTTTCTGGGTTTTAGGACAAATTTTATTAGAACCATTTTTTTTAGTTTTTGAATATTTAGAAAATTATGAATTTTTGAAAAAGGTACAGTTTAGCCTAATTTTGTCTTTTCAGCATTGTCTTAAATGGAAAAATATGCATAAGGGTCAATCTATATGAAGTGGTCCAATGCAGGTTGCTCGACCATTTTTAAAATTTTTATTTTTTGTCAGTCATTACCCTCATATACCAATAGTTCAAAACCATTAATATTTTTTCTTTACTTACTTCCGTTTAAAAATGGCGGCCATCTTTAAAGCAAAACTGGCAGCAGTTTTCGTGTTCATAGGCATTTACGCAACTGCAAATATCGACAGATTGGGAGGCAGTAGAGTTCTGAAACAAAAAGCATTGCTTTGAACAGTTTGGGCTATATTTTTGTTAATATATATTGATTACCTTATTTCAGTTTTTAATGGCGAAAAAGCGGGCTTAACTAGAGCAAAATATTTGGAAAACTGTGACTTTTGGGAGTCGATACCTTAGCTTGGAAATAAAGCTGAAATTTCAGTTTTCTGCACCTGATATATACGTATTAATGCTTTGTTTTAAAATCAATCCGAAGTTTGAGATTCAAATCCTACATTTTTTTATGATACTTTGAAAATGAGGTTTAATCAAGATTTTACAAAATTTAGGCTTAAATATCTCTGGTTCGCAAAATAGAAAAAATCTAAGTTTTGGCACAAGTCAAGTTCTACATAAAGTTAAGCTACCACGAAAATTTCAAGTTTGAGATTAAAGTGGAACTAGAGTTATGCATGGAACGAAACCCAACACCAACAACAAAACCCAACACCCACCGTCCAACTATATGTAAAAAGTAGCCCTCTGTATTCCAATTTTCTCCTTTTTTTTCTGCATATTAATTGGCAACTATTGCCGCTGTTACATTTAAGCATATTATCTAATTAGTTTATTATTATTGTTTTACAGAAATTTTAGTGGCAACAGATATATTTCCCTTTTTATCATGTAATTATATATTTTCGGTACATTTTAGTAGCAACTTGTGAATTTCCAATTTATTTAGAATGGAATAAATGTCAATTATGTAATTATCGTCTTCCTTAACTTTTAGTGGCAACAGATATAGTTTTTCTTTTTATTATGTAATTATATTTTCTTGACATTTGAGTGACAATAAATGTATTTTCTTTTCAGGACCAAGAACATCATTGTAGAAAAACAACAAGGACTCAACCTGGGTTCCTCTGAAAAATATTCCGAGGCAACTGAGTGCAATGGAGTTGACAACATTCACTGAACGATCACGTAATATTGAACCTAAACTACCTAAGAAAATCTCCCAACTACTAATAAAAGACCAAATATAATCACATGAGTAGATGAGAGATTTTTATTAATGTTAAATTAATTAAAGTCTTATTGTTGGGAATAAATCCTTAAGTTTAGACTTAAGTCAAATGCTGGAAGTTCAGAGCCTATTGATTTCATGTTTTTTCATAACCATTTTCTATTAAATATAACTTCGTTTTTCTGCTTTTAGTCTATCATTTAACGTTTTCATAAGAGCTTAGTATTATATTAGAACTTGAATTGAGCGAAGAATTGAATTAAAATTTTTTTTTAACTAAAACAATAGCTAGATTTTTTTTAAGTATTGACCATTTACATGTAACAGATTCCATTTTGATCTCACAGCACTACCAGCCATAGAACTCATTTCATTCTACAATTTCAGGAAATTGGCTAACTGCAGTGGATAGTGTTTCCTATTGATAGACAGGAAGAAAAAAAGAAAAAAAGATTGGAATACAGGGGAATAGGGTAATCATTTTGTTACATATGACTGGCACGAAACGGCATTGATCTTGGAATTTTTATCACGCATAACTCTGGTCACACTTTAATCTCAAACTTGAAATTTTCATGTCAGCTTAATATTATATAGAACTTGACTTGCACCAAAAATTAGGTTTTCCTGTTTTGTAAACCAGAGATATTTAAGCCGACGTAAAATCTTGAGAAAACCTCATTCTCAAAGTATCGTCAGATTTAACTGTAAACTTAAGATATAACTGTCAGATTTTGGATTGATTTTAAAACAAAGTACTAGTATATATGTATCAGGTAAAAATATCTGAAATTTAAGCTTTATTTTTAAGCTGAGATATCGACTCCCAAAAAATCACAATTTTCCAAATATTTTGCCTTAAATGAGCTCGCTTTTTCGCCATTAAAAATTGAAATAAGGTAATCAATGTATAATAACAAAAATGTAGTACAAACTTTGTTCAGAACAATGCTTTTTGTTTCAGAGCTCTACTGTAATATGTAGATATTAGCAGTTGCGTAAATGCCTATGAACACAAAAATCGCTGCTAGTTTTGGTATAAAGATGGCCGCTATTTTAAAACGGAAGTGAGTAAAGAAAAAACATTAATGGTTTTGAACTATTGGTATATAGGGGTAATAGCTGACAAAAAATTAAAAAAGTTTAAAAATGGTCGAGCAACCAGGATTTTTATAATTGGACAA
>QLNU02014176.1:79255647-79275527 GCA_006491805.2 Dysdera silvatica
CTGGTCGCTGTTGAAGCAAACGTTCCATGAGAAGCTCACAAATCAATCATGGTTGCCGAAATAGCAGAGCCTCGGTTGTTACGACGATCGTGGTTGGTCTGTAAGCTCGCTTCAATAGTGACTGGACAAGAACTAGGGCTATTGCCTCATTTTCTACTACTACAGAAACCTTGTGGGCGTCGTCATTATGTATTGGCCTTTTTGCAAAAACACATACTTTACAGTTCCAAAAATGCATCTTCAGTCCAGAAATTCAAAATGAAATTATAGGCATTTGTGGACAGCTAATTCAGGAAGAAATTGTTAAAAACGTTAACAATGCAGTGTGTTTCTCTATTATTGGAGAAAAAACTCGCTGTTTCTGGTCAGGAATATTTCTCAATATGTAAACAAATAAAAACCATCCTTCACTGAGGGAAGAATTTGTAACTTTTTTTCCATTACCAGCTTGATCTGGAGAGACTGTGGCTGGAAAAATTTTGGGTACGTGCAATGCCTTAGGCATGGATCCAGACACATTTACTGGTCAGGGATATAATGAAGCTTTTACAATGAGCAGATGCAAAAATGGTGTTCAAATAGAAATTCTAAAATGATATTCAAAAACGATGTATGTTCACTGCGAAAGTCATCGTCTAAATTTAGTCACCACAGAGTCTCTTAATGTGCCTTTAATCTTAAATAGCTTTGGAGTTTTAAATGAGGCAATTCAATTATTTAGACACAAGCAGGGAACCTTTTAGAAGAAAACGTTTCTAAGATATTACCAGAATAAAAACAAAATCGAGATTGGGGTGGGGGTTTTGTAGAACAAGGTTTGTTGAGCGTCAGGTTTCTGTAAATACGATGAGCTTCTTCCTGAAATAGTTCAAAGTTTTCAAGAGCTTGCAGAAAATAACTGGTCATTTTCAAGCACTGTGTCACAACTTCCATTCGCCATGGAGAAAGGAAGCTTTATTGTATCTATGCTTGTTTGTAACTACATTTTTAGCCTCACATTATCACTTTCAGTATACCTCCAAAATCCTTAGCACGAACTAGCTTCTGCGGCAAGTTCAGTGAAGATATTCTGCAAATATTAAAGAATCTTCACACTGGCGATAAAGGTAAGAATGAGTTTCATAAGATCTTTTAGAAAGCTGTAGATGCTCCTGAAACTGTTTTCGAAACATATTGATGTCCCAAGATAAACAAAATGGAACAACAGCCCACATAACTCTCCTAAGGAGTATTATAGAAGGCCAGTTTTTTACCATCTGTCGATGGACCCATTGCGAATCTCGAACAAAGATTCTGTCAAAACAAAGAATTTTTATCTGACATTGAGATGTTGTTTCCGGAAAACTATACACCGAACAATCATAGACGTACGTAGAAAGTACATAAGGGGATGTTACAAGTTCAATGGGATAGTTACAGAGTTAAAATTCATAAATTCCTCTGTTAAATATACAAAATTTCATTGCAATGGGGGGTTACAACCCCTATCAACACACCCTGTGTACGTCAGTGCGAACAATGTAGAAATGACAAAAAAAAAAAATGAAAGTTTACGATGGACATAGGGTTTCTGAAACAACACTTAATGCAGAGTGCATGTTGTGGTGCGAGAAATGGAATTCTGCAAAGAAATCTGCCTTACCATCTCGAATTATGCTTATGTTAGATGCTTGTGATAAGTACTTTTATCAAAATTTTTTACATTTACTCTGTGTCTTACCATCATTACCAGTCTTTACATGTGAAACTGAGAGATCATTCTCAGCCCTCAAGAGAGTAAAATCTTATTTAAGGAACAGGATGGGTAATGAACGATTAACTGGCTTAGCACTGATGTCCATATATTATATCTTTTAAAGAAGATGACGCATTAAGCGTTATGGCACGAATGGAGAAAAGAAGGTTGATATTGTAATTTTATTTTTTTTATGACTTTCAAACATGCGCAATGGACATTATGTACTCAATAATATGGCATAATTTGTAATTAAATTCATACAAAAATGTTTTTCCCATTTATTATTCAAAGCAACCAACAAGCTGTTACTTGTGTTCATGATGAAATTAGAAGCATTTACTTTCTCTATTAGTGGCGTATGCAGTATCTTATTAAGGATTTTTTTTGAAAGCGTGTGCTGCTACCTCATACTTTTCAATGTTTGTTTTTTTCATTTTGTCGGGGGAGGGCTCTATAGCCCCATGGGCCATTCTCCTCCGCACTCCCTTGCTAGTCATGAATCCTAAGTGTTAAGAATATTTCACTTGAAGAAGTAAAATTATAATAATACATTAAATTTAATTAATATTATTAATTAATTTGATTAATGATATAATTACATTTAATTAATGATATTAATTACATTCAATTAATGATAATTAATTAAATTAGTAAATTATTAAATTTATAATTTTTTTTGTAATGGACCCCCTTACCAAAATCCTGGCTAAGTGCCGGCCCCCCATATTGTTATGCTGCGCCCATGCTCAGGGCTATTTTATGCTATTATGCAAACGTAACGTAACACATTTGCACACCCATTTTTACGGTTGTAACAGTCATTGAGAATCATCCACATTTTTAGTAAATCATACACAGAGAACACGAAATTTTAATGCGAATAAATTTATTCAAAGCAATACAATCGTCTGGCCTTCAGTCACCCCCGTATTTTACATCAACTTTCAGCCCAAACGATTTCATGAAAACAAAATAAACATAGTCCATAACAATAAGTTTTAATATAAATTAATTACAAGGCGTCTACAAAATACTGAAAAAATATTTAGTGAAACAAAAATAATGTAATCGCTATGATTTGAGGTAGAATATTTTCTTGCAGGAAGGAAACGGGTTACACTTTAGTGAAAAATACTGCACAAGAAAATCCCTCTCATTCAAATATTTCTTTGAGCATTAGTACTTGATGAATCAGCACAAAACATGACTGGAAAACTGCATTCAAACTATGCTCACGGCAAAGCTAACCTGGTACACTGTTACGGCGACCTATTCACGCCGATGCAACAAGTATTCATTCCCAAATTGGCGAAAAATGAGATAGCCCTCAATATTATTAGACTATTTGTCGCCTAATTTGGAATGCAGAAAAACGCGGTTGCCAAACTTCCACGCGACAAATATCCCGCCAAGCGAACGAAGTCCTCTGAGTGGTCAGTTATTTGAATGACGTCAGCGCTTGCTATAATGAGTCTTTTTCCTAAATTTAATAAATACCAGATTTTAATTACACAAACATGCCTATGTTTTATGTATTTGAGCATTATTTTAATGTTTTATGTCCGAAATGTATCTTCTATTAACTCTGTTAACGTAAGAAAGGGCGAATTATATTGCGCAGCGGAATAATACTGCTCTGCGCGTTGTTCATGTACCAGGTTAGTTTTGCCGTGAGTATAGAAATGTGGGAAATATGTCACCAACCGAATCAGTGTAACAATTTTGCCTGTGTCTTACAGATGGGCAGAACCATTCATTGATTTGGTTAATGAAACATTTTGCCCATCTCTTATTCAAACATCTTTGGCGCAAACAATTTCGACGTCATTCGCCAAAAACTAGGCTCACTCGCCAATGTTCACACCCAATAACCGCTCATTTGAGCATTTAAAAATATAGTAAAAACATCAAAACTTCTGTGAGTCAACATGAATGCTATAAATGCTGGAATACATTTTTACTTCTCTGAAACTTCCAAAAATGACTTCTTTTTAATCATAGTATTTTCTAGTGAATTGCTAAAAATTTGTAAACCGGCTCTCCGAGAGCTTGTTTGCTCTATATTTAAGATGTAATAAACATGTAAAAACCTGTTCTTATTTTCAAAAATATTTTAACTGTCAGTTTTCCAGCTCACCAAGGATTGAATGTATCCTAAGTGGTTGATGATATTCATTCTTTTGCAATTTTTGAGAAGTTCAAAACGATCAATTTAAAGCAACCAGAAGCATGTTACAATGTTGCATGTACAATGAGCATGATACATCTGTTAAAGTTCTACGCATAAGTATCTAATTTTTGGCTGTTATTGGTGACTTGGCGAATAAAAGTATTGCCTACACAAATACGCTAACAATGCAGACACTCTAGAAGATGGTACGTGGCATCTGGTGAAAAGTCGGTGGGATTTTAAAGCTGATTGTGTGTACAGATATATACATATATTATTTAAAAACAGAAAAATTTGCCATTGCTCTTGCATACAGATGGGGAGAAAAGCCATTTTTTAAAGAATGCTTATTATTTCTGATGTGCTTTAACTTAGGCCGAGATTATTAAAAGATGTCAGTATTCAAGAAATAGGAAATTGAATATTAATATAAGACTACAGTAATAACTTATATCGTGTACTATTATAATATATGCTATATATCTTACTGAAGTTGAATATATATATTTCTCATTACGTCGCCTAATAATACCTACACAGGTACCGGCAATCAGTAAACACTTTAATAATTAGTACTTATTCAACATATACCAAATATCTAGTTAAATATGTTAGCATCTTATTTTTTATAATGTCTCAACACTGACTTCTTACCACGCGATTTCCACGGGCAAAACAAGCACAAAAGAATTTGGTCCATTCCGCGATTTCCATGAGCATTGATCCTAACTACTTTATTTGCGCATACTGTTTCTCTTTTTCTATTCGAACAACGTTGAAGTTTTTATATGACTATTAACCTTTCTTAAATTTTATTTTACTTGAATAGTGGTCTATTAGCTTCTTTTTTCGAACAAAAAGTTGGCAAGAATTATTGAAAAAGTTTATTCTTTTGATACTCTACTGATTTTTCAAAAAATGGTGGTGACAAATTAAAAAAGTATGTATTTTTTTTTTAGTGACCTCAAGCTTACAATCACTTGGCATCTCATGGCATTTCTAAGTAGGCATTTAGGTATAGGTCTAGGGGCATCACTTATCGGGGGCAGTAGTATAGGCTATGCCTAAGGGCGTCAATAATATATAATAAATTTATAAATCCGCCACTGAATAAAGCTAATCTATGAAACATGTGGAAAGCAGTGGTGATGCTGTGCGGCTTATAAGCATCGACGCCGACGGCGTAAAATTATTGGAGGAGGGGACAATATACCAGTAAAAGGCATTTTGTTTGAAATTGGAGGGTGATATGGAACCCTAATACCAACATTGGGGGGACGGGTAACCCTGTACCCTCGCTAACGGCGCCCATGCTTATAAGACCTGTTGATCCGAGTGACCTTTATTATTACAATTTTGCATTTTTAAAATTGTAAACTACAACTGAAAAATTCAACCATGCATTTTCAATGCACACATATTTTGGATTGTTTAAGAAAAAAGAAGGCAATTTCTTTTCGCATTACGATATATGCACAAAATGAACTTGAAGAATTTGGTTTGGTTGTATTTCTATGGCGCAAGGACAGTAACTGCCATTCTATTCCAAACAAGATGAGATTGCACATACGGTTTTAAATGAAAATAAGTTAAAAAGGTAAAATGTATTAAAAGTAACTTGTTAAATGGAACAAACGAAATGATATAACAACATCAGATGTAATGGAAAAAGACGAAATTAGATAAAAAGTTAAAAATGAGTTCATAGTTAAAAGAATCGCCTAAAATGTCACGAAAGGTGAGCTTGAAGAAATCAAAAAAAAAATTAGGTGAAGGAAATAAGCTTTGTAAACAGTAGGTTGAAAGAAATGTCCATTTTGGTTGTTTAATTAGCATGTCTTTTCCTTTCAGCTGGCTGATTTTAGTTTTATGGCGCAAGGACAGCAACGTTCATTCTGCGCCAAACAAGGTGAGATTTTGGTGCCGTGACCAGGATTCGAACCTGGGTTATTGCAGACACATCCTTTCAACTGGAGAGAATACTTTTATCTATGCAGCACGTGAATCTTAAAATGGAAAATTGCTACCATGTTTTAAAATTTTAAAGTGGGAATTTCAGTTGGGTTGATTCTTTCCTTGTTGCATGTACTCCGCAATGAATACAACACGATATCATCAGTAAAGACATTCTACTAAAGGAACAAGAACACAACCATATTGTGATTATTGAAATAATAAATATTTTCTGTACACCCCAAACCACCTCAAAATTCATAGTTGGCACAAAGCTGCAGCACAAATGTTAACAGCTAAATATGATCCCCAAAATAACATACAGGTACCTATAAATAGATGTCCATCAAGTAGTGTAGATGCATCGAAACGGCATATTAAAATATGACTATATATAACACCCTGAGTTTTACTAGTGACACAAACGATGGTTAAGAGTTGATTTGTTCTTTAAATAACAATGGTCAGCTAAGAGTTTTTTCATATGTTAACACCATCCGAAGGTTTGAGTTCGAGGAACTGATAAGGTACATGAATTGTGTGATTCTTATGCTCTACCACAAGATGTCCCCGACGTGGAGAAGCTCTTACAACCATTACTGCTTCTCCCTTTAACAAAGTTACTTCTCCACTGTTGTCTTCTGAAAATAAAAAGAATTTACACCTGTTAATACTGATTGCCAATTAATTCAAATTCCATGTTGTCAGATGGTTCTTAGAATGTAAGTCATGAGTGCTTAGAAGTGTTCATATGCAGTTTTTTTTGTTTAATCTAACTTAACCTAAATGCTCTGTGCGCAAACTAATGTAGAACTCATCTACAAAAAGATAAATTGTTATAAGATACTAATGAAAAATTAATGAATAAACAAGCTAAACTAATGTAAAACCATCATATCTAGAATGTATAAGGATATTTCATTGTTGAATATGTTGTTGTTTTGTATGTAGGGAAATAATAAATAATCTGGAAATGTTGGCCGAGCAAGCGGCACTGTGTTTCCAGGAGACAGAGAGGGACATACAGTCCAAGAGGTGAGGTAGAAACTCCATTTGGGGATCAGTGCTCTTAAAGAGATGTGGTAGTAGAACCCAAGTTGGGTTCCAGTGAATAAATCCAATGTGGAGAATCACCTGTTATCTCCACCGATAGCGTAGTATGTTTGAAATTTCTGGAAGGCCAAAAATTTTGTTAGGGGTTTAGCTGAGGGCAAAGCAATGTCCCCACTAGAAGGCCAAACTTCCAACTTCCCCGGTTCTGTCTTTATTGAGAGATAAAAGTTATAGTATGAAGTAGGTGACAGATTATAAGCACGATGATAGTTCATCCAAGAGAACGAAGGTGCTAACAGAAGAAGAGTCATTGTTGAATATTAATCATAGGAAAAGTTAAAATCATGACAATAATTGGTGGATTTGATATATAAACATTAAACTAATGATTAAGAATATTTAATTAATCCTAGTAGAGAGTTAGTGTTTTGTAAAATAATTTTTAATTTACCAGGATAGTTCATTTTCATAACTCTTGTTTGTGGATAGCCCATTTTTGTATTTCCCGTAACTGTATATGACCTGCTTGGAGGAACAGGAGGAGGGCGTTCAAGATCCAAACCGAACAATGAACAGGTTTGCTGAATGGTTTTTTGGTCACATCTTTCTAAATCAGGTGGTGGAGTACCAGCAATTGGTTGGGGCCGGGGCCTACGAAAATTCACAACAGTTCACCAACTAATGTTTACAAAGCATACGTCTTACATCAATCATCATCTTTCTCGTTAATAAACAATACAAAGTTTCATTAGGAGATTGCATAACCACAGTTATTTCAATACGGGTATAAGATTTAACCACTTCCTTTATCAAGTGAATGCAGAATGCCTTCACTGTGGTAAATGGTGGTTTAATGGTTGATGGTGAATTTTGGCTTTCGAAATTTTGTATTTTAAACTTTACACCAGTGTTGAAATAACTGTTATCTTTCTCAATTTATCACTAAATTATGAAAAAAAAAAAAAAAAAAGGAGCAACGTTAATGATATTTTCAAATTTCTTCAGTTACCTGTTAACCCTTGTTCGGGCTTGAACCAATAAGTTCCTTTTTAACGTCGGCCATCTTTTCCGACGGAAATTCCATCCACGCCAAACAGCCTGCACGATGGTTGCAGCATTGTATCTTCTTTCGACTCTTAGCAGCTCCAATTGTTGTCGAGCTCCTTCACTGAAGTCCAGACGATTTCAATTCAATTTACATGTTTTTAAGCGAAGAAATATATAATTAACATTTACGATTTCTGCTTGTAATTAGTAGTGTAATTTTATACGCACCTAAGAAAGATATGTCTTTTACCCTTAGCCCATGCCGTTGAAGCATTTGATACTCTACAATTCTCAGTCACGGTCTTGAAGCATTCTAAGATAAGCTAAAAAATAAATTTAAGTAAATCTTAAAGTTCAACGGAAAAAATATTTTTTTTTGAATATAACTGCATTTCCCAAGTGTAGGTTACTGTGAAGGAAATAGGGAGGATGTGGATCAGTGGCTTAAAGTGCAATTACATTCCAATTACTATGGACGCTTAAAAGGCAGGTAAGGAAAATCGTTTGCGCAGCCAGATTTATAAATGGGCAAGGTGGGCACTTGCCCAGGGCGCCAAATTTCTAGGGGCGTAAAAGGCAGCGGATTTTTTAAATTGTAATTTATTTGTCGTATAATTTTGTCGATCGACTCTCCGTGCAAAGATGCCCTCACCCTTTTTTATTAAATCTGAAATTCTGAAAAATTCCGTGAAACAACCTTGCCCCACAAAGTCGGATCCAGGTAGAGGGCTTGCGCCCTCCTGAGTACAATAAATTTACATTAAAAGCCATTATTTTCAAGTAAAAAATATAGTAAAACTAAACTTACATGTGAAACTTTCAAGATTTACATTACCCCTGAAATTTTGCTCTGCATTCGCCCTTGCTCCCTTCCCCCAATAGGAAAAAAAGTCATAAATTAAATTTGTTTATAAAAATATCATTATTATATCTTATAATAATGCATATAAGGTAATCATAAATGTCACCCCTTCCCTATCCTCAGCCATTTTTCATCTCATTTGTGAAGACGGAATGACAGAATTTTGTTTCTGCTAGTACAGTGGAAGGGAGGCATGGGCCTAACTAGCATCCAAGTCTAGGGAGCTGACCCATTTCTTAGGGGGTTAAACCGTATAGCTCAATGATTAACAGAAATTTTCTAGGAGGCGTAAGCCCCCTAGTTTCGCCAATGGTGGGAGCGCCACAAAATCGTTGTATCAGGGTGCCTCGTATTCTTAATCTCTCATTTGTATTGAACAATAAAAGAATGAAAGAATTAATGTACGAATTTGCCCTTTAGTCATAAATGAGCAAAGTATGCCTAAAAACTAGCTGAATATGCCTAAAAACTAGCTGAATATGCCTTAAAACTAGCTGAATTAGTTATTGAACGAGTCGTCATATTGCGACTTCAAATATAAAAGGGGTCATCAGTCTAAACAATAACTATATCAATTAATCGAAAAGGCAGCTTTGTATTTTAGTGCATAGGCCAGTACTTAAGTTTTTAGAATCTGGCAACACAAAAGACCACAGCTTTCATTGTTGATGATTTTTTAAAATTTCAATTTTCATGTGAACATTGGGTATTACAGAACCAGAATTGCTATAAAATTCTTTTTACACGGCGTTGCTTTAAAGTTAATGAGGTAGTGAAAAAACATGGATTTTAGTCGAAGGGATTTTAGAGCCACGATTTTTTACGTCTTTCGACAAGGTTTGACACAGCAATGTTTGTCGATCGTATGAATTCGACTTTTGGTAATGAAGCACCATCTAAAGCAACAATTTACAATCGGTTTAAAGGATTCCATTTTAGATGTAGGAGTTTCAGTGATGAACGTAATGATGTTTCGTAAAGGTCAATCAAAAACTGCTGTGACACCACAAAACATTGATGCTGTGCGACAACTAATCACTTTAGATCGTCATGTCGCATCTGGTGAAATTGAGGCATCTTTGAACAGTTCAGGGACCCGAGTGCATTTAATTTTACATGATCATTTAAACATCAAGAAAATATGTGCGCGTCGGTTACCATACAATTTAAATCAAACTCAAAAGGATGCTCGTGTCAAATGATGAAGGGAAAATTTGAAAAGATAAAACTGTGGTGCCTCAAAACGTATCTTTCAAATCGTAATTAGGTGATGAAACCTGGATTTATTCCTATGAACCCCAAACAAAACAACAATTCACTGTTTGGGTGTTCCAAAATGAACCGAATCCTACAAAAATTGTTTGTGTGCAAAGTGCTTCAAAGAAAATGATTACCTCATTTTTTTGGTAAGTCCAGCCATGTTGCAACCATTGCACTGGAGGATCATAGAACAGTAAATGCTAATTAATATACGACAACTTGTTTGCAATAAATGGTTGCTGAAATCAGAGAAAATAACTCGAAATGTTGCATCGTTCTTTATCTTTATGACAATGAAAACTCACATACTACATTTCAAACTGTCAATTATTTGAAGCATGAAAACATTGATTCATGAGTCATTGCCCTTATTCACCTGACTTAGCACCCAATAATTCCCTTTTGTTCCCAGCGATCAAAAATAAAATGCGTGATCACAACTATTTAACAGCCCAGAAGAAGCAGTTGAAGTTAAAAAATTACATGTTTCTGCTATACCAACCTCTGAATGGCATAACTATTTTGAAAATAGGTTTATTAGAATGAAAATGTATACTAATAGTAAAGGCGAATATCTTGCAAAGCTATAAAACAATTTTTTCCATATAGAAATATTTTGTATATTATTTTCTAAAAACTTAAGTACTATCCCTCTTATATGTAATATGGCTAAGACAAAGATTCAGAAACAAGTACTGGATTGAAACCTACATGGGGAATTCCCCCTCCCCATTAGTTACGCTAAGTAAATTTAATGCGCATTTGTTTACTTTGAATACCTCATATGTAACTCTTGATATGTAATTTCAATTTCGTTTCAAAAACTTGATTTTACATGATTACAAATTTAATATATATGGAGCCAATCATATGCCAAATGATATAAAAATTTAAGAAAAAGTATATTTGTGTGCATAAAACAGTAAAACAAACTTCGCAATCCTCGATGGCCTTGTCTTCGGTTCTTTTAAGCTTTTTGAATGGAGCAATCAGACGGTAACGAGCGTTGAAAGATTTAAACCTCATTCGATGAGGAAAACCTAAAAGAATTAAACTTTAAATAAGTTGACATATTTCACGACCTATCTCTACCATATTACATGAGCTTATAGTTAACCAAATTAGTCAATAATTATTAGTTAGTTGTTGCCACAGCCATTGTTGTAATTATTGTTTTCGAGGTACTGTTCGTTCACGAAATAAAGTCTGATAGAACAGTTAGAAATAATGGGAGCCAAAGTCACAAACGGGCTATCCCCCTATAGCAGAGGAGGACCCCAATTTCAGAATTTGATTTTGTCGCCTACAAACAGTCACCAGAAACGAGTTCTGAAATTGGAGTCCTCCTCTGCTGTAATGGGATAGCCCGTTTGTAACGTCACCTCCCGTTATTTCTAACTGTTCCATCGGACTTCTTGAGTGAATGCTTACAGTCATAACCATTTTACACATGTTACGTTGCGTTTTCCCTTATTCTTATGTTATTACTGAAGTTTAATTCCCTTACTATAGTGTGATACCTTTCACTTCCCACCTACTTCCTATCATTTTATACTTTTTTCATTTACCCAGTGCAGCATGACTTTTACTGTTCTTCCTCTGTAAAAACAAAACTTCATCCATATCTTTCCTTTTATACCTTTTTAAATACTTCAGTGATCATAACTATCACATTCAGTCTACAAATGGATTGGGTTGAAATCCCAGTAAACGTCGTTGCGCCTAAATGTATTGTAGGTTGGATGTTACGTTAAGTCGTAGGTACTGTTTCAAGTCATACACATTGCAGTACTGGGATGTAAAATATGAGTATATAAATACATACTTCTTTTTCCACTCTCTCTTCTGCACTACCTGTTCCTTCCTCAGGGTTTCCACTTAGCATGGAGAAAAAATGCCCCGACTGTTCTAGGTTTTGGAACGAAATTGCCTGACTGATTACAGACAAAACTTTGAATTGAACTTTGGTATAGGGGGAAAACAGATTCATGCTCGCGTGAAATAGCTATTTAGAACAGGTTAGGAAGATTTCCCCCAACTTTTCCCTGTTTGACCAAAAAATCCTTTTTCCCCTGAATTTTAGGGATAATTTAAAATTCCCTGACAATTCCCAGCTCTCCAGGTTGCGTGGGAGCACTGTTTCTCCTTCCAAGATCATCCACTTTAATTAGATACACTGTCGTAAGCAGGGGGTGTTAATGGTGGTTGTAGCCCCCATTAGAAAGAAGTTTGTATATTTAACATAGGAATATGTGTGTTATAGCTCTGTAACCCCCCCCCTAATAACCATAACCACCCTTATGAACTTTCTGCGTATGTCTATGATTAGATATATATATGAGTTTCATGTCCTTAGGTTATGTATACAGTAGAAAATAATTTATTTTTAGTATCAGTTTTGACAATAACAATTAGGTTTGCTTAAATTACATTTGTCTTATAGCTATTATCCTGTTTGTTGGAGATCTGGTGATACCAACTTCAAATAGTATGAACTTATGTCTTAAAGCACAGATTTACACCTATTTTTTTGACAACAAAAATATTTTTACTTAATAATTTTCGACACCCACGTATTAATAAGCTCAAACTAGAGCTTATTTGTTTTGGAGAAAAAGAGACGCTTTCCCCATCCTGCATTCGAACCAGGGTCCCTCCGTTTAGCCCGGAGTGTCTTGGACTGCTAGACGAATGAGGACAAGAACAATAGCCTTTTTCTTCATATATAATGTTGTAAGGGTAATAATACCTTAAAGCTAATGATATTTTACAACCTTATATAGGGAGAAAAAGGACGTTGTTCTTGTCCTCATTCGTCTAATAGGTCAAGACACCGCGGGCTAAACGCGGGGACCCTGGTTCGAATCCAAGATGAGGATAGCGCTTTTTTTTCTCCTAAACAAATACATCTCTAGTTTGAGCTTACTTTTATGTGCGTGTCGAAAATTATTAAGTAAAAATAAATTCCTCCATGAAAACTCACAAAAACTTGCCCCAGTGACTTTGCATGTTGACCATTATTTGGCAATTGTGTTATCCCTGTGAAGGGTAATAATATCTTACAAGCAAAAATATTTATTAAAGAATTTCATGAACAGCAACGTTATTACCTCCAGCCATTAAGTTAACGGTCTCCAACACTTGTAAAGATCGTATTTGCTGAACGACAACTCCACGATCAAAATGATCAGACTGTTCATGATTGTTCGCCTGGAAGGTTGATGAATAAATGAGCACAACATATACAACAGGCAATACATAATGAACATAATATACAGAGGGCAATAAGCATAAAGCACATTTAACATACTACAGTCTATTTAAACTACAATATAATTATCGAAAATAGTTCAGTGATATTATGTGATAGATTAGTGACGAAAATTGCACATGGATTTTTAAGAAATATGGACACAGTATGTATAGGAGTTTTAATAAAAACAAACTTTATCCTTGTTGTACGAGATGTCATGTTTTTACTCTGAGTGCTGTATAACCTCTGATGGTTTAAAATTTCAAAAGTAAGAAAAGTTGAGGGTGCAAAAAGAATTTGTCAAAATTGGATAGAGAAATAGCCCTTAGTATATACTAAACTTTGCCCTATTAGCAAGATACGTTGCAAGATAAAAAAAATAATAATAAAAATCACAAACAAAATACTGTAAAATAATAATTTGTAAGAGAAAACAAAGGGGTTTAATACCTTTATACACCGGATAAAGTGGGGTTTTGCATGAACTAACGTCCTCAGAAGATTGTCCAGTCTGCTATGGAAATCTTGCGTAAGGGTCGACACAGGCTCATTTCCATTTTGTCTGAAAATAAAATTGAAACAAATATATATGTAATCCAAAATTATGTGTTCGCTTAATTTATTTAATTAAAGTATATCTCGGAGATATTGCAGGTTCAGTTTTAAATGAGAGTGATTAAGTTAGTCACATGAAGTTTTTGGTTTCCCAGCGAATACAGTGTCGTCCCCAGGAGTGGGGTAATGAGACGCGGAGTCCCGACTCAGAGGACACAAATTCACAAAGCTTCTATGTGTTTATTTTTATTATATTTGTCTTATTATACACATTTGTAAATTTAAGTCGGAGTAAAAAAGACTACAAAAATATCCAAATAAATGGTTTGAGAACGCTTTAAGGCAGTCTAGAATGCATAGTGATTATATTTAGACTTTCCTATCTAAATAATGTATGATCATGGGTCAAAAAGAACTCTGGTCCGGAAAAAAGCAGTTACTTTAACTACATTATCTTAAAATTTGTTATTGTTTGTAGAAACAAATTTTCATTTTTCAGGGTTTATTATTATACTTACAGATCTGTATGAGCTGTTGGAGATATTCGAAATGACACACCTCTTGGAACAGTTTCTGCAATTATAAATTAAACGGGGGGTAAAATTTCATAATATATACTAAAAACCTTAAAAATATACATTTGAAATATATAATAATCTCCCTCCGTAAGTATAAAATACGGTAATCTGGTGATATAGACGAATTTTGTCTATGAATGGATTCTTGGTCTTTCAGTTTTTCTGGCAACGTTTGGGTTTTTTTTAATGATTAAAAAAAATTTTTTTTAAAAGGTTTACTAATTCAGGCAGATGGAGGGCCCAGGTTCATTACCCTAATCTAGAAGGAGGTGTGGGGTCCCTCCACTGAATATTCACTGATTCAAGGAAAATAATATGTCTAAAAAATCTGAGGCTTTAACTTTGTAACTCCTGCACTTTAGAAGTTCATCTTTTTTTTTTTCTCATGCATGAAAAAGCGGGAAAACAGAAGAACTAGCAAAATGACCATTTAAGAAGGATGAAATCTATATGAACAAATTGTCCAACAAGAGCAAAACTACCAAGACATGGAAATACCATTTACCTTGAGAATACAACGCTTTGAGTTCGCTGCCAAACAGATGTGTCGCAAAGCCAAAATTGCACGTGGATTTGTGAAAAACACAAACAACATCATCGGTAACCACGTCTCTATTGGTTTCCAGAAATTGGGTGATATCGTATATTACACGTCCAGCAAAATGCCTAATCCCAAATATTCGATTGTCCGATGGCTTCGGTTCAAAATATCTGGAATAAAAGATATAAACATTTCCAACAAGTTCTGACAATCGTTAAAATTCAATTTTCAGAACATTTTGGTAAGCATTTTTCAGTGAGTGAAATCCGAAAAAGAAAAAAAACCGAACTTTGTCGTTAATCGGGATTCGATTTCCAAAGGGGGAAAAAGAAAAAAGTTACTTGTCATGATGCACATCCAAGAGTTTGTTGTGAATACGTTCCCCTATTCAACCTCGTTTGTAGCAGCGGGGTCTATTGGAAATCGGAAATGGATTCAGACATTTATTGTTACACAAAAACAGCGGATGGTTTTGCCGCCGATGTTTGCATTTTTGTGTGCCCTGGGCCTCCTAACCATCTCAGTCACTGGCATAAATATATCCTTCGATAGCAGCCGAGACGCTCTTTCTGATGACATGCGTCTTCTATATTTCATGTTGGAGTTTGCGCGAGTTTCGAGCAACATTGCAAACAGACGTCGGAACGCCTATTGACTGGCTTGCTCACTGTAGTCCGGGGATCGCTTCTCTGGGCTTTAGAAGGTTCGACTTCCTCGGAAAAGATGGATACACTACCTTACGGTGGCATTGTGGTAATACATTCGTCTATCGTGGCATTGACCCAGGTTCGCCTCCCAATGAATGTGCGCCATTCATATGCTGCCAGTTGTCTGGGGTTTGACATCTTTGTCAAGGGAGCTTCTGATTTCTTGGAAAGCTGTAAGTCCTAGCATGGCTGCTGCCTTTACTTTGCAAAAACACAAAGAAGCTAGTTTACCTTGAGCTGTTGTGGTGCTGAGACGAAACCTTCTTCAAATAACTTTCAGGTGTCCCTCTAACAGAGCATTCGACATCAAGCATGCTTAAGAGACCAGTACGCTGCAAGCAAAATTAGGAGAATATGATGTTCTACCCAATCAACAATTACATAAAATGGATAAACCATGGTCTCTGTAACAAGAAACAGAAAGACACTTACAAGAGACGATATTAAATCTATGCATGGGACATTGTCCACATAGTCCACTTGCAAATCGTTTTGAATACCTTCTTCTCTACAGGATTCAATACTGCTTTTGAAAACATGCGTATTGTAAAAATGCTGCAATGTTTCAGCACACAAATTGATGCATAAATGCTCCAAGTGGCTGGGCTATAAGCACAATAATGTAAATTAAAATAATGTTATTCATGTTATTGTGAAAAGTGGATTTCTGACGAATTTAAAAAAATCGAAGTTGGAAATTTCATGACACTTTTCCTATCAAAGAGTTTACCTTGCTAGCTTCGAAACCAAACATATCCAAGATTCCAATAAATCCATCTGTAGCATGCCTCACTGCTGAATTGAGGGCTGTCATTGACTTCGACGCTTTAACGCCACCAGACCCAATCGTTGAGGCATGTTGGCTACTATTTTCTACAAATAAAATACCATTTTATATTATTAACTTTAAAGTAACAGAAAATATGCAATTATCATCAAAAGTATAACGAAGACAATTGGCACCTAGATGTATTTAATTTCTGATCGTTTGCTGCCAGTAAAAAATATGGATCATGCGATTAACGTTTTTTTAACTCTGAAATCCCAGATGAGTCTACTACCATTAATTACCATTATTAATCTATTACCATTATTAATCATGACATTAAAATACCGAAAAATGCCATTAGGATAGCCAAAAATAATATTGGTATTATAATGTCGATATTTTAACAAATCTAGTTGATTCAAGTAATTATGTATAGTTTTGAAAAGAAACGAACACGATTGTGTACTTATTATATTTTTTACCATTTCATTGGCGTTTGAAATCATACCGAAAGGGGATTCGGTTCCACTTAGTTCCTATACGATGAATATCCTACTGTGTTATACACTCTATAACAAAAAAATCCACTCACCAAGAAGGAATTGTCCGATTGTAATGAAATTTCGTTTAGAACGACTTTTTGACTGAACATGCAAATGATTAAAATTTGGTGTCCAATGAATGAATAGCGGGAACTCCAGCGCATCGGAACTGCGCATTCAGCAGGTGTATATAAGGAGCGATTCTCAATATGTGGTCAAAATTTCTGTTGCATTTTGACTGCGGATATCTTACGTCGACTGTAACAATGCCTCGCCGAAAGATTCGTGCTCATTACGAGCATATGTCAGAGTTTGAAAGAGGTTGTGCTATCGGATTGAAAGAGGCTGGTTGGACGAATCGAAGAATCGCTGGACATGTGGGTCGAAGCGATGCGGCGATTGGACGGTGCTGGCAAGAGTGGGTCAACAACGGCAGATGTCAGCGTCGGGACGGCAGCGGTCGACCTAGGGCCACAACAGAACGGGAAGACAGAGCGATTGTCAGAGCAGCTGTCACAGCACCGGATTCGTCGTTATCAACTATCCACTGTGTGGCCCGCACACATGTGTCCAACATGACCCTCTGCAGACGACTGAGAGAGCGGAATTTACGCTCGCGCCGACCGTTACGCCGCTTACCTCTCACGCCTTTACACCGTCAAGTCCGATTACAGTGGTGCCGGGCTCGATCAACTTGGAACTGCGCTGACTGGGGACGTATAGTCTTTAGTGACGAGTCCCGTTTCCAACTGTGTCCTGACGACAACCGCAGACGTGTCTGGAGACGTCCAGGGCAGCGTGGGGATCCTGCCCTTACTATCGCACGCCACACATGCCCACAACAGGGCGTTATGGTCCGGGGTGCCATCTCCTTTGGTGGTCATTTCTGGCACACTTACAGCACAGCGGTACGTAGACGACATTCTACGACCGGTTGTGTTACCGTTCCTTTTGCGACACCCTGGACTTACGTTTCAACAAGACAATGCCCGGCCGCACACGGCACGTGTTGCTATGAATTGTCTTCAAGCTTGCCCAACACTTCCTTGGCAAGCTAGGTCTCCTGATCTCTCTCCCATAGAGCACATTTGGGACGCTATGGGAAGGCGATTGCAACCATCCCGGAATGTTGACGATTTAGCCCGACAGTTGGAGACAATTTGGCAAGAAATTCCGCAGGACACCATCCGGGATCTTTATCAGTCTATGCCACGCCGGGTGACAGCTTGCATCCAGGCCAGAGGTGGACCAACGCCTTATTGACTTCCTCCCTTTGTAACGGTCAAACTCTGCAATAAATCATTCAATTGTTCTGAAATTTTAATCGTTTCTTTTTCTATGTATGTTCTTCACATCCACCAATTTTTATCGCAATCGGACAACTCCTTCTTGGTGCGTCGATTTTTTTTTGTTATAGAGTGTATATATGCTGAATAAAAGTGAAATCACTGCACATAGAACCGCTTGTTCTATTTGCTTGAAAATTTACATATAACAAATCGCTATGATATATTATCAGTGCAGTGCCAAAACCATGAATGTACAAGTTTGCCTCTTTTCACTTATGTGCTCTGGCAACAGCGTTACCTTCAAAATTTTCAATGTGGAAAGCACAAGTGTATTCAGAAAGTTGTAACTAAGTTTATATTCTCATGCAAACATTTAAATCCGTTTTTCTCAGCATTACAAAGTTGCACATTTGGGAGTTTGACATTGGAGCGACTATATGTGAATGATTAATGTTTCATAGCAATCCCGCAGACATTATTATGATGTATACTTGTGTCCGAAAATTAAGCATGATTTTAAAATGCGAAAAAATCTGAGTAAATATTGATAAAATTGTTTAAATTAAGTTGTCGAGAATCGAGTGGCAAAGTTAAACATTATGCATATGCAAAACTTTTCAGTTGACATGATCAAAGCACCTACGTATGTCGGAAAGACTATAAAGCGGCCACGAGTGGCATGGTGAGTTTAAGCAGATTTTTTTGCAACTGCTGTGATACAGCTCGTTCATAAAAAATTGGCGGCCAGTCCCGTTAGAATTCAAGGGAGCGGGGGGTCACAGACAGGTTATTTCATTGAAATAGAGGGTCTTTCATAACTCGTTTTTCGCATGCGAAAAACGAGTATTTATTTAACGAGTAATTGTTTTGTACTAAAGTTGAAACTAGAAATATGCCGATTTTTCTCTCAAATGTTTTATTTAGATAATAAAAGTCAATATTATCTTCTTTTTTTTTTCATTATTTTATTCTTCTGTAACCTTATACTCGCATACCGCGTTTTCTTTGGTTCCGATTTAGAATTCCTCAAATATTCACATAAACAACAATTTTATGTTTAACTTTTGGACACTAGTGTAAGTCTGGCGCTCTTTGATGCAGACATTTCATATATTTCTATCAAAAGATTATTTATTTCAAACTTAACAAGAACTCGTTCTTGAAAGAAATTAAGTTTAAAATACACAGAGAACTCATGAGACCTCATAGCTTACAAAGAATATAATCAGCTAACGAAGTTTGAGGGAGGTCGAATAATTGGCTTTCGGGAAGGTTGGGTAGTCAATTCGATGTATAGGAACACATGTCGACTGGGATAATCACTGGTGTACGTAGGGGTGTTGATGGGGGTTGTAACTCCCATTGCAATAAAATTTTGTATATTTAGCATAGGACTATGCGAGTTGTAGCTCTGTAACCCCTTATTAAGCTTATAAACTCCACTTTATGAACTTTCTGTGTACGCCTATGGGGATAATGCTACAGTTCAAGGGTGTGTCTACAAATGGTTCAGAGATACGGCATCCATACTCATAAAGTCAGAATTGGCATAGAGGGAAGTCG
>QLNU02014176.1:79275627-79288723 GCA_006491805.2 Dysdera silvatica
GATGAATTCTATTCACCAAGTTTTTTTGAGTTGCTTTTTTAGGAATAACTAAATCCTGGGGCCCTGCGATGGTACGACGATGTAGTCCGGGGTTTGGTTCCCTAGGCCTTAGAAGGTTCAGATTCCTCGTAAAGTTGTTGCTTCCGGCGCAGCATGTATTTTGGTAACCTTGCGTCTTAAAATAATGAATAACTTGAATAACACTTGCGCCGCATCTCTGATTTCCAGTCTGTACTAAAATTATAATTAGGAGAAAAATTGAAAAATTTCTTATCTAACATCGTTTTTCCAATCTCATCTGATTTTATTGTTTTGTTTCAATGTACTTTCAGCACATTTTTTGCCATTATAGTTTTAATTTGTTTTGATCTTAAAACCGTATTGGCGGTCTCATCTTGTTCGGCAGAGACTGACTCTTGCTGTCCTTGCGCCACAAAAATTCAACCAATTGGTAAAACCACTTTTTAATATGCAATAGAACCTGTCTAAAGCAACCACCTTCGGGGGTTGGACTGAATGGTCACTTTACTAGATTCTATTGCATACATAATTCGGAACTGATGTAAACATTTTCTTTTCGATCCTTTTTTTTTAACTAGGTATTTCTGGCCCAATCGGCCTTCAGATGAGTGGTGAAATTTCATGTTTAAGTTTCTAAATCGAACACAATAGAATAACTTCAAACGAAAATAGAATAACTTCATTAATAATATTTCAAATAGTGTGATTTTTTTTTTGTTGAAAATAAGACAGGGAATTTCTACAAAATATTATGTCCCTGCAACAGGGAACAAAGTTCAATTCATGGCTTCCGAATGAGGAAAAAAGTATCTGATAGTTAATGTGAAAAGAATGGCCAGATAGTAAATAGGTTAGGGTATATATATATATATATGATCAGTATTTAAATATATTGCGTTTTCTTTCCTTTTTTTTTAATTTGCTTCTCCATTGCCATCCTCTTCTCTCAACCAAAGATTAAGATAAAAAAAAATTAAATTAAAAAATTTTCAAATATAGAACCTTGCGCGATACTTGGGACGCCTCTGTCTGTACGATTAAATGGCGCGATGCATAGTAAAATGCATGGCTAATGAATGAGAAACCATTCTTTAATACAAGGGCTATTTTTTAAAGTAAGGTTCGTTTTGCAATAAAAACAAAGTATATATTTTTTCAAAAAAGCATTCATATTCTGAATTTGCATATAATTCTTTATTTTTGTACATAATTTCCTTGCCGATTGAAACATTTATCGTAATGATTTACTAGTTTTTAGATAACGTCGTCATAGAACTCTGCCGCCTGTGATGATAGCCAGTTACTCACGGTCATTTTCACTACTTCATCAGTTTCTAAACGCTTGCCGCCCTGGAAGGTCTTCAGATAAGCGAAGAGGTGGTAGTCGCTAGGCGCAAGGTCTGAACTGTATGGCGGATGATCGAATCACCACCTTCCTCTTTGTAAAGGGTCAAACGTGTTAGAGAACTTGCCAATCTTTTCCTTTTGTGTTCCTCACTCAGCGGTTTAGGAACTCATCGACAGCAATTTTAAACAAAACTAACCTTGAAATTCGTGGGAATTCCGATGACATCTTAGAAATTGTGAATCTCCTGTTTGTGTGAATTTGGGTATCAACTGCCTGCACCAGATCGTCAATGATTACAGATGGCCGAAAAGAGGGCGATTTGTCATGGACATTTTTCCCGACTCACCTTAAACAATCTTACCCATTTGCCCACTTTAGAGTCACTTATTGCGTTGTCATCGTAAACTTCGCATAACTGGTGATGAAATATCCACCGATTTCATGTTTCTTGTTAAGAATCGGATGATAGACCGTATTCACATTTGGGGGGACGCTCGGTTTTCTTAAACATTTTAATGAAGCGTACAAAGAGTACGGATTGATGCCGTAAATGGAAAAGTCGTCGGATTCTGCTCAAAGAACGCCGGGAGTCTGGGCGAGAACTCATTCTCACGCGAACGTGGAATTTCAAACGGTATTCACAAACGGACCTTACTTAAAAAATAACCCTTATATCATGGCCGTGTAAACAATCTTTGTTACAAAATAAAGATATTCTTTCGCTCAGGAAATATAATCACATCTGATTTACTACCTAACCAATCTTGTCTACAAGTTCCAGGGGAATTGCTTGACCCTTTATTGGTTTTTCAATTCCAGTTTTACTCGTTGTATGTACAACGATGCTTTGCCTAAATTTTTAAAACCGGTTCACTAAACTATAAAATATTTCAAAAGCCAGATAACTGAGAGTTTACTTTCTCCCTTATGACAAGAACGTATGGAACCAGTCCCAGCTGTTAAAAATGTTTTAACAACCAATTTGCGCGAACTAAATCCAGCTCACCATTGCATCTATACCTAGTAGAGTATTACCTGTACATTCCCTACCCCATACCGTACCTGTTTGATTATGTACAGACTCATTGCTATCGGAACTTAAAGTTCCTGAGGTAGAACCCAGCCTTTTCAGACTATTTGCTCGTCTTACAATTGTAGCCACTGTTCGGCAATAAAGGGCCTTCGCCAAGGCATCTCGGGTCGATGTTGCCTATTAAGAAAACATATCGCTGGTATGAGAAACGAATAGCATTTCATAAAGGTAAACAATGAATTACTGATTATAATAAAATACTAATTACTTTTACGTAAAGCTCAGTAAATACAATTGCTAATTACTTTTATGTAAGGCTTAGTCACACTATATTACGATACAAAATTCCATGTAAATATAAATGTATAACATCATTTAGCCAAACTTTGTGCAAATTAGTGCTTTTAACATATTGACTGCCAAACACGAGCAAATTCGTATTTGGTGATTAAACCCACAACCCACAAATATATTCGAATTTGTACAGCTTGCCTTTCGCAAACAGCTACGAGTGTGTTCATAGAAGATAAGAGTAACTGATATTGGATCTGTGGCAATTAGTAGTTGCAATAAACTAAAAATAAAAAAGCCATCAGAGGAGCGTCAAATTTATTTGGGATTATAGTGACATAATGTCTAAATCCTGTATTACTTCTGATTTTATACTCGCGAGTTCCCGGTTATCTTGTGCCCCACATGCAATGCCCTAGTTGTCCCAACCTGGCTACAGGCCTGCCACCCAGGGACGGACTGGGCGTCCCTGGGTGACCTATTGCGCCCTCATTAGCGATAGGACTCTCGCCTCTGAATGAGCAAGGATTCGGGTCCTCCGATAATCCAAGGTATGCACGCTTTGAGAGGACGCAATCAGACCCTGCTGCCACCATCTCTTAGTTAGAGTTTGTTTACTATGAACATCCTCCTAGCTGTTTGCGAAAGGCAAGCCATATACGTCCGAATTAACTCGTATATGGCATCCTAGGTTAGATCGCCGAAGACGTATATGGCACTCAACACGTTAATGAAAAAAGTGATTCGTTCCATGAAGTTAAGCAATTTTAAATAATACCATATATATTTACAGCAGGAGGGCATAGAATATACGCACTATACATTTCTATTATGTAACGTAAATAAATGTTTACCATTGCTGCATCGCACACTGATTTAACAAGTTGATTCCGAACATTATGCGTCCGAGTGGTAAGGCCTCTAAATAAAGCAACGCTGGATACACCAAGCAATGTGGCTACAGCTTTCATTTCCGCTAGAATAGAATTAAAATAATTATGTTTACTAAGGTATGAATTTCTGCTGAAAATATAGAGGTTCTTGATGCAACTGAAGAACATGGTAACCTAGTGACTTCGGCATTTTCATTCCAATTGTAGTTTTTGATATTTTTGTCCGCTATGTTGGAAGTCACTCAGAAGTTGTTAAGGTTACAATGTTCTGAATAGTTACAGTAGTTCCTTTTCATATTTGAAGGAGGTTAAATTTACCATTGCCACATTTCACATCCACTTCCATCCCTGCAACGTCGCCAAATTGAATATTACCAAGAAGAAGGATTGCAGCCAGCACTCTCACTACATCCATAGATGGAATACCAAGAACCGATAGACAAGACTGCAAAGAATACAATATTGTACATAAATGCACATCAAAATATCAAATTTTATTATAGTAAAAAAACAATTTTTTTATTAAATGACATTAATAGAAAATAACATTTGGTTGTTCCAAATATGGCAACAGTTCTTAATATAAAATTTTCATTGCAGCACATTACCATAAATTCGGTATTGAAATCCACATATTATAAAGAGGTAAGTGTCGAGGAGAAAGCTCTTTATCCCAAGTCTTAGAAGTGATACACATACTACACTTTCAATTATTAATAGTACTTCAAAACAGTACTATAAAGAGTTAGGAAGCACAATGTATAATTAATCAACTGAATAGAATTAACAAAAAATTTCAACGTTATAGTGAAAATTATTCTGTTTTAGAATGGCAATGAATTAATTGGTTTAAACGTGGTCGAATTTAGTACATTTAAATTTTTAAATCCATATATTTAAGGCAATAATTACAATGATAGGAAATTTCGTGGTTGTTACTCGTAATTGAAATGAAAAATGACTAAACACATGTCTTGAAGAAAACTTTAAAGTAAGGTAAATGTGGATAATGTCGTTTATTCAGGGAAACAAGGGAGATATTATATCACACAATGGAGAAATATTCATAAACACTAGAATCTAAGGCAAGCTTAGTTACTGCAAATATATAAGGTAACATATATAAGGAATGTTCTCCAATATCTGTGCAAATACAGAAAATAGTGACACAAAACTATCAAACACCAGCTGAACTCAGAAAACGGCATTTGGGCTCTTTAGGTTTTTTTTATCCGCAAAATAATTGCTTTCATATTTCTGAAACACTTATCAATTAAACATATTCCAAAACGTGCGTCATAAAGAATCGATGGCATTTGCGTTTTTTCCCTAAAGAAAACTTGTGATAGCTGCTGGATGGAATCTCTACGTCTCCTATTCCTCCTTAAGCTATTCTGTATTTTGAATCTAAGTCCTATTATGTTTTTAATCTATAATCTCTTCTATATATAATTTCTAGGTATAATTTCATGTACATAACTCTTAATAGTACAACTAACTTGTTAATTAACGTTTGTTTTACAAACATTTTAACATTTTTTGAATCAAAATTCTGATTACACATGCTGGCTCTCAGATATCCTTCTGGCTAGCATTCTGATAAACAGATAATTTCACAAAAATTATCCAGGTGTGCATCGCAATTTTCTCAAATGAGGCCCATCTGAAACCCCAAATAACACTAATACTGCTTATTCATCAATTCTTAAAAACGACGCTTAGCCTGTTCTTAAGTTATTACAAGTTTTCCACGTCCCTCTGCTAAAGATATACAATAACTTGACTCTGCAAAATAAGCACAATTCAGAACCATAAAAATCTACCCTTTTCTTTCTTTTTCTTTTTTTTCCTTTTGTCAACATCACCGCATTCTGGAAGAGAATCTCGTAACAAGCTTCGGCTTTATATTCTCTTCCATTTCTAACCTCAAAACTTAAAATAATTTAATATAGATCTTCTCTTACATTCCTATAATTTTTATACTGCTCAAGCTATGTATCACAAAATGTATATCGGGTTGAATAAAAATTTATTATTATTATTAAATACGAAAATATTTTTTTCACAAGCTAAATGACTATTACAAGACAACACGCAGTCTCTACTAGAAAGCGAAAATTGCAGCAAATAAAAGCAACACTAATGAAATCAGAGTTCTCATGCACGTTGGAGAAAAAAATCCCGGACTTTTCCAGGTTTTACTGGCAAAATTCTCTGACCACTCACAAACAAAATTTTTAATTGCACTTCGGTGATGGAGAAAATGACATTATGTTAGTGGAAAATTTGGTTATTTAAAATATAAATTAACTCGCGAGCAAGAACGCGAGAATGTGCGTGGGGTGCTTTACACCCCATCTAATTATATAGCATTATTTCATTAAAAACGTCCAATTTTACAGGGAACAATAAGTGGAATTTTAGCTTTGTCATCCTACCCCAAAAGATTGCAACTTCGAAGGCAACAGGAAAGAATTTGGCCAGATTCAAAAGCAAGGGTTGACGGTTCTTTGCATAAATTGTAAGTTATCAGGTGTGAAGCGCCTGCTCGCGCGAGTTAAGGAAGTTCTTCCTGACTTTTAGGGGACATTTCCAATTCCTTGACTATTCCAAGTGCGTGGGAACCCTGTCAAATGTAACTGATCAGGTAACTTTAGTTGATAAAATAAGTATAGCTACATGTGTACAACCGACATAGCTGTGTGTGTTTAACACTCATAACGCACAAACTACGAACTAGGAATCATATACCTTAAGCACTTAGGGGTGAAATTGGTTGGTTGATTGTATTTTTATGGCGCAAGGACATCTAGGGCCAGACAATGTGAGATAATACATAATATTTTAAAATGAGCATAAATTAAATCTAGAATAGTAAAAGTGTATTGCAGGTAATGTAAACGTCAGAAATGAAACACAAACTCAGGTGAGATGGAAGAAGCCAATATTAGATAAAAAGTTAAAAATGAGTTCATGATTAAAAGTATCACTTAAAATTTCAGGGGTGAAATTAATGAAACGTGGCACATGTAAAGGGTTAATACAGTGGACCCTGTTTGTAATGAGCATATACGAGGGTGAAATTTTATTGTTATTGTTACAGACTGATTTCCATCCTGTTCTGTAGACTCCGTTCTATCCACTATTATTGTCCGCAAGTTATATAATAAGTAATCACTTGTGCTGCTACGTAGTATTAACCCTCTAACTGCTTATCCCGCGATTTCCACGGGCAACATGAAAGTAACAAAATTTTTCATCCCGCGATTTTCGCGGGTATGAAATTTTTCCATCTTTCATCTCTCATCATCTTTGGTTACAAAAATGTGCTACATATTTTAACTCTCAATTACATGTAGATTTGAAATATGTAATAAAAAAATATGCAATTTTTGAAGCAATTTTGATAAAAAATGGAAAAAAAATAAGCAGCCAGAGGGTTAATATTCACTTTGTATTACGGACTTCTTCCCAAAATGAAGAAGATTCAAGCATGAAGAAACTGGCACTTTCTATCGTTATAGCAGGGCTCTTTTTAAAAAAATGGCTTATTTGCATGAGCACCCATATGAGTAATTCTAGGGGGGGCTGAGAAAAATTATTACCTTCTTCTCAAGGCTGTCAAAAATTTTAGTGAATGTACAAGATACTAAAATGCTACAAAAATAATTGATACTGCTTGACAATTAGTAATGAGCTAAAAAGTACCTTATTTTAAAATGAACTTGTAAAACTTTTGAAAGTAAATGCATAGCAGAATTGGGTAAATTTTTGAACAGCTAGAGGGGCTTGAACCCCCTGCCCCCCATAATGGCACCTGTGGTTATTAGTAAAAAAAAAGAAAGAAAAACTTGGTAGAAAGGTGAAAACAAACATATCATCATACGTATATTTTACATCATATATTTAAATATCGGAATTTTACATATCTTTGTCATACTATAATACCAACTCTAATACAATAAAATAATTATATAGGTTGCTTGTAGGTAGACGCGTAAGTCCTCATTGTGCTACCATTTTTCGAGTTAAGATTGTTTGCAGCTTGCATCCTAATGACAATATACCTAGGAGTAGGAATATCACATGTCATAACTTCAGAAAAATGAGAAAACTCTCCGGTTTTTTTTCTTTGTAAAAAAAGGAAAACACGTTTTTTAACTTGACCCACGCAAATTATAAAGAAATACTCATCAACGTAGTCTCTTCAAAATCATTGGGACTCCCCATGGGCTCATAATTCTATGCCCATGGGAATGCTAGCTTGTTGCTTGCTACAACAGGTTTCCTCTCTCGTTAAAGAATTTTCCTTTTATATATAATTTGAATGTAACCAAACACATGTTTTATTTCTTATCGTTATAATATAGCTCCCTCCAGGGACGCACTGGGCCGTTGGCCAACCGGCCCGGTGCGCCCTCATGGGCTATAGGACTCGTGCCTTTCGATAATCTAAGGTATGACCTCTTTGAGAGGATCTAGTCTGCCCCTGGCTCGCTCTAATCGGATTCGATTGTATTGTACTTTTAGCCCTATAAAAAATCTTAAATATACTGCTTCGCAGGCCGAAGACAGTATACAGTAGACACAAATAGGGTAGACTTTCACTAATCTGTTTATTCCTTGAATGTAAGAGCATCAGATTAGCGAGAGTATATAAAAAAAACTTAGTTTATATAATTCTTTACTAAATCTCCCACTTGTGACGTCATATACAATGACCCTCGTATGTGATGCCACTCAAAAAAAAAGTAATTCTGCCTGTTTTATGCTACAGTCAGAGTCGGGATAATTGGAAATCTGCTGTACTTCCATGTACCACAGAGGGCGACAATTTTCCATGCATGTCAAAATTTATACATTTAATAAACAACTTAAGGCGCTAAACTTTGCCACCACCTATAGTTCGTTCACGAAAAGTAGTCCGATGGTACCGTTAGAAATAACGGGAGCTGACGTCACAAACGGCCTAGCCGATTACAGCAGAGGGAAGGGTGTCATTTCAGAACTGTTTTTTAGTGAACTAAATAATCAAAATTAATTCGTTACCACTGGTTGCAGACATCTCAACAATAGTTTTGGCCTATATCCTATGTATGATCAACTGCAGATATACATGAATAAATTATTTTTTGATTTGATTTAATTTGTCTGTGCCAAAAATCAGTTCTGAAATGAAGTCCTCCACTCTGCTATAATCGGCTAGGCCATTTATGATGTCAGCTGCTGTAAATTCTAACGGTAAAATTTGACTATTTTTCGTGAACGAACTATAGCCCAAAACACGTGCAGGTGTTCACCAATTATAGTAATGGAAAATAAAAGCAATTTATGATTTAAAGTTATTCATATTATTAATTTATCAGAATTTACCTTCCATGCTTCAAATCTTGAAGAATCTTCTGTTTCGTTTTGAGTGATATCGCCTTGGTTTAGGTAACATAAATTGTGTAACGAGTAGCCAGCAAGATTCAATTGCGCTGAAGGAGGAATATGCAGTAAAAGTGAATTAATTGACTAAAAATATAATAATAATTTAATAAAGAAAAGAAATCATTAATGTACATGAAATAAAAATGATTGTGCAAGCACAATGGGGACGGGGACCCGCAATAACCTCCCTCAAAGTAAAAATTTATATCTGAAGAGTTGAGATAATAGGTCCATATCTTGGGGCTAACCACAGCCACTATCGGACATTTTTGTGGCATATAATCACATCATTCGCTTTGAATCCATTAAGGAAGCTCACCTACTTTCCCTAAATATACAGGATATTCAGCAACCCTTGGATAATAACCACACAGTGGTCATTGGCGTACGCAAGGGATGTTGATGGGGTTGTAACCCCCATTGCAATGAAATTTTGTATATTTAACATAGGAATATGTGAGTTGTAGCTCTGTAACCCCCATTGAGCCTATAACCCCCTTATGAACTTTCTACGTACGCCTATGATAGTAGTTTTCCTGGGAAAATTTTGAGATGTAAAAAGTGTCTTCATTTTGGTGGCAGGCCAATACTTTTTGTGATATTAGCCAAAAGCGTTCATGAAATGAGGAAGCTGTCTGTATTTGTTAACACCTTAGCAGGTTAGTTTGAGACGAATTATAAAAGACTTGTTTGTGCATGGATGTGGTGTAAAGCACCAGGCACTTTAATTGGTAATTTAATTTCAAAAGCAAAAAGCATGTAAAAGTTTTTTTCCCAGCCAATTGGATAGATTTTACTCAAAAGCAAGCGTTGACTTTGTTGGACGGCTACAGTACTGAAATCACCAATTCTGACATGAAATCTATCCAATTAGTTGAAAATAAAAAAAAACTGTGTGTGCGTCTCGCTTTTGCAATTAAATTACCAATCGAAGTGTCTGGTGCTTTATTATCACACCCATACAGAAACGAGTTTTCTGTAATTCGTCTTAAACTAACCCTCGAAGGTGTTAACAGATGCAAACAGCTTCCTCATTGGTTGGACGTCTTTGGCGATTATCACAAAAAAGTATTGACCTATCACCAAAATGAAGGCCACTTTTATATCTCAAAATTCCCCCAGGAATACTGCTGTGTGGTTATTATCCGAAGATTGCTGAACACCCTGTATATACCACAAGTTGTCCCTACGTGCAACTGCTCCTGTATAAAGCAATGCATGCAGGTGAAGTATCGCCTTTACGTGCTACTGCTCCTGTATACAGTTATGCGTATAGGAGAAATATCGCGTAAGGGTAACTTTCGGTCTCGTTTATAAAAACCGGAATTTTTTATAAGTTGCCCCTATACGACATTTTCCCTGTATGCATAGATGCATATAGGAGTAGTAGCACGTAGGGGTGATACTTCAACTATAGACAGAGTCAGCATCATGTAAGGAAGATTTTTGGTAGCATATATATCTGTAGTCACAGAGTAAGTGGTTAAATCAAAAAATAGCAAAAATTAGTGCACTGTGATTTCAGTGTACACGGTTTCAACAAATTAGTTATTCTTCAAACCATAAAATTTAGAATGTTATTCGAGTCACATTCATGTCAGCCAAATACATTTTTTTTTTCAAAAACTTTATATACAGAAAAAGTTCTAAGGCAAAAAAGTGCCGCCCCAAAAAATTGCGATTTTATACTTAACCAGTTATTCATTGTGACCACAGATATATTCAGGGAAAAAGTGGGCGAATCCTTTCAATGGCCGAAAAACGAACGATGTGATTGTAGCAAAACAAGCAAGTGAAAGAAAATTGCCTAAGGTCGATATTTAAATTTAGCAGGTTTCAATTAACATTAATCCCCATCTCACCACTCTTCAGCTCTCGAACCCCTAACTCTCCAATTCTCAAGTAACTCGGTAGGTTTTCAACGTTAACAACAACCATCATTATTGCATTTACGGAAGACCTTTACCTTGTCCTTTTTATTACGTGCGTACAGAGAGACAGACAGACAGAAAAACCAAAAGCAATAGCGGGTTCAATATCTATTGAAACCTGCTAAAATTCCTTAATATTGACTGTGGTCAACTTCAAAATACGGGCTTATTATTTTAACTAATCCTTCCGATGTAAATTTTGGCTTTCAGGGACGTTGCTGCGAGTCATCCTGTATATGTGAGGTTAATGAAAAAATTTTGTAACGGAAAATATTAAATGATCTAAACATAATGGCAAATGCAGTTCTAAGATTTAATAATGAGAGCAAACGTATTCATTTAAGCCACTAAAGCATAAATAAAAGAATCATTTAATGTGCATATAATAGACCATAAGACATTACCTTAGAATAATTTTAAAGATCCGCTAATACATCAATAAATATTCAACTCACATCGTTCTTCCTGTGTGAGGCCAGCTAACATCTGATAAAATATATGGTAGTTCTTCTCGTTGGGGAGTAGCCGTATCACCCGCGTCTGAAATACAAAAATGAGTTTTTAAATTCTCATTTCTATGATTTCATTGGCTGAAGAAAGTGATTTCAAACTAACGATATATAATAATCTCTTTTATCGCTCTGAATCTATTAAAATATTTAATATTATAATTTGTCCTAGAACAAAGAAATTCCTCCCATTTCGAATTTAACTTTTTGTCTTATTTTATGTTTCTTTTGATGGTTCATTCCTTCAGCTTTGTCCATGGATATCTTCAGTGCCGGATTTATAAATGGGCACGTTGAGTAATTATTATGAGTGATTATTATCATATCTTATAATACGTCGGTGAAGTGTGACGTTTCAATATGGCGCCGGGCACAAACAAACTGCCATTTGCTATGTTATGCCTATGAGATAGATTTAAAATGTTCTCGTTTTATTAAATTTCCTTGTTTTTTTTCGGATCAGCCGAAACTGATCGAACTTGCAGAAAACGCCATACGTTCTTCGCATATTCAATCTTTTTGTTTTATGACCCTGATAATGAAGGAATGCGAGAACAAATTCATGCTTCCATGAAGAGTAAAGTATATAGTATTCAGATACTGTACTCTGTCTGTGTTTATGTATGCATATATATACACATGTACTGAAAGAGCAATTTATTATATGCACGTATATTATTTTTCTGGAAGAGACACATATTTGGTTGTGTAACTCTCAGTGCGCTTATAAAAAAATTTTTGCAGGAAATTAAAGGGCCATAAAAACACTTGACAGATTCGTAACAAATTAAATTTTTTTCAATAATTTCATGAACGAAGAAGATAAATTGTTCTTTCAGTGTGTATATATACAAGATCCGTTTTTTTTTCGGGGGGGGGGGCTTGGTCGTACCTCACTTCAAGGAAATAAAAAATAAATAAATTATAAAAATTTATTTTAAGGGACCAGCCTTGACAAAAACCTGGCTACGTCGTTGATGGGGGTTATAATTATGGTTCAAGTTATTAGATATTCTGCCATATCCCTACAGACAAAAAATAAATGGAAAATTAAAGATCTATAAAATCAAAACTGTAAATTTAAGGAGAAAGAATTGATTTTCATAAAAGATCAAAACATTTTTTAAAGAAAATGATTGAGGCATCAAGACTTATTAATATAACAAAAATTCTGAACAAAACTACCCAAAGTATATGGACATGTTTTGAATATATATACATATATTAGCCCTCCACCAAAAAAAAAATTTCAAATAAAATACAACGAATTAAATTGTTGGTTGGTTGGTTGCTTTTTGGTTTTACGGCTCAAAGACTACAGTGGTCATGCTGCGCCGGGACCTACTGTTTTCCGAGGAATTCGAACCTCTTAAGGCCTAGGGAACCAAACCCCGGACTACAGTGAGCAGTGCGGAATTAAATGCTTTTGTAACATACATGAACACAAAGTTTGAATAAAAACCAAATATAAAAATTTATTAAACAAACCACTAAATTTAAAATTCATCTTTCTAATTCTCTTATGTTAATATCAGAAATTTGGTCCAACGTATAGGCGAATACAGAAAAAAAGTCTTGGGGCGAAGAGAGAGACACGGTACTATATAACTAACTTCACATTCCTTCATTGTGTGACT
>QLNU02014176.1:79300614-79314994 GCA_006491805.2 Dysdera silvatica
AAAAATAATTTCTCGAACCATGCGCTTAAATTCTGAAAGTGAATGTATGTAAGGGAGGTTATGACCGATATAATTCCAAATTTTTGGACCAATATTGTTCAAAGAGGTTCCACCAATATTGGTACGAGTGTGTGGTATTCTAAACATAGGTATTGATCCAAGATCATATTGTGGAGTAAATGTAACCAAAGGTATTAAGTCCCCAAGATAATTTAAATTAATTCGTTTAAACATTAGGATGGACATTAAATAGCAATATAGTGAAGTTACCGGAATGATATTAAAAGATGAGTAAAATGTCAAGGGATCAGATCGATTAAATCGATTTGGAAAGAAAATTGCAAAAAATCTATTTTAAGGTCGTGATAATCTAACTGTGTTCGTACTCGTAGAAAGACCAAAGATCAAAAACCCAAAATTGAATAATGAGGCCACTAACGAATGATAGAGCGTCAGAACAATCCCAGGTGGAAGAGAAGTCCTAAATCGCGTCATCATTCCAATGGTCCTTGAGACCCTTAGGCAAACATTATCGTATTGGCGGTTCCAAAGCAGTTCTGCTGTGAAAGTTATACCTAAGAATTTTACCTCATCACAAAATTTTATTACAATACCATCATAAATAATAGGTAAAATTGGAAAATGTCACGTTTTGATCGTGTGAAAACCACAGTTGATGATTTATGTGTATTGATCGTAAGTTTATTATCTAGAAACCATTCAGTCATATCATAGAGCGCAGTGTTAGCAATAACAACTAGATCCTCCAAACAGTCACTAACAAAAAAAAATAGAAGTGTCATCTGCAAATAAAATTGTAGAAGGAATACATGAAAGGGATAGTAAATCATTAATGTAAATTAAGAATAGTGTGGGACCCAAAGGAGAACCCTGAGGAATACCAATATTGACCAAGGAAAGTTCAGAGGCACCACCAGTCATTGCAACAAACTGTCTTCGATTTTGAAGGAAAGATGAAAAGAGAGAATGAGTAACACCACGAATACCAATATATTTAAGTTTTTCAAGTAAAATATCATGAGAAACGGAATCAAAAGCTTTAGTTATATCTAAGAAGATTCCAATAGTAAACAGGCGATTATCAAGTGCAGAGGAAATAATATTATGAGCATGTAAAAGTGCAGTCTCAACAGAAATCCCAGTACGAAACCCAAATTGATTAGGATGTAGAATATTAAAATGCTCAAGAAATTTAATTAGTCTAGTATTAAGTAATGACTCAAAAACTTTGGCAAAAACAGATAAAATTGAGATCGCCCTATAGTTCCCGGGATCGTTTCGATCCCATTTTTTTATAAATCATTGTAATACGAGTAATTTTCAGTAAGTCTGGAACAATACCTTGTTCAAAACAATTATTAAATAAAATTAAAATAGGATCAACCAGGAGATCCGGAGCCGCCACAATAGCTCGAGGAGATATTCCGTCAAATCCAGGCGAATGTCTAACATTCAAAGAGGCAAGACGTCTCAGAAGTTCAACACGGTCAATAGGTTCCATCACAAAAGAATGATCTACACCAGGGGAAAGCCGAAGAAAGTCTGAAGAGTCCACTCGAGTAGAATGAAGAGAATTCAATAACTCCAAAGGATGGCTCTGTAAATAATCAGAAAATGCATTAGAAATACTCTGAAGACTAGAAAAAGATTGCCCCGATAATTAATTTTTGATAAAAAATGTCCACCAGTACGAGATGCATAAGAAAGTTTATTGAAATAATACCAAATTTGGCGTAAGTTAATGTTATTAAATAAATCAAAATAATATTGTGATTTCGCTCTTTTAAGATCCTTTGAAAGTAAATTCCTATAAGATCGAAACTCCCCGAGATCTGTTAAACAGCGAGAGGTCAAAAATCTTTTAAAAAGTTGGTTTCTATATCTAATTTTCCGAAGAAGAAATTGTGAAATTCATGGCTTGCGCTGTCTTTTTCTCCGAAAACACTGGGCTAGAGGAAATGCCATTTCATAAAGGGAGGTTAGAATTTCAAAAAAACGACTATATTGCAGATTTATATCAGAGGTAGAAAAAAACTATATCCCAATTAACAGAAGATAGTAAGTCATTAAACTTTGTTTTGTTTAAATCATTGAAGTTTCGGGTTAAATTATTTAGAGGTAAATCACTTCGTCTGGAAGTATCATCGAAATGGAGAAAGGAGATTGAAGCAAGATGGTCACTTAAATAATAATCAAGAACAAATGAAACTCCATATTTCGAGTTAGTGAAAAAGGGATCAAGAAGGGTCTGGGAGGTGCTAGTGATTCGAGTAGGACAATAAATCAAGTTTTTAAAACCAGAAGAAAGAACGATGTCCCGCAGTAATTGAGATCTGGGTGAATCTGTCAAAAGGTCAACATTAATATCTCCTGTCACTACCAAAAAATTATTGTTTGTAATCGCATAATCCAAAATTCCCGAAAATTTCTCCAAAAAAAGATTAAAAGCCCCATCCGGTGGTCGATATAAAACTGTTAGTAATAGGTTACTGCTTTCAATTGTAACTGCCTCCAAAAATGGCAAACTAAATGTTAAATCCTTACAATAAAGAAAATGGTGAAGTCGATAAGCTGTATAGATGGCCACACCACCGCCCACACCCCGATGTCTATTTGAGAAAAAAACACGATAACCTGGCAAATCAAACGTCTCATTTTCGGAGCACCATGTTTCCGTAAAACACAATATATCAAGATCAAAAGAGAGAGAATCCAAAAAGATCGTAATTCGATCAGAGGCTGAAAAAATACTACGAACATTAATATTAAGGAAAGAAAGATTGTAAATAGGAGGAAGAAGAGACCGCAAATCCGATAAGTTAACAAAATCATAAGAGGATGATTTTAATGTTTGCCAAGTCAACGTACTAGAATAAGTAAATCGTTTTCGGAGTAAATAAGTATTGGGCTCGCGGTCTCAAATGATTTTGAAAACAATTCGATGTTTGAATTTTTCAATTTTTCCCTTTATCGGGCACCAGCCCGTAATAATATCGATCTTCAAAGCCCCGAAGCGGCATCGATAGTCCAAATCGATTAGATGAGAAAGGTGCGGCTTTAATTATGCAATACTTCATCTGGTCATCGAATTTTTTCCTCATTACCATCGTACTCTGCAAGGGTTTTAGTTAATTCTGGGGTTTCTTATTGGTAAGTTATCGTTCCAAGAGATAGCGCTTTCATTAGCTACTTCGCTGGTGTATTTTTAAAGACCTACGATGATACGTATTCTTGCAACAAGGTGTCGTAGACAACTACTTAGCCGAGTGGAACTTGTTTGCGCTAGACCACATATTTCAACTTATGTCTGAATGTCTTCGCTTGCGCAACAGAGCTCGAAGAGCCAAACGATGATTGACTATCTAGTGGCGTATACAGAAGCGTCGCAAATGAAAATATGGATGGGGGATTCTTTAGATGTATATAATATTAAAATAAAGGGTTTTCAAATTATGAAGTGATTGGGAGAAAGGACCACCAGTCTCCGGTCAATTGGGGTAAAGTCTTTCGCGGAGATACATTCCTTCCTTGCATTTGACAATCCTAATCATCCTTGACAAATTAACCACGAACTTTAAATTTGTGTTTATCACCCACCGGCCCGCTACCAGGTCAGGGTATCAATTGTACTGGGCAGAAACCGTAAACAGGGTTTAATTTTTGGGTGGGTTCAAAATTTTTTACAGCATGTATCGATACAATCACAGCATGCAAGGCCGTAGCCAAGTCCCATTAAAAATTTAGTTTCGTGGGGGAAAGCGGTCCCTAAGATCTAACCCGATACGGGAATGCACTAGGACGCGAAAAGCTTCTTCTGAATTTATTTTACAGTTTTCCAAACAATTTTTCATGAATAAATATATTATCGGTGAAATATTTTGAGGAGAACAATATTCGTGAATGTACCGAAAAGCTCAGACACAGCACACCTAAATAACATCCATGAAGCAAATGCTAATAACCAAACGGTGTATTTTTAAATATGTAAGTATTCATGAATGATCGATAATTTTCAGACATCGAAATCTTTTAGCATTTGAGAAAGGGTATAACGCTCATTATGACCTGTCATAAAAAGTGCCTGCAAACCGTTTACAATAATATACGGTGCATTCTCTGTTCCCAAAACTGAATGGTATGATATCCATATTGCAGATGCCAGCGACCGATCAGCAAAGTGTACGTATATTAAATAGAAAGGGTGTCTTTATGATTATACCACACTTAATTATTCATACTTACGATAGTTTAATGTATGAACTTTAAAAAATGGAGAGATGTTTACGAGTAAATTCGTTGTGACCGGGCCTTTATATCATAAAAAAATATTTACCGAGCAGCGGTTTCATAAATGTTGAGAAGCACTATATTGAATGAAAAATATGCCAATATTATCAGAGACGTTTGTAGGTGTTTTACCGCCCTAGAGAGAATTGAAAAATGCTGCCCACCCTCCACCTTTTTACTACCATTACTCTTTCGACTAGATCTCCCTCTCTACCACCACCAACACCCAGCGGTAGAACAATGTAAATCTTCTATTATACTTTTAATCATTAAACCCGTTAATTATATTTATATTTTAAACTTATATTAGTTATTTTGTAATGTTAGGGTATTGTGAATAGTAAAACAATTGCTACATGTTATAATTGTTTAATTTCAATATTTTATATTTTTGAAAATTGTAATATTGACGGATACAACGTTGTATTATCAGAGCTAGAAGACTTAAATGTATTAGAGATAGAAAAAAAACTTGTGTGCAAAATTAAACAATAAAACATAAAAAAATTTTACATTCGTCAAAGTAAAGACTTATTAAGTAATTGTCCCGTATGCTTTTGAAAACAATTATATGTTTTAATTTTTCCTCTTTTTCATTTTTTCTCCTCATTTGCTCAATTTTTTCTTTGTTTGATTTAAAATTAAAATTTTTACGCTATTTTGCCGCCCTAGGCAGTCGCCTACTCCGGCCTAATGGTAGAAACGGCCCTGAATATCATGAAATGAAGGATTGCTTCTATGTACAATATGGTTTCCTAACCAAATGGTGAACCGAAGAAGCATTTATTTTCTGAAATCCTTTTCATTTGAATCGAACATTCAGCCGATATAGTATAATAGAATACATTTAAGATGGATAATGGCGGCACGTTTGTGATGCCACATTCTGATGGATCTTTTTGGAGTTGATAGCACTTACTGCAGTTGAAAAGGTTCCCACTAACCTTGGAGCAAAAAAAATCCCCAACTTTCCCAGATTTTTCCCTTTTTTTCTGTCAAAATTCCCTAACTAATCACGAGACTTTCAATCGAACTTCAGTTTCGGGGAAAATAGATTCATATTCGCGTGAAACTTAGATATTCAGAATTTAGGAAGGTTTTTCCCCCCCGTTTTCCAGGTTTGACCAAAAAAATTCTATCCCCACCCACGACTGTTAGGAAGGATTTCAAATTTCCTGATAATTCCATGTCCTCTGTGTGCTTGATAATCCTGATTTAATGAATATCATACAAAGCTGTAGCACAGCAAAACTTGCGAGTAAAACTCAATGACAAGAATAAATTTTTGGCACTGTCAATGAAAGATGACTATAATAAACAATTATGTAAACAATATGGTGAAAATCAAAAAAACAGTATGAGACAATAGAAATATATAACGTCCTAATTTTTTTTTTTGCGTCATTTGGTTTTGTTTATGGTTCAGCCCAGCATCAATTTCATGCCTTCTAAGGCAAATGTTCACACGGGGAATTAGTGAGAGTTATACAATTTTCAAACACTCAGCAGGGGCCCTTAGGCTTACTTCGACTGACCCCTATGACACCTTTCCTGGACCGGGCCCCCCACAGCATAGGTCCTTGCCAGCGCGGGCCCCTAAACGTCAACCGGGCCCCCAGGCTGTAGCTCTCCATCTATCATCGGCTCTGATACTCAGGTTCTGTAGCTTAATATAGAGCTCATTGTTTCCTTATTATAAATTACAAATTAAGATATTATTGCCTTATCTTAGAGTCAGCAAATTACAAAAGAAGTGGTTGACACACAGAGTCTCAAATGCGTAGAACTGTTTAGTGGACGTGGGGGGAGGGGGTGCCAAAGAAGAAAAGGCATTGTCTCGGACTGAATTCGAACTAGCGACTTCTTGGTTAGAATCCAAGTGTCTTAGTTGCTAATTCACTGAGGTACAGCTGACGATGCCTTGTTTACTTCCATAGATAAGGTTTTTTTTTATACTTTTTTTATTACGGTTAATAAATTTGGCACCCACGTTTAAGCTCATATTAGAGCCTTATCTTGATATAGGAGAAAAAGAGATTTTGTCCCTGTCCTAGAGTCGAACTAGGGACCCTCCGTTGAGCCAGGAGTGACTTAACCGCTAGATCAACAAGGACAGGAACATCGCTTTCTTTCTCCGCATATATGTATATAAGACATTATTACGATTGCCAAATAGTGGTCAAAATGTAACTTTTTTATATACTTTATTTTACTTTTATATTACACTTATTATTATACTTTTATATTACACTTATTATTATACTTTTACTATTCTTTTATTTATTTTACTAATTTTATATATAGGGTGATCCAAATTAAACAGGAGGTATTTAGACCTCTCTCCAGAGAAAACTACTTGGCCAATTTCACCCAAATTTCGTACACATGCTCTCCAGAGTATGCGGTTTTGATTTCTGAAAGAAAAAAAATGAGTTCATATTTCGGCCGCTAGGGAAGGAAATGGCGCTGCGGAGCAGGCAATTTATTAATATTAACAACGAAAAAGTGTTTTAACATGCAATAACCTTTATTGCAATCACATGAAATTAACTACAAATTACAGTATACCGTAGGACAGTAGGTATGACTAAAAAAAGATTTGTGCAATAACTTTATTGCTATCATATGTGGAACCACACTATCATCACAGATACGGCTCGATATGTCCTCCGTCTCTTTGCTCTAGAAATTGCATTCGATGCACAACACATTCCACGGCAGAACGTAACTCATTCGCTTGGAGGTGGGATACATGTTGCGAAATTCTGTCTTTTAAGACTGCTAAGTTCGGAACATTGCCTTTATAAACGCAGCTCTTTAAATATCCCCACAGCCAAAAGTCACAAGGGTTAAGATCGGGTGACCGAGGCGGCCAAGATGTTGAAAATGACCTGCTAATCACTCTGTCATCCGAAAAGTTTTGCCGTAATAATGTTTGAACAGGCAACGCGATGTGCGGGGGTGCACCATCTTGCATGAAAATTGTAGTGTCAAGACAATTTCTCTGTTGAAGCAAAGGAATGACAAAGTTCCAGAGCATAAATGCATACCTAGAGCCAGTAACAGAACATGTCATTGGCCCCGAGGCCGTATTTTCTTCAAAGAAGTAAGGACCAATGACGAAAGATGAGGTGAAGCCACACCACACTGTCACTTTTGGAGCATGCAACGGAATTTGTTGATGAACGTGGGGATTTGTGTCAGACCAAATACGGCAGTTACATGTGTTTACAGCGCCATTCAAGTGGAAATGGGCCTCATCACTCCACAGTATCTGCCAAGGCCATTCATCATCCACTGTCATCCGAGCAATGAACATCAAAGCAAATGTTTTCCGCACGTCATTATCACCAGAAAGCAATTGCTGAGTGTGGGCTATCTTATATGGATAAAACTTCAGGACATTTCTCATAACTCTCCACACTGTCGTATATGGCATGTCCAATTCCCGTGATATCGCACGTGCACTACTGCTACCATGTGCACTTGCTGCTCCCTGCTCCACTACTGCAGTTGCAACTTCTTCAATTTGCTGCACTCGAGTTGGTTTGCGGCCTCGTCCTGATTTAATGGCGAATGTTCCAGTCTCCTCAAAATACAAGACCATTTTTCGAAGATTTGTAATTGTGAGAGTGCGTCTGCGTAAACCTTTTACCTGCCGAAATGCTTTAAATGCAGCAGAAGCATTGTTATTTCGTTGATAAAAGAGCTTAACAAGTAACGCGCGATCTGGTAAAGTAAGTTTCATGACGGAGTCCTCGTATGGTGGAAAAATGCTTCACGACTCCTTATATAGGCAGAGGATGTTGCGCATGTTAAGTAATATGTAAATTGCCTGCTCTGCAGCGCCATTTCCTCCTCTAGCGGCCGAAATATGAACTAAATTTTTTCTTTCAGAAATCGAAACCGCATACTCAGGGGAGCATGTGTATGAAATTTGGGTGAAATTGATCAAATAGTTTTCTCTACAGAGAGGTCTAAACACCTCCTGTTTAATTTGGATCACCCGGTACTTTAAAATTTCACGCCTTTTCAAGGCCGAGATTAGCGGGAAAATCGTGAGGTTCTTCCACAAAATATGTGTCTACAAATTATGTGGTAATTGTATTGTTCTTGTGAAATGTGCAATAATGTCGTGATTCGTAATTATGGGTCAAAGTGTTTCAATTTGAGCCACAAAACGTGGACGTTTGAAAATTTAACTTCATTTGCGGAAGTGTTGCCTACATTTTCGCCATTCGTGAACCGTCTTATGCATAGTTCGTTCGCAGAAAGTTGACAGAGGGTACCATTAGAATTCACGGGAGCTGACGTCACAAACGGGCTAGTTCATTACAGCAGAGGGGAGGACATCATTTCAGAACTGATTTTTGGCGTAGACAAACATCCGCTATAAAACAGTTCTGAAATGACGCCCTCCTCTGCTGTAATGACCTAGCCCGTTTGTGACGTCAGCTCCCGTGAATTCTAAAGGTACCATCGGTCAACTTTCCGCGAACGAACATATTCCTTCAGTCATGGAGGACTACCAAGAAAGTAAGCTTGTGGACCTTCTCAGGGAATTGAAATATATGTTGTTCGAAACTATGGTTGCCAACTTTGGTTAATAATATTTATCTTATTGATTATTATCGGCCACAAGCTGTATAATGCTGTTCAGCGCACATCACTACTATTGCACTAAAAAAATACTGTATCAGGTTTTTGCATCCCAATGTATATTTTCTTAATTACGTAGATCGGCGAGGAAATTATTTTTAGGATGTTTGCTGTTTGCATTAAGATTTTACTGGACGCGGACTGACACATTTTGACGAGCCGTGATATTAAATGGTTTTTCCTTAAAAATTTTGGGAAGATTCCATTGACCACTTGACGTTGGCTGCGGAAAGCTTTGAGAAATCCTGATTTGGAGAATGTCTGTAGTGACGGTTTTACGGTGTGCTTAAAAGCAGTAAAGCTAATTCAAATTAAGTGCAATTAAAAGATTGGAGAAATATATAGTACACTGCTCAACACTGAAATTGCAGCACCAAGAAGGAAAGGTCACAAAAATGTGAAATTTTCGGGATTGATAGATATTTCCATAGCATGCAAATGATCAAAAATTGGAAACAAAATATTCAAATCATCTCGATTTATTCAGTATGGAATATGACCGACATGAGCCGAAGTACCCGCACGTCTTGGTATACCAATAATAAGGGTATTAATCATTGTCTGAGGAATGCTTTGCGACGCAGCAATCACTTGGCCACATACATCATCAAAATTGAGAGCTGGCATCTCCCTTTGCAACTGTCGACCAATGATGTCCAAAATGTGCTCGATGGGAGACGAATCAAGAGATGCAGCAAGCCACGGTAGAATGTCAATTCCACGTAAACAGTTCACAGTAGCAAATGCAACATGCGTCCTAGCGTTTTCAAGTTGAAAATCGGTTCTTTGGACACCTTGTAGGAATGGTTGTACCACTGGCTCCACGACCCAATCAACATAACGTTGAGCTGTCTAACAGAAAGGAAGACTAAAGGGGTCCACCTACCAAACATAATGCCGCCGCACACCATTATTCCAGGAGTAGAGCTGGTATGGCGTTCTCTTGTGAAGGCTTGTTGATGGCGTTGGCCACGTGGTATCCAGACCAATCTACAATCACCACTGCATTAGAGATAGAAGCGACACCTATCACTGAAGAGGATAGTTCTTTATTCTAGCCTCGATTGCCGCCTGGGTGTACACCATGATAGCCTTCGAGGGTGGTAGTCTGAGGTCAATGGAACACCTGTCACTGGACATCTGGCTCGTAGCCCAATATCGGCCAAGCGCTTTTTGATGGTTTGTGTAGACACTGCTGAACCATCTGAGCTTGGAATGTGGCGTCGAAGTTCATTCGCAGTAGAGTAAGGATCACTATGGGTCTTTTTTCTAATCTGGTGATCCAACCGGGCAGATGTTCACCTCTAGCTACCTCTTGTGGTCATCTTAGTTCGCCGTTGTTCTCGCAACCGCAAGGATACGCAACGTTGAACAGTGCTGACATCTCAACCTAAACGCGTAGAGATCTGCCGAGTGATAAACTAACGTCTCTGAGTTCAAGGACTCTGTCCCTCTCTGTTTGCGGTAAGTGGTGATAACTGGCACGTTGTCGAACACGAGGCATCTTACAATCAAACCAGAAGACTTAATCCGATTTCCAAATTCTCTTGTGGTAGAAAAAAATCGCAATCGAACAGGCTTTTATACCATTGAAGCCCCTCCCATAAGTCGCTTATTGGAGCTAGGCGCTTGAAAATTTGATTATCTTCATCTCTTAGCTACACTTATGCCAATTATCATAACCTTATGATCTTTTCGTTTGGGTGTTGCAATTTCAATGTTGGGTAATGTATATATTTTCTGATTACAATACCGGTAGTTCCCTTATACGTTTGAGTATACGCACAAATATAATGCACCTTTTCAGTTTTAGTGCGATTTATACTGCAAAACTTGTTAACTGAGTTGAACTCTAAATTTCAATATTAAAATCCATGTTCTTTTTTTACAATGATTTCGTTCCACGATTATTTTAAAGCTACAAAATTTAACAAGTCTGTCTGTCTGTATGTATGTGCCTTCTCGGAGTAAGGATAACAAACCATGCTGTCATGCTGTTTTATAGTAAGTCATGCTGCTTGATGGCAAGCCATGTTGCGTCGGGACTTAGAGTTTGCAGAAGTATCCGAGCTTTAGCTCCCAAGAAAACTGTACCCTGGACTACAGTGGGCAGAAAAACGGTACTTGTTCTGCGATACCCTTTGGAGTCGAACTTAGATTAATGGTACAACAAACGAATGAATTGCCATTACACCACCAAGTGGACCAATGTTTTCCCACGGAATACAAACTCTCAAGGCTTAGGAAACCAACTTTCTGACTACAGTGTGTAGCCAGTCAATAAGCGATTTTTTATGGCCCCGGTGGAACGAATCCGGATTAACAATGTACTAGGTGAACACATTACCACTGCACTCACCACAGCAGTAAATACTCAAAAAATAGTATGAGCAAGGTTTCTATGGGATATGCTTATTCTTGGTATTTTGCTTCTTGGGGATAGTGAGTTAGGAATTGGAGGGAGGGGGTAAGGGGGCCCCACGTTCCATCCATATGATATTATGGCACATTTTTCTCTTTAACCCTGAATTCCCCCTACGTGTGAGTGGGATATATCTTTTTCAAATCCACTTGAAACTTATTCATAATTTATGAATTGCTACGTCCACACTTAGAAATGCTTAAGAGGTCTCCTGTAAGTTGGGGAAAAATAGTTAAACGTGACTTCAGATCAACAATCGATATCTTTTACAAGGAGGACTCAAGACTTTAAAGTAAGAGGATGTTCATAGCATGGGCGTCGTTAAATTATTGGGGCTTATTTTTTTTTACCAATGTTAACCTGAAGCAAATAATTACTTTAACCTTTTAATGTATTAAAAATATTGCATATATTTTAATTTTAAGGGAGCAACTGATTCCCTGCTCCACCCAAACGAAGCCCATGGTTCATAGCGTAATCAAGATGTGAATTTCAAGGCACTTTTAAGGGGGAGGGGCGATTTGTTTTCGATTCCTACTTTTAGCCGTAGCTCGTAATTTTCATTTTATCTTCTATGATATAATCCCGATTCAAGGGGAGTGATCGCCTCCCTCCTGGATTCGCCAACAAGCACAATGTTAAGACGCCTCAAAAGTACTGAAAACAATACACTAAATTTAATTTAAAATTTACTTGGACAGACAGTTCGTATAGAAAAACCAGCCTTCCTGCTGTCAGAAAATGATGTCGTTGTTTACTGTGTACACGCCTACAACTATATTAATGTTTATTATGTAAGCACGCATACAATTAAATACATGTTTGCTATGTACAGCTGCCCAATTATGTACATGTTCGCTGTGTACACCTGAGTGACTATATATACATTTACTATGTACATATAAACACTTATGCACATTCGTACTATGGACATATTTATTAAAAGGGGAGAATTCAAGTATTACGTAAGCAATATTTTGGCCATTTCAAACCTCTTCTAGTAAGCAAAAATTAACATTGGCTGACATAGGAAAATAAGCATAACGGCAACCCTCACCCCTCTAAAGGTGTTATTTAATACTTGAACGCTCCCAAGCATGTGATACAATACGCACATGTTTACTATTAACATGTGCACAAATGCGTAGATATTTGTTATGCACATTTATACAAATATGTACTTGTACTTAATTATATATATTTACAAAAATATGCACATAAACATAATTATATACATGCGTGTACTCACTATGCGACTAGATTCAGAATTGTTGGCGGTTTTGGCGCTGCCCAGTGATCTTAAGACAGTGAAGGCAGCTGCCAAGTGCTTGAAAGCGTCCGTTTCTGGGCCACCACCGGCCACATCGAACAACTGTCTTAGTAACAACATTGAAGAATACGTTTTACCGCTACCGCTCTCGCCACTAAAATATAAATAATTTTTATATGGTAAAATGCATATTTTATCTGATTAAACATATTTTAATAATAAAAACAAAAACGGCTAATTTTTTACTAATAAAAAGCATTTCGAGCGGGATATACAATGCGGTGTGTTACATTATTCGATGACCGAACCACTGAACAGGTTTGCTAATTGATCGTAGACGGGTAAAATCGTTCATTCATTCATTTATTGAACGATCGTTGCACGTGTATACGAAGACTTGTGCCGTACAATCGAGATAAAGATAAAATTTCAAAGGATAGACAAGCGGGTTACCTCTGTGTCATCATACAGTGTCTCAGCTCAGAAAGTTTAAAGGCCCCTGTCATGGTCATTAAAGTTGTCCAGGGGTGCAATAACGACAATTGAGTCCTTTGTGTCCATTGGATAGAGTTCCGATTCCAATAACTTTGCGTATCGTTTGTTGGTTCGGGATTCTCACTCATAGTGGAACAAAAAATTCCCCGACGAATCGACAGCAATAGATTTCAATAGAATTTCGGTTATGGGAAAAACATCTTCACGTTTGCGGGAAATGTAGTGATTCAGAATAAAAGTTGGAAAAGTTTTTCCTGAAACTTTTCCTGGATTGGCTATAAAATCTCATTTCACCCGATTTTTAGAAATAATTTCAAATTCCTTAACGATTCTAAACTCTACAGATGCATGGAAGCACTGTGGTTTGTATCTTTTTGCAACCGAGGTTCGAAATTCCCGAAATATATATTGTAGGCCCATAGCAAAATTAGAGCTGTCCTTGCGCAGTAAGCTACAAATAAACTTTATAAGCACAGTTAGAAACTCTCGGTCTATGACTTCTATGGCGCAAGGGCAGGAAAGGTCAGGCTGAACCGGGATCTACAGTTCTCCGAAGAACCCGTAGTTTACGGAACGGACCTCTAGACCACAGTCAGCAGTTGGTCGGTACGCTTACTTATTTCATTCTTTTTTGTTTTTACACCGTCGGGAGTCGAACCCGGCTTAACGGCACGCTAGGGGGAACACGGTACCACTGCAACACCTCTTGTGTACCATGCTTCAGAGGTAAGGTTAAGCAGTTAATCCTGTTACAAGTGGCTCATCATGCAGTTTTTTGGATGAGGAACCACACCCAATACAATCATTGAAGTGCTTCAATAGATTGAGATATTCTGATTTTATTTCTCATCACCAGTAGAAGTTTCTAGGCCTGTGCCATGATATAACGTGTTCGCCTAGTATGCGATTATCCTGGGTTCGACTTCCTACTGTGCAAAAAAAAACAAAAAAAACCGCTTATATATGTATGCACACACACTGACAAACTGCTCGCCGGGGATGGTTTTCTAGGCTTCCTTAAGAGGTTCAGATTCCTCAGAAAACTGTAGGTTCCGGCGTAGCATGACCCTTGCGTCGTAAAACTCAGATTCCGATAAAGCTGATAAAGTTTATTTGCGGTTTATGGCGCAAGGACAGTAAAGATTTTGCTGTGGGCCTACAATGTTTTGAGAAATTCGAACCTCGGTTACTTGGAGGGCTAAACCCTGGACTGCAGCGGTCGGAAG
>QLNU02014176.1:79323906-79400549 GCA_006491805.2 Dysdera silvatica
CATTAATATTCCTGTCCGAAGGGGAAGTTTTCCAGTATACTTGTTTCATAAATGTCTTTGATGTAGGACATCGGAAGCTTTCAGAGGAGGTTCAGCAAAAGTAGGCAAGGTCTAGATGCTTTGGAAAATTGGGTAGGCCCCTCGTTTTATTATTTAGCTCTCTATTTTAATGAAAACAAGGAACCCAAAAGGTTTCCTGATTAAGGGTAAAAAAGGCTATACCACCAGTAGAGAATTAACTAATGCTAATATATATATTCCGCTTGCTAATGATGTTAAAACTAGGGAATTTATTTCCAAAAGTTATCTAAATATACGAATAATTCCTAACTAAATAATATATTATTTGTGAAACCTACGTATTGATAGTTCTCGAGCAAATATTTTTATGCAAGATGATTGGATGTGTATCACGCAGATTAGATTTATAAGTAGAAGTCCTGGGATTACAGCGTTATTTTCAGCCGCCATCTTTCCCAATTCCCCATCCTGCACACATACATACTGTGCATTAGCGCTCAGTTGGCGCGTGATACCGTTAGCAGACGGGTTAGTCCATTGCAGTTTAGGGAAGGCCGTCTTGGAGGAACTGGTTTTTCCCGCGCGAAAAACCAGTTTCGGCAAGACGCCCTTCCCTAAACTGCAATGGACTAACCCGTCTGCTAACGGTATCACACGCCAACTGAGCGCGAACTCACTATACATAAGTAGGAGTCCTGGGATTACAGCGCCGCTTCCGGCGTCCATCTTTTCCACTTACCGCCCTTGCGTACCACACAGACACACATGCGCATAAATAGAAGCCAACGTTATAAGAGTATAAAGCTGACTTCTACTTACCGATATTTTAATATTAAAAGCTTTACCTGATTGCAAAAAATATATAAATAGTAACTTTGATATTCTTCCTCACGAAACCACAAATTAGTATCAGAAATGATGTATTACATAACCAAGTTTATAGTAGCTTTCAGATTATATTTTTGAGATAATACCTATGTATCTACATGTATACACATGAATATATGCAAGGCTAGAATATACCGGTCGCCATTGAAGACTAGGCTATTAATAGTCAAGTAGGAAATATTTTTCTACTACTAGGTTCTTAGGTTTTCTTTGCAAAGCTGGTGAATGCTGTTTGCCACGACTTTTCGATCCTTGGATATATATTTACGTGGATTAAAGAACAAACTAGAACAAATAGTAGTGAAAGCTTAGTTCGCAAAAATGTTGTATAAAATTATACATTTCGTTACTAAAACGAACATCGTGTAAGATCGCTAAAAAATAATAGAGTACAAAGGAAGTTGAAAGAATATAGATGAAAAAGGGAAGTTGTTTCACCATACTGAGCCTCAGTTCGCAAAGATTGCCGTGAATTTGCTTCTTAATTACCAAGTTTACGGAAAACAAGACCCTAAGCAGAATTCATCAGAAAAGTCAATTCCACCAACCGTAATTAGTTGTTTTCTTTATATATAAAAAGCTTAATGAGCTTGCTACGTATTTGTAAACATCATCATCGTCTTTCATTGACTGTTCAATAACAGAGTTGCATGACCGTAGAGAAATACTACCACGATCCCATGTCACCTTTTCCTCATTTTGACATAACCAAAATAAATCAAGGTTATAACAATGCGAAGGTTACTAATGATTATGAATTAGGCCGAACCGTACTTCAAACATAACACATAGTAATCCTTCGGTTACGTAAGTAAATTAATTACGGTCAATTGCAAAACACGCCGTGAGCAAACCAAAGGTGAAAAAACCTGGGTTGCCGGTAGCCAGATATTTACCGACCGTCGATCTTTGGGGCACTTTCTTTTGGGCCGTATATCTGGTCAAACATCCTTTTCAATCTTGCTGTCATTCGTGGTTAATCTTTTTTTTTCTTTTACTAATTTTTCCTCTAATCTTTCTTTTTTTTCCCTTCTTTTATGTTATTATTATTGAATGGAGAAACGTTTCTTGTTCTCTGGTTCTAGTTAAGCACTGTCCCGACGTGATTGCCCCGGAGTCACGCCAATTATCTGTGACGTCATTAAGGCATCCATCTCTGTCCACGATATTTTGAATTCATACATTTGCAACGAGCTACTTGCATACTTGTTTTTCTCCTTTACATTGGTCGGAACTGACAACGGAAATTAAAGGAATGCCTCCGGATTTACCAACTAAGCCATCGGATACGTCTTTCATAAACTGATCAGTGTTCATCTATTTCAAGGATTAATCAAGTCCGGATCCACCAAAGGGAAGGCTTCTCAACGTAGCATGGGTTAATGAACTCTTCAAGCTAAAGATTAATAGAAAGTTTTAGATGCTTACTGTGTAATTATGGGTTTAGCATGTAACATGTCTGTATGTATATATGGAGAGGACACCACAAGAAGTGTCGCTTGGTTTCTTCACAGAAATCTACAATCTTTTTATGAGAATGACTAAGATGTAGTATACCTTGAAGCTGGTATTTCTGTCTTCGTTGAGTGACCAGTTTTGAAATTCCGTCTGATGTTATTTAGATCTACAAAATTGCTTTATTTCAAATGATTAGTAGAAATGTGAGACTAGTTTTTTTCCCTTTCTCCTTTGGCTTGAGTACAATTCACTTCTAAATCCCTGTTATGCTTCTATTTTTCGTTGCTGCTTCGTATGATACAGTAGCACTCTACATCATCTTTACTACCTCATCCTGCTTCGGTCATATCACTTGCGATTCATGACGACTTTAAGCATGTTTTTTTTTTCAGAATAAGTTGTTTTTACTCGAGATCTCCAGTGACAGCTGCAATGATGTGATGTCAATCTATAGACTAATTTTGGCCATCCTTTACCTTTTATCTTTTCACTTTTGCCCAACATATTTGATTGTTTTAAAGTCTTCTTTTCACACAATATGCTCAAAGCATGGGGATTATAATTTTACCATCTATGCTTTCACAGAGTATTTATTCTTTTCCTAACTCTCTCATCGAATACGGCTGCATAACAAACATTTGGTATTTCCGTGTTCTCAATATTTTTGTTTTGCAGATTACCCGTATCATTCTTAGATACTGCTGGTGGTCTAGTGACAAAAACTTCGGATTAGAAAATTAAAAGTCGTTGGTTTGAATCTAACGAGTTACGGATCTCTTTTTACCTAAATATATACGAAGTCTAAGCCTAAACTCGTGCGTACTTAGAAAACTGCATATTTCCATTCTTTCGAGATAACGTAGGGTTCTACATAGAGATCACCATTTCCCTCTTTTTTTATGTTTACAAATTTTCTCCATGTTTTACACTACGCTTTATATTCTTTTCTCACCCTTTTCATCCATCTCTTGATCTACCTCCTCCTCCTCCTATCTTTCTATGGTAGACCTAGTCTGACGCTTGTTTACAAATATGTTTCCTCCTGTATCCATGTCTTAGCCAACTGTATGTCCTTTATTTAATTATTTCTGATAGATCTCGGTCTTAAATATTAAATAATTCGATATCAGATATCTTTTTAACCCGTATGTATGCAATGTTGCACGGCCGTAGTTATTTATGAATGGTTGAATTTGTTTTATTACTTTAGTTACATGTTCGGTATATATATAAAGCAAAACTGCTTTTAAGTTACATTAAAAGCGTTTTTTGTTTGATTTTTCTACTCATTTGATGGGAACACCAAATATACTTTAGTTCTGTGGAATAGTCTTTCGATCTATGGATACTCTAACACGAATTATCGTCCGCTCCTTTAAAACTAAATACAAAATTGCCAAAAAAAAAAAACAAAAAAAATCAATTTATCACAAATAAAAAAAAAATATTTGCAGATAACAATCAAGACATAACTGATCCATGCATAAAAATAAATAATGATATAATAACACATTAAAAAAAAATAAAGGTAAGAATTAAGCACAAGCAATCAAAATTATTATATAGCCATTTACTTTTATTAGAATTTATTTCGCATCTTACCGATGTGTCTTGATGATATCTTGATGATATTGATATATTGATGATATCTTGATGTTTTTCTATATTACTCGAGTTGATTGTTTTTTTTCAAACATTTGTTGTCTGACATTCTCACACTTTTTTTTATATGACTTTAACTCGACGTCATCAGAAACAAGTCGTCCACTACTAAGTACATAATATTCAAATCAAATATAACCAAAATACACTCTATAACAAAACAAAATCCACGCACCAAGAAGGAATTGTCCGATTGTAATGAAATTTCGTATGCAAAGACATTTTGACCGAACATGCAAATGATTAAAATTTGGTGTCCAATGAATGAATAGCGGGAACTCCAGTGCATCGGAACTGCGCATTCAGCAGGTGTATATAAGGAGCGATTCTCAATATGTGGTCAAAATTTCTGTTGCATTTTGACTGCGGATATCTTACGTCGACTGTAACAATGCCTCGCCGAAAGATTCGTGCTCATTACGAGCATATGTCAGAGTTTGAAAGAGGTCGTGCTATCGGATTGAAAGAGGCTGGTTGGACGAATCGAAGAATCGCTGGACATGTGGGTCGAAGCGATGCGGCGATTGGACGGTGCTGGCAAGAGTGGGTCAACAACGGCAGATGTCAGCGTCGGGACGGCAGCGGTCGACCTAGGGCCACAACAGAACGGGAAGACAGAGCGATTGTCAGAGCAGCTGTCACAGCACCGGATTCGTCGTTATCAACTATCCAACGTGTGGCCCGCACACATGTGTCCAACATGACCCTCTGCAGACGACTGAGAGAGCGGAATTTACGCTCGCGCTGACCGTTACGCCGCTTACCTCTCACGCCTTTACACCGTCAAGTCCGATTACAGTGGTGCCGGGCTCGATCAACTTGGAACTGCGCTGACTGGGGACGTATAGTCTTTAGTGACGAGTCCCGTTTCCAACTGTGTCCTGACGACAACCGCAGACGTGTCTGGAGACGTCCAGGGCAGCGTGGGGATCCTGCCCTTACTATCGCACGCCACACATGCCCACAACAGGGCGTTATGGTCTGGGGTGCCATCTCCTTTGATAGCCGGACCCCTTTGGTGGTCATTTCTGGCACACTTACAGCACAGCGGTACGTAGACGACATTCTACGACCGGTTGTGTTACCGTTCCTTTTGCGACACCCTGGACTTACGTTTCAACAAGACAATGCCCGGCCGCACACGGCACGTGTTGCTATGAATTGTCTTCAAGCTTGCCCAACACTTCCTTGGCAAGCTAGATCTCCTGATCTCTCTCCCATAGAGCACATTTGGGACGCTATGGGAAGGCGATTGCAACCATCCCGGAATGTTGACGATTTAGCCCGACAGTTGGAGACAATTTGGCAAGAAATTCCGCAGGACACCATCCGGGATCTTTATCAGTCTATGCCACGCCGGGTGACAGCTTGCATCCAGGCCAGAGGTGGACCAACGCCTTATTGACTTCCTCCCTTTGTAACGGTCAAACTCTGCAATAAATCATTCAATTGTTCTGAAATTTTAATGATTTCTTTTTCTATGTATGTTCTTCACATCCACCAATTTTTATCGCAATCGGACAACTCCTTCTTGGTGCGTCGATTTTTTTGTTATAGGGTGTAATTTCAGAAGCCGCGTCATTGGTCGATACTGGTGAGTTCTGAGAACTAAAACTTAAGGCTATCTAGGATTACAGCTCCGGTTTAGGCGGCCACCCTTTCCACCCCTCCCCCTCCACACACAAGTAGCAAAAGTTAAGGCTATACGGTGGCATTTGGGTATTTTCCGCATTACTTCGTCTTTTTGCGGTAAAAAAAAAAAAAAGAAAAATCAAAGTATTTGCGTCAGAGCACATTTATCTTGCACTCAAAAAATATTCAGGTATCTTTAGAACAGAGCTACTTATTTGTTATACGTGCTAAATTTATGAGATGTTATATTAATACCTTTATTGGCGTACGCAGAGGGTGGATTGGTGAAGGTCCTGATCCCTATTGCAGGTCCGTAGCCAGGTTGAAGGAGCAACTGGGGCAAGGCAAAGGGCATGTAGGGCACAGGGCACCCGAGAATTGTTCTATATATATGTAAGTAGCTCGATGGGGAACAAGCATGGAGCAACTGGGGCCAGGCTCCAGCTGGTCCCGGCTTGGTAACAGTTCTGCCCCATTACAATGCCATTTTGTGTATATACATATGAATAGATGGACTCTCATGTCTGTAACCCCCTTATGAGCCTGTAATTCCTCTTATGAACTCTCCGCATACGCTTTTAAATATTATAGAACCTCGATTAACCGAAACAAGGAGGACGAATTCTATTGGGTATAATCCAAAATATAAATTTTTAATAAGAAGTTGAAAAACAAAACCACCCAATGTTTATCCGGAAAAATGTTGTAGTTCTGATGTTACGAGTTTGCCCTTGTGGGATGATTTATTCGCTCTGCCCCCTATCGGGACTAGATGCTTTGTTTAATTATTTCAGTAATAAAATCTTCTTCACCTAATTACTGAGGGGACACTTCAGTTTGGGGAGAGGAATTTCCAAAAAAGGATGCTTTTAGGACTGCGAATTTATATGTAAGCTACAATAAACGACACACCATTCCGTATACAAGGGAATCTTGCCAGAAGTATGCAGTCTGCCAAAACCCGCCATTAAAGCCACTTCAACCAAGAAATTTTCAATTTTACCTGCAAAGTAGCGTATAGCCATAGCCGGCATAGTGGGTGAAAAGGAACAGACACCAAGGCAGTACGCAGGGTAGATGTTGAGGGGGGATCGTAATCCCCATCGCGATGGAATTTTGTATATATGCATATGAATATATGAAGTTGTGGCTCTGTAACCCTCATTGTAAGCTTATGACCCACTTTATGAACTTTCTGCGTAAGCCTATGCACTAGAGTGAAAAAAAAAAGTAATTTTTTTGTATATTCTGTTTTCATTAATATGCCGTTGAACAGCATTTGTGTTGGCATTTGCCTTAAGATCGGAGTACATGTAAATAAATGCAAGCATTTATATCACAAATATTGAACAGGTGTCTACTTAAAACAAAACAAAACAAAAAAAATGTGCACCAGACTATTTAGGTTGATCAGGGTTTTATTGGTTGGTCGCAGTAAGTTTGATGTTCCAAGATCTCTCTTAAAAAAACCACCAAAGGTAGATTTAGAAAAATATCCACGCTTTCCTGGATTCGAATGTTGGTTCAAATTGAATAACATTGTTTGTCAAACCATAGAGCTACGGCACAGGTAGTAATGAATTCAAAATTAAATTTAAGCTCATATTTATACAAAGACAGCAGATGAATTCTTAATAGGAAACAAAATTCCCACTTTATATTCGTGATTATAAAATATAGCTATAATAAAATCTTAAAATGAATAAGCACGAACAATAAAATAAGCGTTAAAACCTTGGGAAAACAATGAACTGTATAAATATCACAGAAATATACATGGATTGTTTTTTTAGTAGTGGCAATAATGCTGGGCAATAATGCGACCCCATAAAATGAAGCCAGGCAATGTCGTTTATACCACATTTACGTTAAATGCCGACCCTCCTTCAGAGCAAATGAACTCGCCGTTCCACCTCTATGCGCGTGCACAGTGATAATAGGAACAGAACGTTTGTGAACGAGCGGTCGCGGCATACAGTCGCAATGTTTTTGAAGGAAGAACAGAGGAGCTGGTTAAAAATCGAAAGTACTGGAGATCTCAATGCACGTCAGTGTGTTAGAAAGGACTGCGAGAGGCTTGCGACGTATCTGCATTACCTTACCGAACAGTAGCAAGGTGAGTAAGAAGAAAATGGCGGTTCTTTATGCATAACCCACCTATCATTCTGCACGACACTTCGAGGAAGCATGCAGCAGGAGCTAAGTCTGATTTGTTCAATCGCTGAAGCTGGGAAGTGCTCTACCAGCCTTCATGCTCTCCGAATTTAAGCCCCTGAGACTTCGACCTAATCCCTCGGATGAAGAAAACACTGCGTAGGATTCGTTTTCGAACGGTTGAAGACCTTCAGGCAATACATCGCATTCTTCGCACCATACAAAGATTAGGTAGTGCCAACGGTATCCAAAGGTTTCCGCGTCGCTGGGAACACGTTGTACACGAAGCTGGTGAATACATCGAAGGCCCGTAAAACTTAGAACCTTGTATGTATGCTATGTATCTAGAAAATAAATAGTGGCCACTACTCAAAAAACAACCCATGCATAAAAAAAAAGTTTATATTTTAAAGATGTATGAAGGGGTGCCATTAAATAGCAGCTTTCCAAAAATCCGTGAGAAGTAGTTGATTAAACAGAAGAAACATGACAATTAGGTCCAATTAATAAATGAAAACGTAAATATTTATAATATCTGCAATATATTGGCATGCCGCCGAAGAAGAAGAGGTTTCGAGTCAAAGACAGAGCAAACTTTTCAAATTTATGTGTGTATTATAAGAGTAGTGTCTTTCTTGAAAACTTTTCAACACAGGCAGTAGCAGCCCTTCCGAGGTACACTAGGACGGGTCCTATCTCACAAAATGACAGTAAATATTTAGTTTTAAATTTGCTTCATTTAACATTGATTTCTTATGTATTTATTTGAGCAAAACGTAACATAGCATAATGCCTACTTTGCTGCATAACAAGAAGACAATCAGAATTTTATTGGGAGACACTCCATACCTATGCTTCGGCTTGTCAACACCTTTTTCCTCACTATATGTCGCATTACGTGACAATTAAGTGTATGAGAGTAAAGAAAGTTATTTTCCATGATTTCGTTTGTAATATTTTCATAGTTATATGATCCACATGATGTATGTGATGATCATACCCAGTGATCATTTTCTAATTCCAAAAACATTAGAAAATATAAACAAGTAAGATAAATGTGTAAACCAAGTTAAAATTCAGCAGAAAAGTTGTTCTCGGAAAATAATCGTTTTCAGAAAGTGTAACAAAAATAATAAACCTCGTGTTAACAAATAGTATAACACCATATATTGGGCAGCTTAGCGTATACTACTAGTATTTTATGTTGTTGTGATATGCTTTCTACAACGCCCTGGTACTATTAAACCTTCGCATAATATTGATATCCAATATCACGAAAACAATAGAAATTTAAGAAGAAGCAACCAAATTAAGCTACGAGAGATTAGAACGGAAATGTACAGAAAGGAATTGAATATATGGGAATAAAGCTTTGGAATGAATTACCAAATAATCTTAAAAATATTAATAATATAAAATTGTTTAAAAAGAGATTAATTGTATACTTATTAAACGGAGTTTGTGCGCCAGCGGATTAATAGGGTCCTCAACCGGTTAAATTTTATAATTTAAACTGGGGACCCATCACGGGGAAATGCAAATTGTATTGTCTGTTCTAAACTGTGTGAAATTTATTATACTTAAATTGAAATTCAAGACTGGATGTAATATGTAAATAGCTCGATGGGGCAACTGAGGCCAGGCCCCAGCTGGCCCCGTCTTGGCTACAGGCCTGCCCCATTACAATGCCATTTTGTATATATACATATGAATATATGGACATATAAACGTTATTATTATTATTATTATAGGAAAGAGGTCATGACTTACAAAATATTCTCGAGCGAAGAACCTGGCATGCAAAGTCCTGAGAACGGCATCCTCCGTAAGAGGTCCAGGTAAATGGATCAAATCTTGAACTTCGGCGCAAACGCTATGTCTAATCATCCCCGAAGACGCAGCAGTGCCTTTACTCAATTCTGTTCACAGGGAGACAAGAAACAGCAATCTTTAAATCATGTATATCCAATATGTACACATAATTATACATAGTTTAGCTACTTCAACATAAATGTTAAGAAAAGAGTTTATTCATTGTACTATGATTTATTTAAAAATTCGCATGTTTGCATATTTTACGCCTCCAGACAACCCTGTGCATAGGTGTAGCCAGTGGGGTTTGGGGGTAGAGTTGTAAAAAACCCGGGAATTTTGGACACATTGGAAACTTTGATGGGAAGAAACCAAGATAGCTAGAATAAAGGAGGTAGTCTTGTCCGCACCTTTCTTCCTATTGGTCGATTTTGTCGAATCGACCAATAGGAAGAAAGGTAAGGACGGGACTACCTCCTGTATTCTAGCTATCTTGGTTTCTATATTCAAAGTTTCCAATGTGCCCAAAATTCCCGAACTTTTTACAACTCTATTTGGGGGGTTGTAGTCCCCATCGCAATGGGCAACAGCGGAGCCAAGAAGTTTTTTTAACTGTGTAATAGAAAAATTAAAAAGTAGTCCTTAAAAACATTTTGTTTTCAATTTTTTTAATCTAATCTGCACCTCATAGATATAGGCACACGTGGGAATATTTTCGCTGTTGGATCTGTGATCTACAGAACTGAATCGCGAATAGAGGAGGCAGAGACGTCACCATTCATCGCGTAGTCCATATATCTTCGATGAGGGGCTTGTTTTGTGATCAAATTCAGTATTGGCAAGAAGGTTAAGATTCAGATTAAAATAAAATGTAAAGGTGAAATTCCAATTCCCGTATTGACCCTACACTGCCATATATAAATTGTGTTTCAATGTCAGATTTTTTTTTTCTTTCTCCTGCAAAATTATCTGAAAAAATACAAATTTCTAACCAAGATTTGAAATACGTAAGTTAAAATTTAATTAAATTTATTATAAATTTATAACAGAGTTCATTATAATGAGATGAAACTATGAGTATAGTTAAAATTTTATATATTAATTTTTGAACCCCCAATTCCACCTTTCTGGCTATGCCACTGGCCCTTAGGTCATCTGGATCGAAACCGACGCGATGACTCAAACGTGGCTTTCGAATAACGATACATTTGCTGACTGATGTGTGCAGGGGGGGGGACTTGGGAAGGGTGGCCTCTGAAGGCGGCGCTGTAATCCCAGACAGGACGCTCAAACAGCGCAACCAACCCCTGAGAAGGCTGGGGGGGGAGGGGGGTAATCCAGAGTCGCCCATAAACGATACATTTGCACATTATCAACTTTTACTACTGAAAGACGAAGCAAATCCAGATATCGATTCATTCAGAACGAAGAAATACTATGGAAATAGTCAAATACGAAGATGATAATAAAGCAGAACAAAATATGCTAATTCTATAGACCAGGTCCACACAACATACACTACGTTTGGTACAGTACAGATCAGACGCTCTTGCTCCAGAAAAAATACGAACAAACAAACTACACAACATACGGCTCAAAATGACTTGGAAACGTTTGTTTTTGTACAAAAAATTATGATCGGGAGGCGGTGGTATATTTATAATACTAAAAACTTTTGTAGAAGATCATGGTTATCTGAAGAAAAGGGTTAATTTACGTGAAAAAGTGAAAATTAACGGAATTCAACGATTGCATGAAACTATATATAAAACACATACTACATACAAAGCACAAAAATAGACAATAAGAGAGAAGGCTTCTAAACTTTTATAAAATTTGGAAATTCAAACTATAAAAACTTTAAAGATATTGCATTGAAAATGTACATATTTTTGCAAGCAAATATTCATGTGAAAAATATTTCCTCTTGTGAACAGAAGTTCGTTCTCTTCACTTCTTGATATGAACATTTGGCAAATACTTTGAAATTTTATATGACAAATTTGATATTGAAATATGATTCGTTCCCCACCTGGTTCTAACCAGGGGCGTATCCAGAGGATAAGCCTACCCCCCCACGAAAGAAAAAATCATGGATAGGTGCTGGGTGTCTGCAGAAAAAACGATTATTTAGTCCATTTTCTATTTTCGAAACATGTTTCTGAAAATATAGTTTGGGAAGCACTGCTGTAAAGCAGAGGGTCCTAAACTGTGCTCCGCGGTGCTCCAAAGGCTCCGTGGGGCATTGATAATAAAAGGACACTTTCAGAAAAATTAATCCACTTGTCGAGTAAAAAATAAATTGATGATCCTACTTGTAGCAAAATTATTTTTACCACATTAAGAGTATTAGTGTACGTTATTATCTTAACCCACTGACTGCTCAATTTTTTTTTTTTTTTATAACAATCTCTTCAAAAACTGCATATTTCTTTTTATTCAATATTTCAAATCTACATGTAATTGAGAGTTAAAATATGTAGCACATTTTTGTAACCAAAGATGATGAGAGATGAAAGATGGAAAAATTTCATACCCACGAAAGTCGAGGGATTGAGCAAATTTTGTTACTTTCATGTTGCCCGTGGAAATCACGGGATAAGCAGTTAGAGGGTTAATACGACGCGAAGTGTAATAACTATCTTACCTACAGTCCCTATCTAAAAAATATGCAGAGTTTAGCTGAACTAATAGTCAGAACTTTAAGGAGTGACAGTACACATCAAGGCGAACAATATTTGTCATAGAACCTAGGGTCGCAAACCACTCACAGCGCCAGAAAAACATAATTTCGAAAACCGTCCATCATGCACAAATATTTAAAACCACTGCATAAGGAGCCCCAGATTCAACTCAGGTCAGCTGATCAAGTGCATAGATGATTAGGACATCGCATTCTGCGCCTCTCGTGCACTGGTTGTCAATATTTGTGCATGCTGGACGATTTTAGAACTGGCGCTGTGAGTGGTTTGCGACCCTAGATTCTATGACAAATATTGTTCGTCTTGATAGGCACCATCACCCCTTAAAGTTCTGACCATTAGTTTAGTTACACCATGTGTGTTAAAAGTGAAAAACAGTCAATGGCTCCACGGTCAATTTTGTTCTTAAAAAGGCTCCGTGGCCCAAAAAGTTTGGAAACCACTGTTTTAAGGATTTAAAAAAGATAAAAGGCTACTTTAACCTGAGAGCAGGTGCGCCGATTAGAGGAACGCGAGAACGCGCGCGGGGTGCTTTGCACCCCATCTGATTATATAGCATTATTTCATTAAAAACGTCCAATTTTACAGGGAACAATAAGTGGAATTTTCTCTTTGTCACCCTACTCCGAAAGATTGTGACTTTGAAGGCAACAGGAAAGAGTTTGGCCAGTTTCAAAAGCAAGGGTGGGCGTTTTTTTTTCACAAATTGTAAGTTGTGGGATGTGAAACATCCCGCGCGCCTGCTCGCGGGTTAACGAATCAGAAAAGTTATTAAAATTCACTGCCTCATGTTGTATAACTTCTATCTCGATCGCCAAATTATTTCAATGAGGCCGCCGAACGATCTTGATACTGCCACATATAAAAATAAAGTTTTACATCAAATTGTTTTATGTATCATGGTGGTGATGAATTTCAATTAATAACCACGTTAATTGTTTACATCACATGAAAAACATGATTAATGAGGATGCAATAACTTGAGCTACATTTTCCAATAGTGATCCACTGAGTAAGCTCATCGTCACCAGGCTTGCTGAATCGTTTGACTTGCAGTAAGCTTGGTTGTATGTAAATATGTTTGAGCCCAAAGCCACGTCCATCGACCGGCAAGTCGCATATGTCTCAGCCCAGTTGACCTACAGCGCAGTAGATTAGAACGTAAAGCATACTAACAAATTAGCCCCCGAGCAAGCGAGTTGTGGGGTGTTTTACACCCTACAACTTACGAAAAAAGGACCGTCCACCCTTGCTTCTGAAACTGGCCAAATCTTCCCTGTTGTTTTCGAAGTCACAATCTTTTGGGGTAGGTTGACAAAAAGAAAATTTTCACTCATTGTTCCCTGTAAAATTTGGACTTTTAATGAAATAAAGCTATATAATCAGATAGAGGGTGCAAAGCACCCCACGCTCGTTTTCGCTTTCTTCTAATCGATGTTATTTAGTTCATTTTTCAGGTTTAAAAAGCAAATTTAATCACGTACTCGTTATTGAAATGATAATTATAACTATACATATTTCTATTACATATTTCTGTGTATAATGGAATATTATATAATATAATATTTATCATACACAGGAATTACAAGTTTATATATATATAAAATTAAATTTGCAAAATTAAAATTGTTATTCGAAGTGTAAATACGTTTTCAAAGAAAAGTTACAAATGATCCTGAAATATAAAATTTCTTTTGTCGATTGCAGTGTGGCAAGAAAATACCAAGTAATTTCAACACCTGCTTCAAACGCAGCAAATTTTCTCAACATTTTTTTATAATTCGCATTGTTGCTGAAGATATCGTCCACATATCCGTTGCTCCTTGGGGGGGCAGAAAACAGGAATGCCGATCAGACGCGAACGGAATCCTCATCTATTGTATTCCGAACCGTGTGCCGGAAGTCGAAAATTCCTTTCCTTGGGAACTTTATTCCCCAGCATTTCAGAATTAACCGTTGGGGAAACTACAAGCTCCAACTTACGTATGATTATAAAAAAAGAACTTTCTCCCGAAAGAAATTTGTTACTTAAGTTGGGGAGATCTAACTGCGTGTTATCCCAAGCGGATACAGGGCCAGCACATTATTCTCTAATGATAGCTTTTCCGCAATGTGGCAAGGAACACGCAAAACGTTGACAATTATGCAGATTTGTTTACATGTCCTAATCCTAGGATGCCAACGGAATACATTACCATTTACTTCATTGAGTTTCGTTTGAAAACTGGATAGATACGAAGTTAAGTGAATGGAAAATGCAGTCGGAGGAAGTGTTTATTGGAGAAAATATGAGCAAATGTTAAATGGTTAGGATTAAGATGGAAGTAATTTGTTGTGGCTGGAAATTACGTATAAGAAATAATGTCTGAGGTAGTGGCAGAACAGAAGGCAATTGTAGGATGAGAGTTTGGGAAAGTGACGGATTCGACACTAACGATTTTTCCCAAGATCCTTAGGGAAGACAACTCAAAGGCCATTATTCAGAATTCAATCAGAAGTATCAACGTAGGATTTTCGCAAAATTATTAGCAGCCCAAACACATATTGTGAAAATCTATACATTACAATATATGTAAAATTGCAATTTATTTCAAAATATTGGGGACTTGGGCCCGCGATCCCATATAACACGACATCTCTGATCCAGAACATGAATATTTTCTTTCCTTTTCAGAATCTTATGAATCAGAAAACAATTTCTAGTCTAAATCCAAAGACTCGGAGTATGTAATATAAGAATTGCTTAACCTCAAAGCGGTAAGGAGGGACTATAGTTAACCCGCGAGCAGGCGTATGGGGTGTTTCACATCCCACAACTTACAATTTGTGAAAAGAACCGTCCACCCTGGCTTCTGAAACTGGCCAAATTCTTTCCTGTTGCCTTTAAAGTCGCAATCATTTATGGTAGGGTGACAAAGAGAAAATTCCACTTATTGTTCCCTGTAAAATTGGACGTTTTTAATGAAATAATGCTATATGTAATCAGATAGGGTGCAAAGCACGCTGCGCACGTTCTCGCCTTCCACTATCTAATCGGGGCGCCTGCTCACGGGTTAACAGGCGCCAAGGAATAAGATTTACGCAAACTTGCCGTTTTAGGGTTAAAAAGTTTACTCTCTAAAGTTTGGGCTCCAAAGGACAAAGACATGCCGCATCGCAACCAAAATTTCTCCGAGGAACTCGACCTTCGTCGCCTGCGAAATCAAGCCACAGACTGCGGGTCAGTAAAATAAGGCAAGCGTCTACTACCATTTGGATTCGAACCCGGATTTTGTATATAGTAGAAAAACGCGTTACGATGGCGCCACTACAGGGCGGGACCGATGGTATAAGAATGAAAAACATAAATGGACGTATAGTAGTAAGAGAAAGTCAAGTTCCTTTAGTTTTGATAAGGAGCATACATGTATAAAGGGCACGTTTTGTCTGATGGGACAAACCCTATCATATAAATTATAATACGTATATTATAAAACATACTGTGTAAATAGCAAAACGTACGTTTTATAGCAGGGATCTTCAATCCGCGGCCCTCCGACATGTTTTATGTGTCCCGCTGACTCACGAAAGAATACAACTTGTTTCACACAAAAATAACGTCCCTGCTCCCTTGGAATCTGAAATAAACATTGTATTTTATTCTGTTGTCATTTTCATATTTCATAAGAAATATCTTAAAACACTATAGAACTAAAGTAACTCGAGGTTTCCCCTCAATCATGTTTTACTTTAGTTTTCTAGCGTATATGGGCACTAGGTGTAGTTTTATCGATTTGCAGTGCAACAGTGATTTAAAAAAAATTCATCTTAGGACTCATCAAATTCTATTCTAAATATGCTGATATGAACATCTTCCCCACTATCTGACTGCATGCTCTGAAAACGTTACTGTTCTGGATCACTTACAACTGCGCATAGTCTGATGTAGAAACTCCACAGGGCAGGTTACAGGCTTATAATTGGGAGGATTACAGAGCTACAACTCCATATACCCATATGTATATACATAAAATTTTATTTCAGTGGGAATTACAATCCCAATCATCTCCCCCCCGCATGCATATGCCAATGGATCCTCAAACAGCTGTTTTCAAAAATGAAGTTGGTAAAAATCAAAAATTAGGATCAGAATAATTGACGTCCATCTTCACGATCTCTACGTTTCTTTTCCTCCGTTTTCGTCAGAAAAAACGAAAAATTGGTATGAAAAAGGGAAAAAATCACATTGAAGTTGGACAGATATTTTTCTCGTATTTGTCGAGATTCTGCTTTTGTGCTCGTAAAAAGCGTGAAATTCTTAATATAGTTAAATAGTGAACTAAACTTAACCTGCAGATTGCTCGTATTGGCCATGCTCGTATTGAGTTCGACTGTATATATATATATCAGGGGTGTGCGATCCATAGAAGCAATCTAAGCATTGCTTGCCTAACATCAATTTAAAATACATTTCCATTTTTGCCTTAATCATAAAGGTTCAGCAAAAATTGTGTTTGTTTAACTGAAATTTCATCCGAATTAATTTTTTGCAATATTTTTGTCGATTGAGGGCGCCCCACTCTTATGACGGGGTCTGTGACGCAGATCAGAAGCAACCTGAAGGATTGCTTTCGAGTGAGTATGTTAACTACGGGAGTATCTGCGTAAGCATTTTATTTTTATCGTATTTTAATTTTCTATATAATCGTGTTTTCTGCTTGAAATCTGTGAGTTTGTCAAATTAAACATCAATTAAATTTATAAATACTGATTACTTTAACTTTTAAGCCTTATAATCGATAATGCTACCATCTGGTAGCATCAGTGCGAACTTAAACGACACAAAGCAAAAATAAATGTATTGCTTGCCTAAAGAAAAATGTCACCGTACGCCACTGATATATATATATATAAAAGTTTTCCTCGCCCATTCTTGGCGGAAACAGGCTTTGGGACGGGCAGAGCGCCATGTTCCCAAGCCTCTTTTTACATCACTTCTTAATGTGCCATGTCTAGAAACTTCCTGACAATGTGACACGTGTTTAGGATTGTGGCTTTTTGTATTTCAATGTAGGTGTTTGGGACGGAGTTGGGTGATGGTTGGCGCGTATAGCTTGATGTCATCTACGTACATGAGGTGGGAGACTTTATGTAGGTTTCTCTTGTCTTTCTTCAGCATGTATCCGTATTTACTTGTGTTCAGCATCCTTGACAAGGGGTTTAACGCCAAGCAGAACCGCGGGGGGGCTTAATCCGTCCGGAGACCTATCGTATGAACCAGTGTTCCCTAACCAGCTCGACCACCAAGACATAGGAATGATGACCCTTTTCTTCGTATATAAAGTTTTATAAGGTATATTATTACCATTCGCAGGGTTTGCACAATTTCCAAATGGTCAACACACAAAGATACCGGGCTATGTTTCTTGCAATTTTTTCTTGGGGAATTCATGGATAATATTGTCACCAATTCCATCAATGGAAAAAAATTCACCGCGAAAAAATGATAATACATGAGCTATATATATTTAACCATATTATTATAATATATCTTATATAGACGGATGTGCTGCCATTGTAGAGTAGCGGACCTATATTTTCTCCAAGAAGCTGGGCCTCTTAATCCTAGGAAACAAATCTCCCGACTACAATGAATAGCCAGTCTGTGAGCATTCCTTTTTTTTTTTTCCACCACCAGAGACGCGTATTAACTGCGCGCTAGATATAAATGAGTTAGTATTCTGCTGTTTTAGGGGCTAGTAGGTGCGAGTCTGTGTCTAATAGAGGTAGACTCTGGAAACGGAAGATTTGGAGAGGAAGATAAAAGTAATCCAGATGAACCACAGAAAATCGCATGCTGGGGAACCCAAAAGCTTCACAAACGACACGTGGATAAATAAACATCAACTTAGAATACCAGGAAAAGTTTGAGAAAAGAATTGTTGTTGATTGTGCAAGTAAGCATGGAACGGTTGGGAAACTATGTAAATACATTTATCAGTTCTTTAGGAATGGAAATCGATACAATGTATATGCTGTTAACATTCAGTGATAATAAAAAGGAAGCTTTGTACTGGACAACGTAAAGACATTGAAAGCAAAATAGATGCACGTGAGATACTACAAAGGGACTACAAAGTTACGATAATCTCACACTTATAAGTGACTACTGAAAAAAAGATCTATGATTACCATATAAAATCAAATCGTTGTAAAAAAGGGAAATAGAATTACTGGGGAAAGAACGAAAAGCATGAGCTAAGCTCAGTGCCGGATAAACGCATGGGCTTTAGGGCTGTAACCCTGGGGGCTCCGACAGCTGGAGGACCTCCAGGGACGTGTTATCTTGTAGATGATCCTTTTGAACTATTTTATTGATGGTCATGATACCAGTGGCCCAGGGCCTCAAAAACTTTAATCCGCACCCGAAACTAATTCAGCGTGTAACATTGGAATGCGGAAAACCATGAAGCTTGATTATAAATATACACATGACCAAATTACCAGTAACCAACGAGAAATAGCAATAAAATTGACCTGGTAAGAAAAGTATGTCATAAAATTTATTTAGAAATTAAAAACACAATCTATCATAAGGTAAAGACAGCATCACATAACTGATCAGAGGTGAGTGAGTGCGCAAGCTGTCGAAGTTACATATACGCAAAATGTGTGTGGACACACACAGTTATAGATAGACAATATTCTGGTGCCCACACCTATAAACCGAAGCTGCTTCTGTATAGAAGAAAGTGAGACACCGTCCTGTCCCGTCCAGGAGCCTCGATACGAGAATCCTTCGTATGCAACTGGATGCCTGAACTGACTGGGCCACCAGCGCCCATAAATAAATAGTCTTAATTACATGGCGAATTCTCAAAAATTTCTGAACATTAAAATATGTCAAGTAACGTGAAGAGAAAAAATATTCCACGAGATCCGTTTCAAAACATTACCTTCAAGTGCAGAAATATTTAAAGATAATTGATGAAATGGATGTCAATAATCGTCAATAACGATGACCAGTAGCGAGGGTAAATCCCTGAAAACTGCTTTCCATGTTTTACACAGACTCAAAATGTTAACAACAGGGTCCATATTCAGGGCCTGATTACTGACTAGGCCCGGGCTTAGGGCCAAAGTTGGAAAGGAGCCCCCCCCCCCCACCTCAAATTATGTTTTTTTTTTAAAGCTGACTTTTAGTTGCCCATTTTGATCAGTATTTAGAAAATTTTTAGGTAAAAGCTTACTTTTTTTGGGCTATTTTAGATAGTTTACCAGAAATTTGAAGAGTTTTATAATGAGTATACGTAAGTGCTTTCTTTTATGTTTCAGTACCCCCCCCTTCTAAATCTGTCACCGTGCTTAAGAGGGGCCCCTAACTAAATCTGTGCCCATAGTAACCATATGTCTTAATCGGGCCCTGTCCACATTACATTAGAACTTCCATATATCGAACTTCTGTAGATGCCGAAGTTTTGGTGAACCCTGTGATTTGAAGTCCCCGTTCATTAGATAAAAAACTGTTTCTTTATATCGAAATTTATTTATGGAACCTCAGACTTTAACACATGAAAGCCCTACAGTATTAACCCGCTACAACGCGCGCGGGGTGTTTCGCACCCCACAACTTACAGTTTGTGAAAAAGAACCGTCCACCCTTGCTTCTGAAACTGGCCAAACCCTTTCCTGTTGCCTTCAAAGTCACAATCTTTTGGGGTAGGGTGACAAAGTGAAAATTCCAGTTACTGTTCCCCGTAAAATTGGACATTTTTTATGAAATAATGCTATATAATCAAATGGTGTGCAAAGTACCCTGGGCGCGTCCTCTCGTTCCTCCAATCTGCACACCTTCTCGCGGGTTCATATTGGTCGATATTTAAAATTGGCTAAGGTATTCCATAAAGTTGAGATGGATCGTTAAGAGTTGGTGAGACTTAGTTATGCAGGCCAGCAGAAAATGGAATGTACAGTTAAACGCAACTCCCAACTCCCTGCATGTACGTTTTTCTTTTCCCCCAATCGAAGCTAAAAAAAGGGGGATTTTACATTACATCACAAACAATAGCAGCTAAGGAAATACAACATTTCAATGGTAGTTCAAAGTGGAGCTCGAAAGATGTCGGAAACCACAATTCCCTCGAAAAAGAACAAGTGGAAGAAATTGAATTTTTCAGTTTTGTTGTCAGCTTTGTGGCACAATTCATAAATTTGTCAAGGGTTGGAATATTTATGCCATTTCTTAGCATTTCCCGAACACCTGCAGCTATATTTCTTCTTGCTTTCTTGTCTGAGTGTACCATGCAGAGGCAAAAACGAATTCCGGAGAAGTGAGTGTCTCTATCGTGATCTAGCTGTCAATTACAATGACTTATCTTTCGCTAAGCCTCGTTAAAAACAAGCGAAGTGCACTTCTATTTAACCTTTCTGCATAGTTTTACTCCTTTCTTCTTTATCGAAGCTTCCAAAGATTAAATCACTGAAGAGTTCTATTTCTGATGACCTTGACATTGACGTCATTTTTTCACGGTCTCCCGGTATATGCTCACTTTCGCCATCTTTATTCAGTATCTCGAAAAGCTTCGGCAAAAGACACGATTGTGGCCGCATCACTAATTTTTTAGAATAGGTTTTAAGTATCTTGAGATATGACTACACTTTAAACTGTTCACAAAAGGTAGGAAAGTTAATCAATTTCGTCCATCATTTTTATTTGAAGGCACTTTTTGTTACTTAAAAGCAGTAGTTAAAAAAGCCGAAAAGTTAGAACGAATAATAAATGTTTTATTTATGAACTTGCAAACTCTGGCTGCAGAAAAAATTGCTTCATATGTGTATGCGTTCACGTGAAATTTATCTGTTCAAAACAGAAGTCAGGGAATTTTCTCTGACTTTTCCGGGTGTTTGGGTATCCTGAGAAGGCTTACTTTTGCCCTCTTTATTTGGCATCTCAAAAAGTTTCAGTAAAAGGCAAGATTTTGGCTGTATCACTAATTTTTTGAGAGCAGTTTTTAAGTACCTTGGTGTGTGCATACAATATAAACTGTTGGCAAAAAAATAAGTGATTCGGTCAGAATTTTGTCTAGTTCTGAAAGTTTTTTTTTAACGATTTCTAAACAAAGATGACGAAAATGGGCATTGGGCTATGGTCCAACGCCACAAACAAGCCAGGAAATACAAAAGCAGGCAAAACATTACAAGCAATATCATAAGCATAGTAAGTTATAGTACGAAATAAAGGTAAAAGAAAGGACAGCTTATTACCAACAGTCTTCAATAGACTGCAGAACAACTTGGCAGACGCAAAGGCGCGTCTTAGACAAGACGCAAAAACACGTCTTTGACAGCTTGTCATCTCCATATCGTTGATGGCATTATTCGGTAGCGACTCTGGAAGACCCGCCCGTGAAGAATGAAGCCTGCAGATTTTTACCTACCCCTGCCTTTATGCAAACAGAGTACAAGGATGCCAGGTAAAGTATAAGGACGACGTCTGTTTGTTTATTTATATTTTTACGGCGCAAGGACAGCAAGGTCATGTTGTGTCGAGAGCTACAGTTTCCCTAGGAATCCGAATCTCTTACCACTCAGGAAACCAACCTCCGGATCAGAGGCCTAGCCACGGGATTTTAGGGGTTGTAACCCCCCCCATTAAGCCTATAACCCCCCCTTATGAACTTTCTGCCTACGCCACTGCTTCGGACTACAATGAGTAGTTAGTCGGTGAGTCCCCATTTTTCGCAACGTTACGAGTCGAACCAGGATGAGCAGTGCATTATAAGAACACGTTACCACTACACCACAGCAGGACCTAGGGTAAACACGTGTCAAGAAGGGGCAGGGATTTTTTTGCCAGTCTCAGAGGAGGAGGGGCAAAAGGCATATTCCCCTCCCCCAACTATCGAGGAACACTATTAAAATTTGAATTTCAAAAATAACAGTAAACATCACCATCAATGTAGCGGAGCTGAAACAACTTTCGATTTAAATTTAATTTCCTATCAATAGATGTCGGCATCATACAGTCAATAATACTGCTTTGACAGTGCCCCCTGGCGCATCTATTGTTAAAAAAATTTGGCGTCTCTTTACCTATACATTTCCTTTTAGTCTTTGTGAAACCATAGAGAGCGTGGTGCCCTGTGAAATTAGTAAAATTGTAAATCATTCAAATAAAATAAGTGGCTACAGCTTCATCTAGAACTAAGTAAAACTATAAACTAATTAGAAATTTAAGTACTTTATAATAACTGTTGGAGTTTATGACAACAGATGGCGCAATAAGTTTTTGATCGTAAGAGTTCTTTCGCCCTCCGCTCTCCAAAACATTGGCATGTTCCTGGCTAGGATCAAGTAAATTCAAAATATAAAATTCTTTTCCGAATCAAACTTTTTTAAAGTGTGGTGGTGCAATGTGGTGGCGCAATAGCAACGCGCTCACTTAGCGTGCCATTAATCCTGGTTCGATTCCTAACAATGCCAAAAATAAGACATGCCTACTGATTAAATGCTCACTCTATTTCGAGTTGGGGGAGAGTTATTCCCTAAGCTTTTACAGGCTCAAATTCACAGGGAAATTGTAGGTCCATTACCTTAAGATAGCATAGCGGTGGTACATTCGACAGCTGCCATTAACCTGGGTTCAGCTCGCAATGGTATCGTAGAAGGCATGCCGTTTTTCAGTCCGCCTCATTCAGAGGTTTGATTCCCTCGGCAATAAAAGTTCGCAAGTCCTAGTGCAGTGTGGCATTTGCCATCCGCTTGTACCATGAAAACACTAATAGCCTTTTAAAACATGTCTATAAATAGGATAGATATTTGAAGGCCATAAAACAAGTTTCATCTTTTCAGTATCTTGGACAACTAGTCACGGAAGATTCCCGATATGGAAGAGAAATAAGAAGTAGATAGCACAGGCAAAAAGAGCTTTCAATGATAAATATAAACTCATGACATTTAACCAATTGCACATACAAACCATAGGAAGACTGGTGTTCACGTACATATGATCAATAGCTTTATATGCATCTAAGAGCTGGACCTTGCGTAAACGGAACAAAGATTACTAGAGTCCTTCGAGATGTGGTATTGGAGGAAAATGCCAATGGGGAGCTGGATTGAGAAAACGAGCAATATCCAAATCTTGCGAGGAGTGGGGAAAGGGAGAAGAATACCCCAATTAGTAAGAAGTCGTCAACTCAAGTAGACAGGACACATATTGAGACATAATAACCTAATTTAAAAATTATTGGAAGGAAAAATCTCAGGAAAAAGCTGAAAGGACGACCGATAAAACAGCCATTGGACAAATAGGCGAGGAGGTTGGAATGGACAATTACAGGGGAGTGAAGAGATTTGCGGAGGATTGAGATGTGTGGAAGGCCTTGTGTGTTGCAACCAACCAGTCTACGGACTGAAGAGCTATCAATCAATCAAATAATATTTCACAATACACTAGGTTTTAATCGACTAGATGTATATGCTTCATAGGTTTTTATTAGCAAAATGATTAAATTATTTTGTTAAGTACAAACAGGCAAACACACATGATTGTTAAAGTAAATTTAGAACTACATTTTGTAGATTTTTTAATTGATTCTTAAATTCTGCAAGTTAATTAACAAATTATTCATAGAAGTCCTACCCTGTTGGTAAGCGGCCAGAGATTGCCCATTGAGGGGAGCAGTTGTGGGCGTTCCTCCCGCTGTCACGTGCAGACGGTTTCGAAGCGTTACTAACTCCGAACTCAGACTTCGCAATCGTTGTTGAAGATGTACCGCTTCGTTCGATGAAGGAGAATCTGAGGGGGAAAAAAAATCATTCAATATTAAAAACTTTATTCAGAAATAAAAAGAAATTAAAAACTCTATGATGTTAAAATATCGGGTTTAATTGATATTTATAATGAGCACTGAACTTTGTTTTTGAATAATTTCATTCCCAAAAACTGTTAAGGTGAAAGAAAAATGAGAGTTAGAAACATCAAAGATATAATATCAAAATGTGTCTACATAAATTCGCCCTTCCAGAGTAAATGATGAATATTTATGTTAAGTATAATACTTACTGACAAAAAAAAATTATATACTTTGGGCACAAAAAATCTTCACACACATAAAATCATATACGTTTTTATAAGATGCAAATTTTGAACCGATTTGTAAATGAAAGATTTTACCATAGAGTTAAGAATATCTTATTACTCATCCGAAGAACTTTTCTAAAATTCTCTTTTTTCATTTAAAAATTTTAAAATATTTCTAACTTTCCAATGAGGTGGTAATTTTTTTATTTAAGAAGTGGGGAGAGGAGACCTTGTTAAAAATATTTTACTCGCCACATCATTGACATTACGATCGCCATGGCGAACTTCGAAAATCGCAATTGCCAAATAATGGTTGTATGTCGATAAGCACCAGAGTGGAAAGAGAGAAAGAAAGAGAGAGAGAGAGAGAGAAAGAGAGAAAAGAAGAGAGAAGAGAAGAGAGAAATATGTGAAGGCGTATCCTAATAAACGGAATTATAGAGAAGGGCAAGACACGGGGAGAAATTAGGAAACCTTTGGAAAACGATAGAAATAGCAATATTTGGTAAAAGTCTCCCTCCATCATGTCCACTGGCGCAGCAAACGGAGGGGCTCAGGGGGGCCCAGCCGTCCATTGGATAACAAAACACATTATTTTATCTAAAGCCGCATTACATAACCTTATTTAAAGCCACTTGAGCCCCCGCCCTTCTATGCGTTTTAAATCTCTACATTACTGTTTATGTCTGTAAGCAGGAGCGCTAATTTGAAAAACATTGGGGGCTAGATAGATAAGCTCCAATCTTATTCACTTCCTTAGGCTTGGTATTCAACCTTAAGCGGGTGGGGTAAGGGGGACTTTTTCCCCACCCTCCATAAATTTATTAAAAAACAACATTTTCAAATAGACAAAACAATTTATTTATTAGTTTTAATTGTTCGATAATTATTACAACATTGAAGTCCTATATTGGTGAAATAAAGTACAAGCTCGTTTCCCTTCTTAAACGAAATTCAGTTTTTATCATTATAGTAACAGGAAATACATCAGTAATACCAATTAATATATTTTATATGTTGTTACACATCATCAGATGAGTTCTGTATTTTTTATTTAGTGTATATAAATTTTGGGAGGCCGAGGGGACCTGCGCCCGTGTCCCCAATCGATTGAAGAGAACACAAAAAATTATGAGCATACAATTAACGCCCAAGGTATTTACGCATTCTAGTTTATGTATTGATTCTAATGCAATAGTTTCGAATGCAAAATCACAGCATTTTTTTTTATAAATTTTACATATCACATGTTTTCTATATTACAACTTAGAACAAGAACTTATTTTGCATTCCTTTGTCAAGAAGAAATCAAAACAGCATCTAAACCAGTGTTAGTGAACCGCGGGGCTATAGACGTAGGTGTATATAGATACGTGGTCCCAAACCACCCAATAATCTGAAATAAAGTGCGATTTTACATATACTGTAATGTATAAACATATATAAAATGTACTTGGCCCCCAATAATTTTGAGAACTCTACGTTGATGCGCCGGGCCCTGGTATCAATTAAAGCGGGCCGCGAAAGGTTCTCCTGGAATTTGTCATTTTTAGTTTACTAATCACTTTCATGAATAAATATTTTATAATGGAAATATTCTGAGGAGAATAATAGTCGCTCATGCGTCGGAAATCTCAGACATAGAACGCTTAAATAACTTCTGTGCAGCAACTGCTAATGACCAAGTCGTGTATTTTTAAATATGTGGGTATTTATGAATGACTGAGAATTTTTAGACATCGAACTCTTTTAACATTCGAGAAAGGGTATACCGCTCATTATGCCTTGTCATAAAAGTGCCTGCAAGCTGATCATAATAATATGCGGCGCATCCCCTGTTCTTAAAACTGAACCAAGTAACATCTGTTTTGCAAATACCAGTGACTAGTAGTCAGCAAGGATGGGCATCAGCAAAGTGCGCATTAATAGAAGGAGTGTATTGATACACTTTATGACCACTCTATGATTAATTATTCATACTTTTGATAGTTTATGTAGAAACTTAAAAAGAATGGAAGGTATTTACGAGTAAATTTGGCGAGACCGGGCACCTCGTCTTATAAAACAAAAAAAGAATTTACCAGAATGCGTCCTCATGAAGGATGAGGGCGCCAAACAAAAGTTAAATCCAATTTTTTTGAGTTAATAGTAGAAAATCTCTTTAAAGAGAGAGAGAGAGAGATAAGTTTAGAGAAATTTTTAGAGACATCTTTAGAGAAATTCTTTCAGAGACTTTTGGCCACTTTTATAGGGTATATGGCTCACTGTGCATCTGTGAAAATCTCCTGTTTTCGCCGGAGGGGGAGGGCGCCAAAAAGCAATAGGTGCCGAGCCGCCCGGGTTCAAAATCAACCTCGAACCGCTCATGGGCTATAGGACTCAACGCCCTCCGACAATCTAAAGTATGCGTCCTTTGAGAAGTCCCAGTCCGGCCCTGGTGGAGGAGCAATGCTCTAAACTATCTCGATAAGGCTTCTGTTTAATCTATTCGAAGGATATGGAGAGGAGAGAAAAGATATATAAATTTGAATTGGGGGAAATGATCTTTGCTTAAGTCATACCAGTCGACATTTTTAACTGTCAAACTCTAGGAATGCGAGAAGTTCATTGCCACAGAAGTATGAAGGAAAACATTCCTTATTGCAAGAAATGATTCTTTGAAGTCTCTTCTCTCTTCCTGTTCTTTTTTTATTTTTTCTATTCTTTTTTGAATATCTTAGCAACTCAAACATTCGAAACCGGATTTTGCAAAGGTATTTATTTTAACCAAAGAAAACTAATTGATTTTTAAACGATTCATTTTAAAATACAAAGCCTAGCGATTATTTTCACGTTTAAAAATTGAAATTAGACTTCATTGGTGGTTTAAAATTTTTGAATTTATGATTGTAATAACAATTTAAATACATGTATTTATTTTTATTACTTACGCTTTTTTATTATTATGCCAAACATGTTACTCGGACATCTTGGTTTAAACCTAAAGCTAAACGCGTTTTAATATTTTTACTATACTTATATATATATATATATATATATATATATATATATATATATATATATATATATACATAGTATTATTATAATTGTCGTTTTTCAATATTTTTCCTCTTACTTTAATTCTATCAAACCTATTTTATTTAACTCTTTCAAACGCTTTTGCTTTTTTTTTGGCATTTTTCATTTTATATATGCTTTTGCTAATTTTTGCAATATATATATGTTATGGTAAATGTGATCAATCCGGTGATTTTTAATAATTGCCAGTTATTATACATAATCGCCATTAAGCTTCGCAAATGTGATAAATTATTGAATATTTATCAAATTAACCGGTTAGTTTATATAATTCCCAACTCATAATGGCGAGTGTGATAAAAGTCTCAAACTTTTCCAAAATTTGTCTAGTTTGTGTAACTGCTTTGCTTCTATCGTGACGTAAACCACTGCTAGGTCAACAATTACAGGCAAAGAAAATGTTCCGAGTTGGTTTTTTGGGAAATATGCGGTTTACAATAATTTATCAAATACACTGTGCATGAAGATACTGATTCACTATATACTAATTCAACGGATGCTGATTCAGGCAGCGCACATTGAATGTAATCGAAACGGCATGGGTCGCGAAGCCGCGAAAGAGGGGTCTGTCCCCAGTTCGGTCTCTGTGATTCAGGTAAGTACTGATTTATTTATAAAAATACTAATTCATAATCAAAATATTATATTAGCGGGGATACAAATACGGAGCTATACCGTCGCTTTTGCATTTGCAATAAAAAGCATGAAGAAAGGAAGAGCCCCTGGTGATGATGGTATTACATTAGATATCCTAAAAGAAGCTGGAGAATATGTAGAAGACATACTTGCAAAATTCTTTACCAAATGTCTTAACAGCGGTAACATACCAAACCAATGGGATTCTGCAACAGTAATTCTTTTGCATAAAAAAGGTGATAAAGAGGATTTGAAAAATTACCGACCAATTAGCTTGTTACCTGCTATTTATAAAATCTTCACAAAAGTTCTAACACATCGCCTGCAGAAAAAATTAGATGCAGCTCAACCAAGAGAACAAGCTGGATTTCGAAGTGGATTCAGTACAGTGGACCATATTCAAGTATTAAGAGAATTAATTGAAAGAACACATGAATATGAACTTCCATTGTGTGTTGCATTTATTGACTATGAGAAGGCCTTTGACTCTATAAAAACATCAGCAGTCATCAACTCTTTAAGATCAACAGACATTGAGGATGTGTACATTGACATGGTGAAACGTGTGTATAAAAATGCAAGTGCAAAATTTCGGTTACATAAAGATACCAAAACTATCAAAATTGGTGAAGGTGTGAGACAGGGAGATACCATTTCTCCGAAACTTTTTACTTCAGCTGATAAATTGGAATAACAGGGGAATAAAAATAAATGGTGAATATTTAAATCATTTGCGGTTTGTTGATGATACATATATATATATATATATATATATATATATATATATATATTACTATGTATATTACTATAATATTTACTGCAATAAAAATCAATTTTTAGAGTACTATCTAAAGCAGGTATAGAACACGTTACCGGCTCGTGACGTTCAAGCTGGTTATAAAGGTGGCATAGATTGAAAGTGGAAATTCAAGGGGAGGGAAGGGGATATTTCTGTTCAAGTTTTAAATAAAATTTCTTTTTAATTCATTATTTAAATCATTAAAAAAATATTTCATGTAATATATACTGTAAAAATACTAGGGCAAGGCAAAGGGCATATGGGGCGCAGGGCACCCTTGGATTGTTATATATATATATATATAGTCCGCTGGGGCAACTGGGACCACGTCCCTGCTGGCCCCTGATTGGCTACAGGCCTACGTTTCGCATATATAAAACAGCTAATTCTAAATGAAAGTGCTATAGTTTTCTAAGGTTAGTATGTGTGAAATTCAGTTGGTGATACCGGTTGATAATACAGTAGATTTTCGTTATAGCGAATTTTCGCGGGACCGCAAAATCATTTCGTTATAAATGAAGAATTTCGTCAGAAACAGAAATTCGTTATAAAAAATTCAATATTGATTTATTATTATTACATATATTTTTACGTAAATATAACATCTAAAGCATATTCTTACTCTAATCAGATATGATTTTGATGGAAAAATGATTGAATCAGCTTAGAATATGGTTTAGTGAAATGAAATTCAAAAATTAAAGACTAACCTTTATTTACACTACTGCAGAAAATTCGTGATTTTTGTTTGCACAAATAAATTCATAGCTGAAGATAATAAAAATGCTTGTAACGAATGTTAAAAATGAGATAAAGTTGATGAAGATATGCATTTTATTTTTTGGCCGCATCGCCTTTCCGCAATCTTTTATCGGTCTCAGAAATGATGGTTTTGTTTTTTTTTTTCTACAGAAAATTGCTGTCGTTTCACCTCAGCCGTATTACCGCTGAAGAAATTGGGGAAATCGCAACTAACATCGGACACAGACAACAGCAGTATAGAGGCCGAACATTCCTTTTATTGTCATGTATTAGCTCTCTGTCCACCACTTGTCTGTCATATAGTCAATCTGGAGGGAAGGTGAGTGAAGAATAGTAGCCGGAAACAGACAGTAGAAAACGAACGTCAAGTGGTGAAAAACGTCGGTTCAAACGTCACTTGTTCCTGTATTGTTATTTCCAAAAAAATGTTACCGCTTGTTTATTGCATTTTCAGGTCTTTGCATTTGAAGTGCCTTTTTTAAAGTAATCGAAAAAAAAATATTTTCAAATGCATTTTTTGTTATAACAAAATTTCCAAAAATGTACTTCATTAAATCTGAAATTTTAATTCATTGTCGTAATGGCATTTAAAATGGGGATTGGTCTTACTTTCGTAATACCGGATTGTTCGTTATGTGGAGAACGTACTATGGTAATAAACTATTTTCTTGGTAGAAAATTGTGTCGATGGTTATGCCGTTATTATTTTTGAAATTCAAAGTCCAATAATTATCCGCTCAGTTATTTAGAACAGACTGGTTTGCTTAATGTAATGTTCGAACCACCGTAAATTTAAGAAAAAAAACCCTACCACGTATCTTCCTCGGAACTCTCATATATTGATTTATGGAAGTTTTATTCTGCTTAGACAGCACACTACAGTGGGGTATCTAACATACTACAATGCAGAACAGGGCGTATACCAGAGCCGTAGCCAGACTGGGGTTAAAGGGGGATGAGCCCCCCCCCCTGGAAATATAGTCAGTCCCTCTGGAAAATATTTTTGCGTCTCTTTTTTTTATTTTTCTCAAAATAAAATATTGTAGAATTTTATTTTAAATTTTTTGTTTTGTACGAAATTGTACATGACAATGGAAATTGTTCTTTGATGTTAGAAATGTATTCAAAATAGCTCTCTACTGTAGATCTTGTGTATGTAATTTTTTTTACATAGGTTTGAGTCTTCATATACTTTATAATAAGGATTGGGGAAATTATAGAGAGGTATACTAAAATTCATAAGTTTTCAATATAAAATTTATGTTAAGAAATTTATTTATTAATTTTAAATATATTACTCTCCTTATATATTTAGTATTATTAAATATATTAATAAAATACATCAAAACATTTATACATTTCAAGTCCGCCACGTAACTTCCTGAGGATCCCCCCACCCCCCTTGTAACACGCGTTTAGCTACGGCTTGGCGTATACACGTGGGCTGAGTCGGCCAAAATATATGATCAACTCCTTAAAAAATATTTTTGGTTTTATTTATTTTTTCAATATGAATTAAAGTAGAATTTTTCTTTATATAAAATTGTAATATATGGTGCAGTATGGCCTAGACGCCCTTGCGCTATAAAAATCCAAACAAACAAAATTGTGCACGACGTTAAAAATGTATTCAAAGCAGATTTTCACGGCAGCTCTTGTATACATAACGTTTTCCACAAAGGATTAAACCTGCATCTAGTCTATGGCAAAGAAAAGGAAAATTGTGCATTTTAGTATGCCTCTACGTGTTTTTAACCCAAAATTTATATTATAGGAAATTCATTCATTAAAGTTAAATGGATTAAAGTGACTTTTTTTTCACTGCTAAAATGATTTGTTCGGGTAAAACATTTTGAACATTAATTAAATATTCCACATGTATTGTTTTTGTCTCTTAGGTTCTGTCGAAGTACATAATATTAAGAATTAATTAACTTCATTAAATGAAATGTTTTATGGCTACATATGGCAGATATTTAGTATTATTATACAATACGGATAAAATGCAAATGGACGAACTGTATCCCCCTGTGGATTTCAGATTCCTCTGCAAAAAGTTCGAGCTATGACCCTAGTGCATAAGTGAACAAAGACTTGAGGCAAAAACGAGTTCGTGTACAGCGGCCTAAAAGTCGATCAAAGGACTTAAATAATCTGTGACTTCTTAACGTAATTTAAATTGCGATTTTTTTTTATAAATATACACTTGAAACTCGACTCCCAACTCATTATCTAATAGGGAAAATTTTCAACTACTATGTGAAATAGCCTTTGTTTGAACGATAACATCAGTGTTCTTGCGCGGTCACTCCTTTAACTATAAGTACTACTAGTGCTTGTTGTTTTCTTACTGCAGCAAGTCAATGGAAGCATGGGAATTGATGTTTTTAGCATGGCATGGATGTTGGTGATTACACAGCCTGGTGGTTTGAGCCTTTCTCTTGCAAATACTATTCAAGCTCTCAATACTTCTGTAAAAATAATAAAGTACGCCAAAAAAATGCAGCCCTACTTAATGATTCCTAAGGTGTTTTCTAATAGAGCCAGTAATAGTTTAGGGAATTTAGAACTGTCTTTAGAGCTTAAGGCAATAGGTGTCTCTGTGACGAGTTAATGGGACACTGATTATAGCCTGGCAACTGCGGCAGAACTGGATTTTCGGTCCCGATTCTGTTGTGCAAATTCCCCTAAACCACAGGTTTGTATAGTCAGAAAATATCAAAGAGCAGGTGCTCTGAAGATACGTTCGCTACACTTTGGAATATTGAGAATGGTATGAAGATGTGAAAATATTGAAGTAATTCTTTTCCAAACACAAGGATTATAATTAGATATCAGATTATATGCACTAAAATACCATATAAAATATGCACTAAAGCTCCTCAAAATACGCATTTATGTGCACTCAAAAGAGTAAAATATGCATCTAAATGAAAAATAAACGCTTAAATATTTTTCACTTACTTAAAAAAACAAATGTCCGGCACTCATGAAACAAAAGATTGATTTATTATTATCTAGCCGAAGTGATTAGAACTATTCTATATACAGTATAATTTGCATTATATCATATAACGAGTATCACAAGTATTATAAGTAAATTTGTATTATATCATACCACAAGTATTAATGGTAAATAAGTATTATAAGTATCACAAATATTATAAATAATTTCATTACAATTTGTATTATATTACAAGTTTTCCATCAATAAAAATTAAACTTTGTCTTCTGTTCATCAATAGCATTTTATGGCCAAACAGTTCCTTTTCAGATCTACTGAGATTATTGGATTGTATTTATAAAATTTGAAAGTAGTCGTTTATAATGGATAGTCTGTCCGTAATAGGCTATCAGCAACGTTTAATACTGATAAATAATGTTGAGGAATTTTATCCTATATAAGTGTTTATTGTGTTTAATCTAACCTTAGGTTAACTAAACTCATGTTTGTAAAAATTGCAACACCATGAAGGAATCACTTGATTGAGCTGAAACTTTCAGGAAATGCAAATTAGGGTATGCTATTCAAATGATTAGAATTTCAGAGTCATCAGGCATGCGTGGACTGAGCAGCGCCCTCTGAACTGCTGATGGATCCGTATAAATAGAGGGCTGTAGCGGGGCGTGTATGGCTATCTGCTAGTGGTAAACGTTACATGAGACGTCACTATGCCTCTACGACGAAAGAGGGCGACATTTCAGCAAGTTACGGAGTTTGAACGGGGACGAATGATCGGCCTTCGTGAAGGAGGGTTTTCTTATCGTGCAATAGCAGCTCGTATGGGGCGTAACAGCAGCACAGTGATGCGAGTGTGGAAGCAGTGGGTTCAAGAGAACCAGACAACTCGGAAATCCGGGAGTGGACGCCGAAAGGTGACGTCAGCACGGGATGATAGACACCTGGTCCGCATGGCGGTGACGGACCGTTTTGCTTCATCTGGACAGTTGGCAGAACGTTGGTGCACTGCTACAGGTGTATCATTGTGTGCTTCATCAATTCGTCGGCGTCTACTGCACCGTGGACTGCGTGCAAGAGTTCCTTTATACAGGATCCTCCTGACGCAAAACCATCGGCGCCTGCGGCTACAATGGGCTCATGGACATAGAGACTGGCGTGCTGATTGGCAACAAGTGGTGTTTTCTGATGAATCCCGCTTTAATTTGGGGTACAGTGATGGCCGCATCCGTGTTAGACGCTATACCGGTGAACGCCACCTTCCGGAGTGCGTTATCCAACGTCATAGTGGACGAACCCCCAGCGTTATGGTCTGGGGTGCGATTGCGTATCATGGACGATCTCAGCTGCTACGAATTGTGGGTAATCTTAACAGCAACCGGTACATCAATGAAGTTCTGGAGCCCGAAGTTGTTCCCTTCCTTCAAGGCATTCCCGGAGCTGTATTTCAACAGGACAATGCCCGCCCACATATTGCCAGGAATGTTCAAGACTTCTTTTCATCACAACAGATACAGCTTCTTCCTTGGCCTGCCTATTCGCCGGATATGTCGCCGATTGAACATGTGTGGGATTTCGTTGGTCGGCGTCTCGCTCGTGATCCTCGTCCCATAGCTACTACAGATGAACTTTGGGGTCGCACACAAGCAATCTGGAATGCTCTTCCTCAGGCACACATTCAACATCTGTTTGATTCCATGCCACGTCGTATAGCATCACTTATTGCAGCGCGTGGTGGCTTCACCAAATACTGATTTTCGACATGTAATATTGTTTTTTTGCTTTGTAATTTTAATCGTTTATTTGTATCAACACAGGTCGTTTGTACATTAAATTTCATTCAATTCGGACGAGTCCTTCATGGTGTTGCAATTTTTACAAACATGAGTATATCTGTCTAGCATAATAGAACTAAACCCTTCTATCTTCCTTCGAATGGCAGTGGTTAATTCAGCTACAAATACTACATTTTCTGATGCCTTAGGGCATAATTAAATATGTGCATTTACAAGTCCATATTTATTTCTGCTTATACAAGAGGAAATAAAAACTTTAACTTTATCGTTGTGTAAAGAACTTCCTATAAAAGAATAAAAAAAAATTCTTAAAATTATTGAAACTCTTGAAATATGTATTTATTATGAAAATTTTACGGTTTTATGCATTTATATGTAGATACACTAACGCTGAAAAGAATTAAAATATGCAAATGAATATGTACATATGATTTTAATTGATCAAGGCTCTAGTTATAATACGTAAAACAAAATTAAGATATCATAAAATTAGGTTTACACACTGATAAGTGAAAGTTAAGGTTATATATAAAAGCAACGGCGTTGACTTTTGCTTGCCAATTTCATCTGCAGAGTGCTACGTCCAATTACCTTGTATGATTATGTTTCATGTTAACTCAATGAAGTTAAACATAAAGAGGGGTTATATATATTTATTGGGTACCATAGACATAAATTCAATATTTTAATCTACCTCAAGGGGATAAATTATAGGAGTATATATTATTTGCTGTACTCTAAATCGTGGTAGATATCTAGATTACTATATTATATATACGATGACCTAGTGCGATCTTTCATCATATATATATATATATACACACATATGGACGCCCATACGAGTATTTCTAGGATGGACTGAGAAAAATCATTACCTCCTTCTCAAAGCTGTCGAGAATTTTAGTGAATGTACAAGATACCAAAATACTACAAAAATAATTGATACTGCTTGACAATTAGTAATGAGCTAAAAAGTACCTTATTTTAAAATGTGACTGTAAAACTTTTGAAAGTAAATGCATAGCAGGTTCGGGCAAATAAAATTTTTAAATTACTAGGTGGGGCTCGAGCCCCCTCTGTCCCCATATGGGCGCCCATGTATATATATATATATATATATAGTAAAATAAAATCGCTATAACAGAGACTACTGAATTATATGACATATAATTATGGCCCCCTTCCATTTCCTAGTCCCTATGCTTGATATGCCTCCACACTTTCTTGAATAGCGAACAGATTTTGAAGCCCCAAAGTGCAAATGTTGTATTGTATATAGAAGCAGATTTCTCGTATATCTCTATACAGTCTATGGTGACGCAGAACATAGTGAAAAAATGCTCGGTGGTATCATCTTAAACAAACAAGATATAAAGACAACTGTTTGTAAATTTTGTGGCGCAAGGACAGCAAGCAGCATTGAACATTTATTCATTATGGTGCACGTCATTATAGATCGTTAGCCACAAGAAAATACATCCTGTGAAAGTCATTGACAAGAGCATCTTGTCAATCAGAAGTAGGTATTAGGTACATCAGGTGGACAGCTAAGTAAATGCTGGACAGTCTATCAAAATACTGGGTGGGACTAAGATAATATGCATGATTATAGAGAGAGAATGCTCATTGATTAATTATGTAAAATTTACAGTGATTAAACAACGACATTAAGGCAACCAACCTTAAAACCCAGAGGCTTGTAACGAGTTTTGTTTTTATCGACTGCACAGCTTAGATAATAAGACCAATAAATCAACTTTTATTTCAATTAGCTTATCGTTTTTAAACAAAACCAACGGCAAAGTCATTTAACAAACAGCAAGTTTAGTTTGCGAAGTTAAAATTCTTTCATAAAAGCTTATTTCAAAACGTCTATCACTAAAACGAACAGCTTCTTGCGACTTACATTTAATAAAGCAATTTACATTAGCAATTAAGATCATGGGTTTAATGAAAGGAAAGTTAAAAGGTGCTACGAGCTATGAAATCTCATTACTTTCACCAAGACTCCATATGGGAGGGGATTTTCATTAGTGCCAGTGGCTCGATTTGTAAACCATTAATGAATGTTGTGCCACATCTTTTATTTTTATAGTCAAATTCTTTATATTTGCTAAAGAGAGATTATTTTACGATGAATATTGCCACAACCGGTTGAATGCTTTTCTTATATTTACTGCTCATCAGATGAGCCCATTCGGTTAATGAGTTATATTGATTTTGAATTATTCATGTTGAATGATGACCCAGAAGACGAAAAGACTCAGACGACCATTCGCCATTTAAATTCAATTCACATGTGATAGGAAGAATTAAATAACGAGGAAGAAATACATAAAGCGTAAGCATATATGTACTTACACGTCAACCACTACGAACGATGAGAGCCCAAAATTTGTGGCATGGTTAGCCAATAAATAGTCAATAAATAAAAGTGTTGGCTTCTTTAAATCACGCGTCAAAAGACTGCTCAACAAATTGGTCGAGTTACAAAGTTGATAGATGAATGGAACTTTCAAATTATGCATTTGTAAGCCTTCATGCATATTTAGATTTGGAGAGATTTCGTGAGAGTATGATCAGTGTATATTCAACCACAGCTTCATTTACTAGAGTGACAAATTTTCTTAGCTGCTTATCAACTAAAACGGAATTTTATTAAGCTTAAAGCTTAATTAAAGTAAGCTGGAAATCTGTTATTCAAGCTTCAGCGACTTATTATTGAACTAGGCTTGAGGCCTCTTGGTTACATGAAGTTGAGTTCAAAGTTCAAATTCACCATAAAGTTCTGTATGTTTTTCGGTTAACATCAACTAGTTACCAGACAGATTCAAAGTGTTGACAGATATTTATTTCACACTAATAGCAACAAAACTTTAACATTCGTATTCTTTTCCCCTTCCAGTTCATCCCTATTAGATGATCACAAGACTAGTTGACGGATTGCTCATAATTTTCGTGGTGTACAAGCATTCCTTGATAAAGTGGTACCGTCATTAACGAAAACCTGAAGATGCAAGATGGTAGGCTTTGAGGATTACTATTCTCAAAATAGAGAATTGGATATAATTCTCAAGCACACGGCATCTCCGGACACCAGGAAAGATGGATGGGATTGAATTGCTCTGTTTTGTTGCTTTTGATCATGATGATGGAAGAGTATAATCTTAGTTTAATAGCGAATCAAAGAACGTGACTTGTTAATTAAAAACACCGATACCTACTCTGAATACATCTGTGTTGTTAAACCTCGTGTATCCAGACTCAAACGCATACAGCAAACGAACTACAGTTTAATATTATCAATACTTAAATGCCACAGGCACACCATAGATGCCTGCAGAATCTATGGTGCACCTTTAGCATTTGTAGCACACCATATATGCATATATTGTGTGCCTTATCCCCTACGGATTATTCATCTTAGAATTCATTAAAATTGGAAGAAGTTGTAAACAGAAAGAGCTCTTCAAAATTCTTAAACTTTTTGTATACAATAAAGTTTTTAAGTATTTTCTTAACTACTGTAAACTATTTTTCAAGCAATTTCCCGTTAATATTGATTAAGTAATAAATCGTCGAACAGAATTTGCAAATAATATTAACTTCTTTTGACTTCAATCATGACTGCGCCTGCGTAGCGCAGGCGCAGTCAATACTCAGTCGCAATACGCAGTCGAAACTCAATATAATACTTTATAACAATACTTTATAACACGCTTAGAGAGATCGGCATTTTGGCTCATCATATGGGGGGCGGTTCTCGTTGAAACAGAATATCATTAAAATGAGCTTGAAAAAAAAAAGAAAAACCGGAAATAAAGCGTAAGGAAAAACATCATTTACAAATTATTAATGTTTTTATATCGAATATTTAAAATTCTGGAGTCGGTCGCCAAGTAAATAGGGACTATCTACAAAAGGAAAAAATGAGGCATCATTTGATTAAATTCCGAGTTTGTGCGTCGTTCAAAACAAATTCGTGTGTATGTGCGTTTCATTTTTTTCCCCGAAATAGTCCCCTAAAATTATCATTATTTCTCTAAAAAAATAAGTAAAAAAGTCGTCAACCGTGGTAAAAGTTTATGTATAATGAAATTTAACTTTTGGCAACTGAGAAGATATTTTACTTAGAAGTACTAATTTTTCTTTATTTGGCTAACTAGATAAAAGGTAATATTTTTCTAATTGAAATCGTTTCGGCAAGGGCCCGTATAAAAAGTTGAATTCCATAGTTCTATATATATATATACTACCCCCTGTAAAGTAAATAGCATATTCATCTTTACAAAGTTTGAACACTTTTTGTCCTGTAAAGATTCTTCCTGCGACTAATGGCTAAAACGATAATTGCGATGATATTTGCTATTTTGAGACATCGTTCTGTATATCGTATATGCATTTACTCTCATGAACACAAACACTCCAAATTCAATTAAAGAGCGGTCGAAGATTACCATCATTATTTAAATACGACCTATATAATTAGCATAGGCGAAAGGGCAACTAAGAATATTTCTCATTGTTAGAAGAAGTAGTCTTTATTTTAATTCTTTTTTTTTTATGATTTGGTCGATAAACAGTTTGCAAAACGTTACTCACGCAAATAAAGGCATTCATAGATTGTACCCTGCAACGATGGGGAAAACAACTGAAGAACTTTTTCCTTTTAATCCTCTTGCATAAAAACTGACAGGTTTTAGACCTGTGTTACGATTGCCATAATGGAGCAAAAGAATTTAAAAACCAAGAAACAGAAAACGCTATGTCAATGTGTCACTTCTGACAAGATGACGTTAACCAATTTTGACTTCGTTCGAAAGCAGGATTTTTATGAAAACGTACGTCGAGTGTGGAAAATGAAAAGATAAATAGGGAGGGGGAAAGGAACACTAGAAGATGGAAATACGTTTTTCAAGAACCGCTCTCCTTCTCCTCTCCCTATCCTCCCTTTCCATCGATACATTCCATCTTTAATAGAAAGAAACGTAACGTTTTCGGCTGATAATTGTCGAGTATTTTCATTCCCAATATTTATATTCCATTGGTAGAGAGTTCAGAGAGAGAGAGAAAAGGGAAAGGGAGGGAAGGAATTCAAAGAGTACATTGAAAACTGGTTATGGCACATTTTTATTCATTTTTTTCTCATTTTTATTTTTTTAACTCATTTATTTCTTATTGGCTCGTTTATTTCTTTAATATATTTCATTAAAGGGGTTGGGGAAGACGTACACATTATGGAAATTGTTCTGTCGGTAAGGAACTTTGCACACGCAATAAGTATACAAAGATAAAGCAAATATGATTGTGAATTTTGAATAAGAAAAAAATGAATAAAATACTGCCTATTATAAAGAGCACAAACATATATATCGCTTGATAACGTGTAGTAACAAGACTATAGTCAGGATGAAGGAGCAACTGGGTCAATGAGAAAGGCATATGGGGACACAGTGTACCCGAGGACTCATGGGTATAAATAATTGCCAGTAGCAGTAGAGAATTTAGACATTATGTCAAAATAAAACCAAATAAATTTGACGCTCCTCTTTTTTGTTTTTTCCTTAAGTTTATTATAATTACAAATACTGTAATATTAATATATATCAAAGTTTGTATTTTAAATTTTATGGAGGAAGAATTGAGTGGGAGAAAAAGAATTTACCTATGGCGCTCTTATGCCTAGGTATTGTGGCCCTATTGGAAAATTCCTAACTGCATATGAGGTAAATGTTAATGATTGCATATATATATATATAACAATGGGGTAATTGGAGCACAAGCGTGGGGTAACTGGGGTCACGCCCCTGCTGGCCCCGGCTTGTTTACAGGCCTGTGTAGTAAATCCTCTTCTGATGGCGATAGAAGTTGATGTATTATACCGAGTCAAATGAGTTTAATGATGTCCTGTGGCAGAGTCTGCCAGACGTTTTGACATCATTAATCTAGTTCGCTTACATTCCTCATACCCTATATTTATGTTTCTACCGAGCAAGGATGGCAGAGGTTATACTGCCCCAGAATTTAAGTTGCCCAAGAAAGCCGAACCTGTGCTGCCAAAGCAACCAAACCCCTGATTAAGGTGGGTAGAAAAACGGCACGGGTACTACGACACCATTGGGGGCCGAACCCGAGTTAATTGCACGAATGTGTTATCACTAGGTCGTTGTAGGGTAATAGAACTAAAATTTCCGGAAGAATTCCTACCTCGTAAATCCCAGAAAACCAACCCCCATAATACAGTGAGAATAAGAAGCGGTAAGCGATTTTTTTGTTTTGTTTTTTTGGAGAGTGGGGGGAGTTGGACCTGGGTTAACAATACGCTAGGTAAGCGCATTACCAGTACGCCCGTCAACAACATTTCCAACAAGGAGGAAGGTTGCTTCGCCCGCTGCCGGTCGCTTTTGGCAACATTGAAAAAAAAAAAAAACATAAGGAGGAAGAACGCGTGTGACGGACTATGCAGTTTCACCGAATTTAGAATCGAACTTTGGTTTTGGAGAAAACAACCTCACGTTCGCGCGAAGTTTAAGTGTTCAGAACAGAAATTAGGAAGCTTTTCCCTCAATTTCTCCAAGTTTGACCCAAAAATCCCGTTTCTCCCTGATTCTTAGAAACGATTTCAATATACAATAATTTCTGCCACCCACGTATAGATTATAGCTCAAACTAGAGCTTTATTCGTTTTTGGAAAAAAAAGAGACGCTTTCCCCATCCTGGATTCGAACCAGAGTCCCTCCGTAAGGTAATAATCCGGAGGGTAATAATACCTTAACAAACGATTTCAAATTCCCTGACAATTCCAGCTTCCTCAAATTTTCCAGGTATTTGGGAAACCTGGAGAAATCGTTTCTCTCAAATGAAAACCAATTTTGTTGCTCTACATTGCGCAGCGCATTACTCTCCGCTCTCGATATGCCATTGTAATAGGCCGGTAATCCGGTTTCGATTCCAATGGTGGAATAGAAGGAGTGTCATTTTTTTTTTCGCCATCGTCGTCAGGGGTTTAGTTTACTAGACAACAGAGGTTCCCAAAAGACTGTCGGTTCCCGCGGAGCGCGACTTTAATTATCCCTATACCTTAAAACATAAACTACCTCAAGTAAGATCTATGCACTAATTCAATTTATTGACAATATTCAACGAAATCTAAATTAATGTATCATCACCCTACGAAATTCTTAAAATATTGAGATGTTCTATTGTTGGAGAAATGTTGTTCTCTGCAATATAAATCCCCAGATCCATTGTTATATGTTTTCCTCTTCTTTGATAACGCATCTTTTAATTATATTTTATATATTCACTATTTACTGGAAAGGGGGGTAGGGGGGGGGATAGGGTTTGTGGGCACCTAAGCAGTTTAGTAGATCAAACCAATCTCTACGCCTCTCCCTTTTCCCAAGAATTTTAAAGTTGAAAACGTTTTTACGGAGGTCAATTAGAAAAAGCGTTACTTTTGATTTCGTCACATTTTTTCGTTACGCCTTAATAAAGGTAGGAGGCTGTTGTTGCCACTGTATTGTAGTTGTATCAATAATATAATTATTAGTATTACAGCCTTTATTGAGGTAGAGAATGACGGATTAGAGAGTGATGGATTAGAGAGTGGCGGATTAACAAGTAGTGGATAATCGAGTTTCGGATTAAGGAATTTCAGGTTAGAGAGTTGTTGATTATCGAGTTACGGATTAGCGAGTTTTGGATTAGCTAGCAGCGAATTAGAGAGTCGTGCATTAGCCAGTGACGGATTAGCGTGTTTCGGATTATAAAGTTGTGAATTAGCGAGTTTCGGATTAGTTAGAGTCTGGTTAGAGAGTTGCGGGATTGGAGAGTTGCGGATTAGAGGGTTGCAGATTAGCGAGTATGTATTAGCTTGTTGCGAATTAATGTTAATTGAAACCCCCCTAAATTAAAAAGTCTTCAATGTTATTGAATACATTTTCAACGTTCTAATATTCAATAACAGTGAAAATTATTTTAAGAGTTGAAAGTTAGCTGATGGACAAACTCGTAATTTTTTTAATAATCCCGGTAAATATTTTTTTTTTTAAACAAAAAGAAAGGAGAAGCTCCGTGCCATGCCCATGGATACTTTCCCCCTCTCCCGTTTCCTGCATTGGAGGTTCTGAAATGTGTGTTTCCCCATCCGGAAAATTGAGATAAATCGAATCATTTGAAATAGGAGAAATGCCAACTTACACGGGGGATCACATTTAATTTTGCCATTAAAATGGAACAACAATGAAAAAACTAGTGAATTAGACTGGAAGTATTTCTACTATAACGAACTAAACTATACCGGAAATGTTAATAGAAGCGAATGCTAATTTACTCATTATAAAAGAGAAAAATTACTTAAGTAATTGAGTAAGTTCAACTAACGCCATTCGACTCACACTGATTTGTTTTTTCAGCCATTCTAAAATTGATATGGAAAAACATATCACAAACTTGCGTGTTATTCACATATCTACGATAATATATGTATTAATTTAAGAGGGCTCATGACCCTTTAAAAATCTCCTGAGTATAAGCCCTAAAATGCCCTCTAATCAGCCTAAGAATATCGCATATTTATCTAAGAACCTGCTATTATAACTTATTTTAGAAAATGTTACACTAATCCACGAATGGGATATGCTGATTCAAAAATAAGTATACCAATTACAGAATATCAAACGAAGCTGCCATATTTTTGTTCTGTTCAATAAATTTTATAATCCAACATTTTATTTTTCACATTTAAAAATTGGATTAAAGAGTTTTTTGTTGTAGGTAGCTCTCTACTACTAAAAGATACTAAAGTGCGATAAACTACTAAAATATTACAATATTAAATATGCTACTGAACTGCTGCAATGATAAATATACTATTAAAATATTACAATACTAAATATACTTGTGGAATACTATAATACGAAGTATACTACTGAAATACTATAATATCAAATAATGTATACTATAATACTGAAATACTATAATATCAAATAATGAAATACTACAATTTAAATATAATTTATACATTTTATAATATTGGATATTTGTTCATTTGTTTAGGTGTTTTATGGCGCAAGAGCATCTGGGCTATACTGCGCCAAATATATAATATTAGATAAGAAAAAAAAAATTGTGTTATTCTATAACCTTCATATTTCAGCTTTATTACACATAGCCCCTCCCCATGCACACACACACACACACACACACATATATATATATATATTATTACAATTTCCTTAAATTGGAAAACATAAATTTCGAGAAATCCACGAAGTCGGTGAATGAATTAATTGAGGGAAGGAGAAGGGGGAAAATAAAAGAGATTAAAGGGGCGTAACCGGTCTCGGGTGGTTCAGAGAAAGGCCGAAAGAGGGCGTGGGAAGCGCCCGGATCCGGATGTAGTGGCTCAAAGGGTAGGTCGTCTTACCACTGGCTAGAAGGGCCGTGTGCAGGACCTGCTCACCAGCTCGTCAACCGATGTCAAAAATAAACATCACGCCGCCTCTCACACCCTCTTATCCATATCACCTTTTCTTCTCCAACCTGCTATTTTGGCTGCTACGGATACCTGCTTCCAACCTCCATTGCTTTTCTTTCAACCGACACTATCTCTAGCGAAGGTGCAAATAATGTACGTGGACCAGAAAGGTTTATTCTGGCGCTCTCAAAAGCTAAGAATTGCGCAACCACAAGCAAACGGGGAGAGGAGGCGGGGTTTGAAGATGGGAAAACGTATCATTACGTTTTATCACCGGATACCCTTAAATTGTTATATGCATCATTTGGATCTATAAAATGAAGTTCAGGCTTTCCGACAGAAATCCTTGCTTTTTTGGAAATGGCAAAACCTTCTGTTTTAGAGGATGGCATCCTTTTATCTTACTGAACTAAACTATGATATTGTTAAGCTTAACATTGTTTGCCATTGAACTTTGCTTTAATACCAAAAGGGAGATTAAAGGTTTCCTTCAAATTAAGTGAGCTTATTTAATGCCACATTGTAGATACAGTATTTAGTTTCACGTGACCAAAATAAGTTGCAAAAATTATACTCAAACGTGTTAAACACAATCACTCAGTTTATACTATAATTGGAATAGGTAAATTTTGAAAAACGTACAGAGCAATTGGAAGCTTTGAAATTATTTTTTTATGAAGGAAGTTTACAATATGATGTTTACTGTGAGTGCGTTTCGAATTACTAATAATGCTTTAAACATGAAAAGACGCCAGCTTGGAACAAAGGGGAGAAAATTCTGAAAAAAACGTCTGGGCGAAATAAAATATAAGGCAATTGTGTCAATGTTAAAACTGAAATGATAATGGTTTTGCCAGGTTACAAGAAAAGAGTAATTTAAGGGAAAATAGAAATATTGACAAATGAAGAAACCTGGCACGTTAGAAACGAGACTTCACAGGCTCTAACAGATATTTTTTCTTAGATTCGCAATCCAGGAATAAATTCCGTAAAATGAAAAGTTAAAGTGCATAAGATGATATGGGAATAAAGTAAATTTTGCTGTGATTAGTTAGAAAGACATCCTTGATGACTGATTTCTTTAAATTCTGCATTAAATTTTGCTTTTAAAAATTTCTAAAACTCTCGCCATTTTTTACTCGTTTAATCAGGGTTCCGTAGAACACTTGTTCGCTAAAAAGATCCAACTTTCCTGCACTTAATCATTACACCGAACAACATCCATATTTTTCGCTCTAAATCCAGAAACTCGCTAAATGCGGACTCGTTATACAAAACTTCTTCTCTAAGATATACGTAGTTTTAAAGTCATTATTGTATACAGCAAATGATTTAAAAAACATTGTTTTTACTACATGTACGTATTATTATGTACTCCAACAGATCAACAACACAAGCAGCTTCGATTTTTTTTTCGACTTTTTAAAATCCTCAATAAAGTAATCGCGAAATCAAAGTAATCTGGTCTCCCGAGCCTTCTAGGGTTATTAGAACGAAGGGTACCCCCTTTAAAAATAACATTGTTTTGACCTACTTTTTAATTCTTTCTTGGAAATATAGTTATATTTACCATTAGATTCGTAAAAACGCGTCAAAATTATCAAAGCGACAAGACTATAAAAAACGATTTACCTAATACGTCATTCACGCCTCTAGATGGGTGACGTATTTATGTAATACGTCACTCACATGGAGGAGAGTCTCGTAAGAAGCTGCAGCTTTCTGCTCTCCCCCAATTTCTAACTTCATCACTGGTCAGAATCTCTAACCTCAAAACTATCAACGTAACCTTAAAAATATCATATAATGTATCACCAAAATTTTGAAATTAGGTTGAAAAATTGTTCTCGTTCTCTATTTTGAACAAAGAATAAAATGCGAAAAAATATTGCATCGTGAAACTTGGAAAAGCGCGTTTCGTTCACGTTAAACGGAGGAAATTTTCCGAGGTTCATTAATTATCAGTTCATATTAAACGGTATTCCACGTTAACCGTGTTCATGTTAAACGGTATTGCATATTAACGGTGTTCATGTTCAAGAAATTAAAAACACAGGAATTTCTATACAAGTTGACAGCGATTCAAGGAGTAATTCCTGTTAAACGTATCCGCGTTAATAAGGTTCGACTATATATGCATGTGTATAATATTGTGGTCTTCGGAAATAAAAACCTTAACAGGGGTTATGACCCCCATAGCCCCCCCCCCCCTGCATATTCCACTGCACTGGTGATCAACACTGAAATATTAAGTGTAAGTTTCATTGCTTTACCTTTTCAAAGAGTTTTGCGTTTTCTAGAATAATTAGAGAAAGGATAGTAGTCCTGTTTAGGCATAGACGTAAGCAGAAAGTTCATAAAGAGGGGGGGCTCAATGGGGGGTTACAGAGCCACAACTCATATATATATTCCTATGTCAAATATACCACATTTCATTACAAATGTGGTTTACAAACCTCATCACCACCTGTGTACACCAGAGTGTCTAGGAGCCATAGTCTTTGTGTTCAAAGAAATGTCTTTTAAATTTGTTTGTTTGTGATCAGGGGAGGACTGGGTCCTCTCAAAGGGCGCATACCTTGGATTTTCGGAGGGCGCAAGTCCTTGCCCATTCGGAGGCCTGAGTCCTCTCACCCATGAGGGCGCACCAGCCCGGGGCCCAATGGGCCGGCGGCTCAGTCCGCCCCGGTTTGTGATATATGACAAATATATGACTATTAATCCGTTGATTAAATGCTAGTATCAGTGTTTCATCTAAATTATCATTAGCACTTTTTTTGGGGGTGCCACCTTATTGTGGGCAGTTTATCTAAAGATTTTAAACTTGTCTTCGAAACTGATACCTGGTAAAGTGAATGCTTTTCGAAGATGGTTGCACAGTTCAGAACGAAAAGGCAAGAAATTAAAGTAAAAATAAATGCCGCAAAGTACTGTTTGGAAGCAAATTTTATATTTAAAAATGTGAGATACGCAAGTTCGCATGTATGCAAGCATAAACACACACTCACACAAATACTGTTTTTTTTAAGTTTCTTCATTTTTTTTTTTATATTGCACTGTTTAATCATACATGAATGAGAAATTACACAGTATTTTTTAAAGCTTTCGAAAAAAATAGAGATTATGCTTCAGAAAATTTACGAACTAATAAAATAATCTTTAAATTTCTTGTAGGCTGAAAATTTCACAGAATTTTGTTTTTTATCAGTATTCGAAACTGCTCAAACTCTCCTTTTGGAAAATAAAAAATTTGGCGGCAAACGTTGGCGAGAAAAGTTCGCAAATATTGGAGCCGTTTTAGGAAATCTACTAATGGACGTAGTGAAAGTTTGTAATCCAGTGGTTCCCAACCTATTTCAAGCCGCGACTCACTTTTATATAACCCAAAGATCCCCCCCATAAATATTCATGACCCCCCTAAAACACATTAAATACAAAAAAATTCTATACATATATATATATATATATTACATTATGTACATTATATTAATTATATATATATATATTGCATTAATTATGTACAGTGGTCCCATTTTTATTACATTTATTACAGCGAAGTCCATTTTCGAATTCCCGCCCCCCCCCTCCTGTGGGGCGTGGGCCCCACGTTGGGAAACACTGTTGTAATCTGTTAGAGGTCAATTTTTTAAACTCGCTCATTTGGTAATGGACACACGGCTGTAATTGCTGTTGTAATTAAAAATTCATTAAAGCGGTTAGAAAACCGTCAGAACTAGGAAAAAAATAAGCAAAAGTAAGAAAGCTAGTCCATTCTTATCTACTCAGTTGGCTTTTAATCATACTCGAGAAAAGTAATAGCAGGGGTCAGAGAAAAGGGGGGAGAGCAGGGACATTTTAAGGCCTGTGAAAAAGCTGGACGCCGACCTCCGACGTATGGGCGTTTTGATCATCGGTCCCAAGGGCGTATTTCAGAGTTACAAATATGTGTGTCGAAAATAGTCCTGCTATTAGAAACACGTGACAAACATATCATTTCGGAAGGGTCAATCACACGGCAGAGGGATAGGGTCAATTTCGAGCTGACCATTTTCTTTAAATAACTACAAAATGATACTCTTCAATGTAATAAACATTGACCGATTCTCATGTTTTTGATCCTACAGTAGTTCAAATTAAGTTTGGGTGCTCAACTATGGACCTTTGACCCGACTAACGGTTCCCTTTTAATTGTGCTCTTTCGTAACCCCGTTTACTCAATAAGGCCACTCAAATTTAAAATAGATATAGGGGGACTACTCTAAAGCTTTGCCGAAACGAGCATTTTTTTTTTTAAAGTGTAGTAAGATATATATATATATATAACGCAGATAACATCATTTGTCGTGCCATTTGGGCTTAAAGAGTACAAGAATAAAAATGAGGATGAACGGTGATTTTAAAAATATACCTGTTAACATTTTGACGAGAAGAGGTTCACCATTTTGGTATATCTTTTCTTGGGTTGCCGTTTGGTATTCTAGGGCGATTGTCGCGAGCATTTGTATAACGCCTTCCCCTTAAAAAATAAATACGTGCTGTCAGTAACCGGAAAGATATAAGAACTACTAGACATGAATAAGAGCGTTCGTTCAGCAATTATACAGGGTGCGCCAAAAGTTCTCAAAAGCTTTAAAAAATCATAAAAAAAAAAGGAACAAATAATTATAAAGAAGTGCGGTTGGCACGAAATTTTTTCTAAAAAAAACCTGATTTTTTTTTTTAGTAGCAAAAAATGTTTAGTTCAAAAAATCACCTACAAATGGTGCTGAAAACTCCAAAAGACAATGGACAGGACAACTGTGCATTCCATCGATTTATTATTGCAACAGTTGTTCAATATGACCTCCAAAACATTATATTTGATAGAACTAAGGTGAACAACACAATACATGTGGTCATTTCTCGTCTTCAGTTGTTTCACCGTGGGAAATTTTCGCACGTTGCTTCTAATTCCACGTTCAGGTAGAAGAACTTCAACTAATCTGCAACGATGACATTTTCCAATTATGTAGAACTGTTGGATTCGAATGAACAGTCCATGTTCATCCAGGTCTTTTAATTGCAAGCCTGCATTGCATGCTTCTGCTGAATACCTTGCACCATCTGCAGGTGACTTTTAAACTAAATATTTTTTGTGACTAAAAAAATCCGATTTTTCTAGAAATCCTTTTTGTGTAAACCGCACTTCTTTATCATTATTTGTTCCTTTTTTATGATTTTTTAAAGTTTTTACGAACTTTTGACGCACCCTGTATAAACTTAATCAGCTTCAAACATAGTTCACAGCAATAGTGACGCGCTCGCATGACGTACACCAGTTAGTCAGGCGCTAGTCCCTCTGCTCAGTCATTTTCCAATTTGCCAGAATTGATGGAGTTCAAGAGGTGTGTGTGGGTTGGGTGGGAAATCGTGTGAATGAGACATCAAATCATTGGCGTACGCAGGGAGGTGTTGATGGGGGTTGTAACCCCCCATTGCAATGAAATTTTGTATATTTAACATAGGAATATGTGAGTTGTAGCTCTGTAAACCCCCATTGAGCCTATAACCCGCACCTCACTAACTTTCTGCGTATGCCCATGCATCAAATACACTTCACATCAAAGCGTAAAGATACATGGAGCCTTGAATCGATATTATTGCATCTTTCACGTTTACATCTTAGAGAATTTTTTTTTATCCAACGCTATTTTCTAACCTTTCGATCAATAATATTTCAGTTGAAAAAACAAAGATTTTCCCTAGAGTTATTGTTCACAATATCTTGTGGACTTGGGCACGAAAAAAGGTGGTTCTTTGTCATTAGACCAAGTTTACATAAGGGGCATGAGGTGACTTAGATTAATTTGATGGGAATCTTGTCATAAGTAGAGCCTATATGGAAGTTAGTAATAATTACAAACTATAGTAGCTAATGAGAGGAATGATGTTGTTTAGTTTTGCGTACTTCGCCGATGTCTGATTTTATTGAGGATAGCTGCAAACGAAGGTAAGGTTCAGTGTTGAGACAGCTTCTGTATTTGGTTTTATTTGCTGCATGGGCAGAAAATCCGAATTTACACAAGTAAGCTGTAAAAAAACGGAAGAAGAAACACATTTGCTTTATCGGATAATGGTTCAAATTCGTTTTTTAAACTTAGCCAAAATTCGGAACATGACTTGCTTTAGAAAGCCATTTTCAAAGCGCTGTCTGACAAAGTGAATGAGACACGCCCTTATCTAAAGGGGGGGGTGGACTTAGGGACCCCCCCCCACCCGAAGCTTCATCTTTAAAGGAACTTGGATACGACCTTGCATGCTGATTCTATTGATACATGCTAAAAATTTTTGCATCCCCCCCGAAATTAAATTCTGACTAGGGGCTTGGAATGAGGTCATTCATAATCAGTTGATGTCAGTTTCTCAAAGTAACGGTAAATGGATTCATCACCCAATTATATTCCTTCAGTCTTATTCCCCAAGCCGTTGGGTGATGTTTTAATACGTTTAAACTATAGTATTAAGATAATAATGTAGTAAAATCCTAATGTGGTGAAAAATAACTTTACGCAAATCAGGATCACCCATTTATTTTCTACCGGACACAAGCGGGTTATTTTCCTGAAAGTGTCCTTCATTTTCAATGCTTCCGCGGTGCCCTTGGACTAGCACTGCGGAACACAGTTTGGAAACCTCCGCTAAAGGTAGTTTTTGTGTGTTTGTAATTTTACGATTCAAAGACGACAGGGGTCATGCTGTGCCAGAATCTACTGTTCTCCGGGGAATCCAAACCTCTTGGACCTACAATTTTCAGAGGAATCCGAACCTCTTAAGGCCTAGGGAACCAAACCCTGGACTACAGTGAGCAGTGAGATCCTTATGAGATCTCTGAGTAAGCGTTCTTTGCACTGTTTGGAGTCGAACCCGGATAAAAGGCGCACTAGGCGAACGCGTTACCACACTGAACCACCGCAGGGCCACTATGAGTAGCCATGTTCATTCCACTATATTATTGGGAGTTATAACCCGAATAGTAGTAGTACGGTAACCTAGTGAGTTATCACTACGCCGCCAAGGGGCGGTGGATCCTACATTTTTCGAGGATCTGAGCTTCTTAGGGGCTAGACAGCAAAACCACTGCCTATGGTAAGCAGTCAGCGGGTGTATACAGGCCTGGTGTGACCATATAAATGAACTAGGCAGTCGTCTAGGGCGGCACCTTGACATTTTTTTTTTACTTATTGCTGTAGGATGATTAAGATAAACTTATCAATAAATAATGGAACTGAATGGATTATTTTTGATCGGACACTTTCACCAATATTTACTCATTCTTACATACGATCTCTCTCTCTCTCTCTCCCTCAGTTTTTATCTATACCCCCAATTTCTTTCATTCTTATATTAACAAATTTTTCTCCATTCAACCTACGTAACTCTGTATGACATTTTCATTATCACTAACTTTCAGTGGCGCGAACAGTACGGCTACCGCATTAGAGGCTTGGAGGACGCTTTTGCTTTTTAACATCTTCGTGCATTATTACAAGGTATTAAAAATTGCAATTTTCTCCTTCAACAACAAATTCCCAAGTTATTTTTTTTTATTTTGCTGTTGATAATTGATTTGTGTGTTATGAAATAAGCACAGCTTATCTCATAACACACAAAACCGTTTGTTTTAACCGAAACTATAGTGAGAGGGTGGAATATGATGTATGTTTTCACTTTTCGATTGTGGCAAGATGTATTGGGGTGCCTTTTTTTACTGGGGGGAGCACACTCGTTTTGCACATATTTGTTTGCGCGGGCCCTGGGTATATATAAGCGTCACTTTATTTTTCTCCCACCGTTAGGAGCTGAATCCGGATTGTCGGCTCCTCAGGTGAATGCGCAACCGCGGGGCCGTCACCTTAATTAATTTAAAACAATTTGATGTTCTTCCGAATTAAATAGACGAAGTTTTGATGGTGCAAACATAATCAAAAAAAGATGGGAAGACCCGTATACCGATCAGGAACCAGTAGATTTTTTTAAATTTTACCAGGGGAAAATAAAAATAAAATTTATTACAAACAAATTTTAGAAATATTTTGTTTTTATAGGATCTAGGAATTGGAAATTATCTTTAAGACCTATACCCGATTCAACAACAAAGCAAAGAATTTGAATAGTCATTTCAGCTAAAAGTAGCACAGGGAAGAAAGCCCTAGTGTAACCAGGGGTCTAGGGGGAGGGGCTAGCCCTCTTGAGGAAACGAAAATTTCAAATTAATGTTCGGTGTTCAGCATTGATTTGGAGATGCTGGAGTTTTCCCACTGGAACCTGATATTAGTTAGGTCAATGAGAAGAGATTTTAAATAAATTGAAAGCAAAATGGTGGCGATGCCTTATTAAAAACTACGTATTTTGAAATGGTATTTTGTAATCCAATTTTGAAAAATCCAATGTTCAATTACGCGCACTGGCGTAACTTTGGTTTACCTTGCTATCCATAATCTTAATGCCGACGAATCAACAAATTTCGAAGAGCGCTTGAATTCTTGTCTTAAGACACTCATGACGCATTTAGGTTTTTAGTAAAATATTCACAGATCACATGATCTTGCAGCGAAAATATACCACGCTTTTCTAAAATGCCAAAATAAATTTTATCCATACAACTAAACAAAACTCTTCTGCAGTGCATAGTGCACCATTCCCTTCAAAAACTTACGGTAAAATCACTTTTAAGATCATTTTCTCTGTCACTTTACATACCCGTCCATTTGATGGGAGCGATTAGTAAACATGATTTAATTACTTAGCCACAACATTTCGTATGCGAGTAACAGGGTGGAAAAAAACAAAGACTTCTGATTTAAAATATGCTTTCACATGCTTACTTAAGTACCAAACTACTTTTTTTTATACTTAATTTTATAATTCATATGCAATTTTTTTTATATTATTTTATGCATAGTTCTTTTACTTATAAATACGTCTGACCTTGTATATATATACACCAATATTTTAGAATAGAATGATATGACAAAATAATATATGGATATTACCATTTTGAAATTACAATTTTTCTCATATCATGATTCAGAGAACTTCTAACCTTTTATTAATTTTATGATATTTTTAAAAGCAAGAGTCTTGGATTAAGTCAGAGAAACAGATATTATTTATAACAATTACTTGAGTTTAAAATTATATCTATTTACGGTCAATAGCTCATTTTAAATTGAAAAAGTTTGTTGAGATGGAATTTTGAATTATGAAAATTTTTAGTTCTTGTACAATAACTTCACGTTGTGAAATTTCCTAATTTAAAAAAAAATCCAAAGTTTAATAACTTCCAATTTAATTTTTTTTTATATAAATCTCTCTCTCTCTATTTAATCTTTTTAACCAAAATGTATCAATGTTGAAATATATTTTAGTTTTAGAAACACAATCTTATAAGTATAATTTATGCATTTTTAAGCATCGTCTTATAAGCATAATTAAATTGCTCTTGAAATATTTAATATCCCCTCTCCCAAATAGCACAAGGATTTAGTTTAATTAAACTACGAATCAAATTAGCCACACCCATATATCAATTAGTTGTCCTTTTATCCAATATGAATTCTACCAGGGGCGGCTTAAGAACCGGGAGATCCGTGCGGACGCCCGGTTGCGGTAATAAGTTCTTTAATTTTTTTTTTTATTCGGGCGCAATATAGTCCAGATGCTCTTGCGCCATATAAAAGCCCACACAAACAAACTTTTTGTGATTGCTGAGTATTAAAAAACCGGTGATGTTTCATTTCTAAGAATTAAATAACCTATGTACTAGTAGTTACAAAAATATGCTTTTTTTCTGCATTAAGTGAGGTTTTCGGAGACCGGTAAAAAAAAGCCCCGGATAGAACGTCAGTTTTAATCTAAGGTACGCGAATAGCCATACGCCAGTGTCGCCATTTGTCGCTATAGGGCGATTTTTGCGATTCGAAATATTAAAAGGTACGTAATATGTGGCATAGGCATGACACATACTAAACATACTTTTGATGAACTTATTTGTTAGACGTGGAATAAAATTATCATGTGTTCTTTTAGGATTCGTGGACGCTTTTTCTCTTAGTAGATATGAATCCTATTACGAAAAGGACACTTTTCGAAGGTTGGAGAGGGCAAGAAAACCCGTCTGGAGTAGACGCGGAAGCCACGAAGATATTTTTCAGGACAATTATTATGCAAAGATGCTTTGAATTGTTTAGTCAAGATAAACTTGCTTTTAAAATCGTAACAGTTTGTAAACATTTGAATCAGAAATGGAGGATTTCTGATTCGTGTGTGACCAAGTTTGAACGGAAAAATGCAACTTGGCTGGATCTTGAATTCAGTGCATCGGATTCTGTTGCAGATAAAATTCTTTTATTTTTTAAATTTAACTTCTTTATGTATCAGAAAACCGTACACAGTCTTACTTTTATAACTCTCTAAGTTCAGATAATTTACCTAGCACATCCACACCTACTACTGAAGATATTTTTTTAAGCTCTCATCATGTTGAATTTAGTAAAGGAGAACTAGGGAGACCAGCTGAATCATTTTAAGGGAGTGGTGAACGCACGAAATGCAGAAAAATTATAAAATTAAATGATATTGTGAGTCCTGAGGAGGCGGCAAAATTAACCAAGCATTACCTCTTGGAAAAAAGGAAAAAGAGCTACTGTTATAGTGAAGCAAGCTGTTGAAGGTTCCCCAGCGCGACCTCCAAGAATGCGCCAACTTTTCAAGCAAAGTTTACACAAACCTGAGGTTAGTTCATAATTTAGTTCTATATAGAGAAAGGATATTCTTGAAATACACACACATTTTTAGAATTGTATGTAATTATTATTTTTTTTATGCAGAAAATTATACCCTTCACTCTAGAAAAGCAATGGCATTGACGATGGACTGCAATCTCTTTATACACAGTTACCAAGCTATGTGTATGTCATCTGTTAAGCGCAATACAGAGAATTTATATCCTTCTTATAAAAGTGTATCGGAAGCCAAAAAGCTTTGCTATCCTTCAAATATGACCGTTGATGAATATGGTAAGTTTCTGTTGTGTGTAAATTTGTTTGGCTTTTTTATGGCGCAAGAGCATCTGGGCTATACTGCGCTGTGTATAAAATTAAACTTAGCTGCCTCAGATAATATGGTTTTTGGCAATTGCGTTTTTTCTGAAATCGTAGCAGGCTTTCTTTCAACGTGATTTTTAGGTGCCCAAATACCTTTGCAGAGTTTGCTGGGTTACACGGTTTGTCGCTTGTTGGAGAGGGTCACAATCGACGAGAGCTTGAAAGAAATTTATGCTTATTTGCAAATATGGGTGCGATGGCAGCACTGGCCATAATGAATCCATGCAGATTTCGGCGTCCAGCTCCAGTTCACGCTAGCCAGAGGAAGATGAATTCGCGCCATTACTGCCCAATCCTGTGTATAGGAATACAAGTATATTTTTGTTTTGATTGGTCCCACTGCGCCTTGTTGGAATCATAAATAGCATTAAAGAAGTAGTAGTGTTGGAGAACGATCGACCTTCTTCAACGCGTTTATGCCGACTGGTCAAATTTTTTTATTTAAAGGAATCGGATTCTGCAATGAGGGAGCAAGTGGCACTTTTACAAAATGAAGTCCAGAAACGCATGACTACTGAATTTCACTGGCAGGTAAAGAACCAACTAGACAGTGTTTCCTACTCTTTTTATTTTACGATGATTGATGGGAAGATAATAAACGCACTAACCGAGACAGGTAGCGCAACTTGCTGCATTTGTGAGTGTAAGTCGACAGAAATATACAAGTTGGAAAATGCAAAAGAACGTCCAATTAAAGCTAATATTTGCAATTTGGAATGTCAACATTACATGCTTGGATCAAGTTCTTGGAAGTAATCCTTCATGTGTCGTACAAAGCCGACCGTCAGGCACCAACAAAGAAGGTGCAACAAAAGAAGAACTGAAACAAATGGAAAAAATTAAAAGGGAATTGCAAGATCGATTTTAAACAGAAATGAATTCAAAAATCGATAGGATCGTTGCTGGACAAGTCGGATCCTCCAATACAGGATATGTCGCCCGAAAACTTTTAGGAAACCTTGAGAAACCTACTGAAACAATTACGGGTTTCAATAAAACCTCAATCTCAAGGATTAGTGTGATAATGTCTGCATTATCTAGTGGAAAAAAATAAACGCAGATGCGTTCAGAGCTTATGCGTTTGACACTACGAAACTTTTCGTTGAAAAGAACAATTGGTATCGGATGTCTGTGAGTGTTCACAAAATTCTTATGTATGGCGCAAATGTAGTTAAATGTGCTATTTTGCCGATGGGGATGCTTTGGAGACTAGCAACAGAAAACTATAAAATACTTAGGCTTCACAATACCAGAAAAATAAGCGGGGGAGTGACAACCAATGACCATATTCACACGTTGTTGGTAGAATCATATCCCATTATATCTCTTTTACGCACAAGCACTATTTCGCAACGGAAGAATATATTGCTTCAACGGAAAGAAAAAACAGGAAGATTTCAGGATAGAAGTGGCAGCAAAAGAAAAACAATATGAGTTCGAGATAAATGAAGGTTATAGTAACGATGAAGATAAACAAGTCTATTAAAGTAATTTTCATTACTTTAATAGACTTGTTTATTAAAGTAATTTTCATTACGTTTTTCTTGACCTTTTTCATGTTTATTCGACCTCATCTAATAAGCATTACTGTCGTATTTCAGTTCAGTTTGTTTAAAAACAAATTAAATATTTCTTTACTTCACAACACAGTCAAACTAAGATTTTATTCCATTTTCAACATTAATAAGTATTATTGATTTTTCTGATTCATAACTCTTTATTTTTTTAATCGCTTTTTGTAGCAAAAGGGCATACTGCGCCGAATAATTTATAACCTAATCTCTTTAGAAACAAAAATAAAATAACACTATCGGAGTCTACAAATTTTTATACAGAATTTGAAAAAACTGATGTAAGATTCAAAATCAACAAAAGCTCCTCGTACAAAATTTCAGCTAAAAATTAAAAAGATATGTCAAGATTGCCCGTCATATTTGATCCGCCATTTTGATTTTTTTTTTTTTTTAAATAACCTAAGATTTAAAATCAGCGACCTTAGAAACCCCTATTCACCAAATTTAACATCCGTACCACGAATTTCTGATTTTTAGCCGGCTAGATTCTCGTTTTGCCCCACTGTACATTGTGATGAAATTTTGTAAGCATATGAGCATATGGAACTGTAGCTCTGTAAACCCCCATTATCATCCTGTACCCACTTATGAACTTTATAAGTACTACTATCCTTTAATTTGCGAAATATTGGCCGCAATATTCTGGAGTAAAAATAAATAATTAAATATGCAGATATCTTTATGTAAGGATGGCAAATTTCGTACACTTTTGTGTAGGTTACTTTTTTTTTTGGCTTTAACGTATCCTCATTGCAATCAAAGTTTAATCGATTGTTTCATAGTGCGTCTTTGTGGACACTTGGTATGTTCAAAAACCCATATTATTTCCATTGAAAAATTCAGCTCTCCAAATGAAACACACATGTTCAAAAAGCGTTCGAAATCAGTTCGGAAAGTTTGCTCATGGTAACACTAAGTTTATACATGCTTACAACTTGGTGACTGCCACTATCGGAAACAATATGATGATATTTAAACGATATTTTTTTAGTTTATTGTTTATATAATAATAAGAAAATTATAAAAATACAAGACAGAGACACTACACCGGTTGTTTTTTTTATATATAAAAAATAAAGATCTGATGATCACAAATGAATACTTCAAAAAATTCTCTTTTAATTTAGCTTTTCTTTTTGAAACAAGTTTATAAATGGTTTTGGTTTTACAATTCCTACATACCTACCCTTCGTTTACAATGTTGTGCATTTCAGTGTTTGTCCAAAGTATTACAAATTCAAGCATACATCACACTGGCACGTATTTATAAATTACCATATATACTCGTATAACATAAATCACTGTCCACGCCCTCGTGGAACATTGGAAAACGCTGATTCTCGCTAGGTCACGGAAGTGACCGAGCTTAGTACACGATCGTTTTTTGGGTTTTATGAGTTAACATTCATAAGAGCGTGCTGTCGATTGACATGATGTCAGTTGCTTATACAGAGGCTCTGATTTGAAGAAGATATTGGAGAGTGTGTGGGTTTTAAACATAGGCGCAGAGATATATGGGATCCGTGGGTCCCAAGCCCCCCTCCCCCAATAATTTAAAATAAATTGCAATTTTATGTATATTGTAATGTATAAATGTACATAATATGTACTTGAGTAACGATTAGTTGCTTTCGTCACTCGAAAAATTGTAGCAATAAAATTATTTACATCAATAATATTTTGAAGTACTCTAAGGGTTAAGGAGATTTCAAGTATTAAGTAAACACCTTTGGTTGGGGGTTGCTGTTGTGCTTATTTTCCTATGTTAGCCAATGTTAATTTTTGCTTACCGGGGAGGGGGGTGTGAAATGGCCGAAATTTATGTAATACAGCTTACGTAATACTCAAATACTTCCTCGGGGAAAGAGGGGAGGTTTAAGATTTGCTTATTTTTGGTGACAACGGGGGGAAGTTTGAACCATGCTTACGTAAAATATAGAAAATAAGAAAACCAACACATAGTTAGGAAGTGGTAGTCGCCCTGACAGAACAACAATACTGGGATGCATAACAGATACACTACGAATAAAAGTAATAAAATATGCGTAATATATATAGTAATAAAATATGCGTAATATATATAGTAATAAAATATGCACAGTTGAATATTTAATTATTTAAACCAGTGGCTGGCTGTCAACCTTTTTTCGCTCAGGGCTATCTTCTAGATTCCATGTGGGCCCTCTTATATTTTTAAATTATAATGGATATGTTACTTTTAATAAATGCATTTTATCAAATCCACCTCATTTATCCCACTAGGCTATTTGCTTACGACATAAGAAATTCATAATAAAGATTTGACAAAATATTTTATGGCAAAATATTATATATTATATTTAAACATTATATTACTGTCCTTTATAGTTTAATATGTATAATATATATAGTTTAATAATATATGTATGTGTAATTTACTAATATATGTATAATATACATAGTTTACTAATACGTGTACAATATATGTATTTTTATAAATATAGATAAGCAAAATCTTACGTAAGCACATGAAGGGAGGGGAGGTCAGGCATTTGCTTATGTTTTCTTACAGGGGGGAGGGAGAAGGGAGTATAAAATGGCCCCAGAAATGTGCTTATGTAATACTTGAACGGCCCCTTATACGCCATTTCGTTTGTACGTTGTTTAGAGCCGATGTCTTGAAAGACGTATAAACGGATATGCGCTCTATCAGCAGAATATACCAATGTACTTACAATATCATATTCAAATGAAAAAATCAATTATTATTGCTTTCGTGTATTAGTTACATATACAAATTTCTAATAAGCCTTTGTTTCACTATTTATATTCGAATACGTTAGCCTAGAGACCTGTATGTTTTTCTGTTAGATTGTTAGTAAACACCCCGATATATCGTCTCTTCTTTCAGACAGTTTTAACTGCTAAATTGCTAGGTTTAGTGTGGGTTTCGGTGGTAAACAAATGGTAAAAATAAACCTTTCTGTTGAAGCAATTCTAAGAAAATTTACAGATGGTAGAAAGTGGAAAAGATCCCCGAAAAGGACTGAACTTGACCTTGTTCCCCTCGGAATAAGAGACAGAAGAAAACGCTATATATCCTATGAACCACACCTCGAAAACGGGCGGTGGGGAGAGGTTTGCTGAGGGAGAAAGACGGGAACTACTACTGTCGGCAACGGCTCGCAAGGTGATGGAGTGCTGATGCAAAAATGTTGCCATGCCCACCGGAGATAGCAGGCAGCCTCCAGCCCCCCAATTATGAGGGGCGCATTCATTTCCCCGTAGCAACGATAGCGGTGGGAAAGAGGGGTCCCTTCAAAAGAAAGAAAAAAATACACCAACTAACTGTATACACGTACATCCTCAGTGTTGGCAGCGCTACTCTTTATTGAGTTTCTTTACGTTCCAAAATACCCGGGGTATCTCGATTTTGTAGTCCAATCTCAAGGTTGCAACCCCCGTTCATTTTCTTTCACCTTTTTTGGCGACTTTTCTCCTGCGCCACCCACTTCTTTTTCTCCCCCTTTTCTCATGTTTACTTTCCAAGAACTCACCTAAGGGGCTATATACCTAGTTTATTCACTGGAAGTTGTGCAGACGCAAAGGAATAGTTGTAGTATTTATTGACGAAAAAGGCAATATATACTACAGACAACACACATACGGAGTATAGGGTCGAATTATAATACTAATGTAGTACAAAATAGTAATACCATGTATTACTACGTTTGCATTGTCATTCCCACGTTAGGACTGCCATTTCATGCGGTATTAATATTACTGTTCTGTATTACGTTAGCATTACTATTCTGTACTACGTCAGCATTACCATTCTGCACCACATTAATATTATTATTCTGTGCTACATTAGCATTACTATTAACATTTTGCATTACACTAGTATTACTGTTAGGGAACCATATAACAATATCGATGAAGTACCAAATATTTGAACTATCGCCAATGCTAAAGTGCCACACATGGAACAGTAAAAAGTACCAAGCTTTTATTAATTATATCTTTCTATATAGACCAATCACGACTTTTGTGCCCTGTATGAGATTAGTAACCGGTCCATTTGCGTACACAGATGGAGGGGTTAATAGGGACATAACCCCTCCCCCTCTACATTGTGATGCAATTTTGTAAATGTGCATATGAATATACGGAATTCTATCTCTGTATCCCCATCCATAGGAACACTACTTTTCTATATACACTAAGAAGTCTGTCTCCATATATAATACATAATATGTTATTATTATTATTTCCGAAACAAACCAATCTCTTGAAAATATTAAATGTGTGCTGCAAATTTATCCAAAAATTTATAACGGAATGCAAGGAATGAGTATCTCTTTATTTTTAAGGATATAAGGCAGACCTGTAGCCAGGACGAAGGGGCAATATATATATATCATCATCATCATATTCAACCATTATCTATCCACTGCTGGATGAAGGTCTCTCCAAATGCTTTCCACACAAGTCTATCCTGGGCCATTCGTTTCCACGTCACCCCAACCTGTTTTCTTATTTCATCCACCCATCTAGTTTGAGGACGTTTTCTAGGTCTTCGGTGGTCTCTTGGAATCCAGTTCAGAATTTCTGTTGTCCATCGTTGATCAGTTCTTCTTGCAATATGCCCAGCCCATCGCCATTTCAGCCCTTTTACTTTAACAATGATGTCCTCTACTCTAGTTTGCTCTCTCACCCAAGTGTTTCTTTTTCGATCTCTCCTAGTTATTCCAAGCATGCACCTCTCCATGCTCCTTTGCGTTGTCTGTAACTTTCGTATTGCTCCAACTGTTAGACTCCATGTCTCTGATCCATAAGAGAGGACTGGCAATACACACTGGTTGAAGACTTTTCTTTTTAGACATAAAGGCAATTTCCCCTTCAGGATAAAACTGTTTCTTCCAAATGCACTCCAGCCAAGTTTAATACGTCTGTTGAGTTCTTTCATAATGTTGCCATCCATTGAAATCAGCTGGCCAAGGTAAATATATGAATCAGCAATTTCTAGCTCAATGTTGTCAACTTGTATTTTTGTTTCCTCTACAAAATTATTGAACATGATCTTAGTTTTTTGTAGGTTCATCTTGAGTCCAACTTCTTCACTTCTAGTTGAGAGCTCTTGTACCATGTCTTGGAGTTCTGATGGGTTCGTTGAAAAAATAACAATGTCATCAGCAAACCGCAAATGATTTAAATATTCACCATTTATTTTTATTCCCTTGTTATTCCAATTTATCAGCTGAAAAATCATCTGTAAAGCTGAAGTAAAAAGTTTTGGAGAAATGGTATCTCCCTGCCTCACCCCTTTGCCAAGTTTGATAGTTTTGGTATCTTTATGTAACCGAAATTTTGCACTTGCATTTTTATACACACGTTTCACCATGTCAATGTACACATCCTCAATGTCTGTTGATCTTAAAGAGTTGATGACTGCTGATGTTTTAATAGAGTCAAAGGCCTTCTCATAGTCAATAAATGCAACACACAATGGAAGTTCATATTCATGTGTTCTTTCAATTAATTCTCTTAATACTTGAATATGGTCCACTGTACTGAATCCACTTCGAAATCCAGCTTGTTCTCTTGGTTGAGCTGCATCTAATTTTTTCTGCAGGCGATGTGTTAGCACTTTTGTGAAGATTTTATAAATAGCAGGTAACAAGCTAATTGGTCGGTAATTTTTCAAATCCTCTTTATCACCTTTTTTATGCAAAAGAATTACTGTTGCAGAATCCCATTGGTTTGGTATGTTACCGCTGTTAAGACATTTGGTAAAGAATTTTGCAAGTATGTCTTCTACATATTCTCCAGCTTCTTTTAGGATATCTAATGTAATACCATCATCACCAGGGGCTCTTCCTTTCTTCATACTTTTTATTGCAAATGAAACTTCTTCTTTTAAGATTTTAGGAGCTGTTCCTTCGACTATTTCAGTGTCTTCGTTTAATCCACTGTTACTTTCATATAGTTTTTTGTAGAATTCTTCAACTCTTCTAAGTATTTCTTCCCTATTTCTTGTTACGGTGCCATCCTCTCCTTTTAATGCAATGATGTGTTTCTTCCCAACAGATAAACTTCCTTTAACAACCCTAAGGCTCTTGTTATTTTCAATGGCCTTCCTTACTAACTCACAATTGAATTTTCTTATGTCTTCTTTCATGCTTTTGCGCAGAGTTTTACAAAGTTCTATGTACTCAATCCTGGAACTGGTATTTCGATTGTCCACCTTCATATCTCTTCGCCTTTTCATGAGCTGTTTCGTCTTCTCAGATAATTTGCTATTGTGCTTTTTACAGGTTACACCACCAATTTCCCCAGCAGTTTCAACTATTGTCTTAACAATGTTTTCATTTGCTTCTGAGATATCACTTTCATCAATAAGTCCTTCCAGTGCAGAAAAGCGATTTTTTAATTCCAACTTGAATGCCTCGGTATTTTCTTTTAATTTCTTTAAATCCACCCTCTTACTTACTTGTTTCCTAATGAGCTTCTGTCGTTCTAATTTAGTATTTAAGTGCACTTTACATCTCACCATTCGATGATCACTTCCAGTATTAAATCTGTTCAGTACACTGCAATCTTCAATAATTGATTTCTTGTTTGCCAGGATATAGTCAATTTCACTAGTTCCCCCATTTGGGTGTTTCCATGTCCATTTTCTTTGCGGTTTCTTCTTAAAAAATGAATTCATGATGCTAAGGTTTTCAGCTTCTGCAAATTCGATGAGTTGATCGCCACGTTCATTCCTTTCCCCATATCCGTATTTACCAACCGATGTCTCTCCTTGTTCCTGTTGTCCAATTCTTGCATTGAAATCCCCCATGATGAGCTTGATATGTTGTTTCCCTTTGGTGTGTAACTCTTTGATTTCTTCATAAAATTCTTCAACCTCTTCGTCGGTATGGCTTGATGTTGGTGCATATACCTGTACTATTTGAAGTTGGTATCGCTGGGTTAGTTGAACAACGAGCCTCGCTGCTCGATCTGATGTACTTTCAACTTCCAGAAGACAGTCTTTAATTCTTTTGTTGATTAAGAAGCCAACACCACTTGTTCTTCCAGTTTCCGTTCCTCTATAATAAAACAAATGTCCACTTTTAAGTTCCACCAACTCTTCACCTTTTCTTCTAACTTCACTGAGTCCTACAATGTCCCATTTGATCTTGTCAAGTTCTTCTTCCAATTCCTGAAGTTTTGCTTCAGAAGCAAGGGATCGTCCATTAAACGTAGCCAAGGTCAATAACAAACGGCAGCCTGGGCCATTCCAGTGATTCTTAGCACCCCCTGCTTTCATGCCACACTGACCGCTGCCTTGATCAGGAGCACTCCAGCACCTGGAGACTAGGGGCCATGGTTTCTGGTGTGTCAACATAATGGAGGAATTAGCCATAATTTCACCACGCTGGCTAGACGGGTTGGTGAATTAGCCCTCCCCTTCCGCCTTTCTATCCGTGCAGCAAATATTAATTTGCCACATAAATAGAAAGCTCAGCCTGCACCACTTGAAGGCGGGGTAGGACACTAGGTTACTGGCCTGGCCGGTTCCACACATCGTCACATACGTTCAGCGTGTGGGTCTCCTTCCAGTTAGATACCAGCAACCCTTTTGCAGGCCATATATATATATATATATATATATATACAAATAGCCCAATGGGGCAACTGCAACTGGAGCCGCGCCCCTGATGGCCCCGACTTGGCTGTTACAACGACAAGCAAAACATTAGCATTATAAGCTACGGCACTAACAAATTGGAAGATCTTTTTTGGAGCATTATCTTATTTTTCAACTCTCTCCACTTCATATGAAATCTCTGGATTTGACGAGCTCTCTCCTCAGAGTTCACATTTCCAATTCAGCTTTATCTTAAGTTCTTATGTCTTCATTCTTCAGTTCTTTCCAACTCTGTTAAATTCTATTTCCCCCATGCCTTCCAACGAGATCCATGTTCACCGCCAATTTTCCAGCATAGTTTTTCTTCTCTCGTCACATGTCCATACGATCTTTGTTGTGATTATTGGATTTTCTCGAAAGCTTTGTAGTCTTCCTTTTCTGTTAATTTCTTATTCGGTCCTTTGTTGTCTCATTCCACGTATTTATCTCAACATTCTCATCTCCGTTACCGGCACCCTGTTACCATTGGATATTTTGAGTGGTAGTGTATCTCAGTTCCATATATCAGTGCCGATTTGATCACAGTCTTCTATATTACAAATAAAAATACAAATCACAACGTATTTATTGCGTATAAAGCGGAAAGAACCTCAATAGTATTTCGACCCGTCAGGCGTCGGTCTTCATCAGAAGAAAAAAAACAGAATGGGGACAACCACCAGAGCCTGGCTGGTCGAAATGCCAGAGATTTTTTTTTTCGTTTTATGTGCAATAAATAGGTGGTGATTTGTATTTTTAATTGTAATTTCTATATTGTATGGTACATCTTTAATCCTATTTTCAAGTATTTTATATACTTCCCCAAGCCTGTAGCTAGGATGAAGTGGGGGGGGGGACTTGGGCAAGGGCATATGGAGCACAGGGCACCCAGGGTTTGTTATATATATATATATATATAGCTCGATGGGGCCACGCCCCTTCTGGCCCCGGCTTGGCTACAGCCCTGTACTTCCCTTTTAATCAAACTCAAAATTCCCATTCACATTGGGGAACAAAATTCTCTGGCTATTCCAGATTTTTTTCTGGCTTTTCCCACAAAATTCTCTGACCGTTTGCAAACAGAACTTTGAACTGAACTTTGGTTTGGGGGAAAATAGCTTCAGGTTAACGTGAAATTTCGCTCTTCAGAACAGAAATTAAGAAGATTTTCCCTAAACTTTCGGAACAATTTCATATTCCCCGGTGATTCTAGATTCTCCATGTTTTTCACCTGCGTAGGGACCCTGTAACTGGAATCTTTTTCTTGTGAAGACTCTGGATTATTTCTGGTGCATCATTTGCTTTAAATTTCTCGGTTTTGAAGGGAGTAGAATTTCGACACAAATAAATTCTGGTAAAACTTGCGGTTACCAAAATTTGAAATTTGCCACTATACGAAAATGAATGAAAACACTTCGTTTGATAAAGAAAATAGAAGTTTACGAAACGACGTGGAAACTTTTCCTTAGTTGCAAATATATATATATTTTTAATTTTTTCAGTTATTAATTTTTTTTAATTGTTTACCTTTATGTTTATTTTCCCTCCTGTTTATCTATATCAAACTATTTTCCTTTGATTTGTTTGTTTTCATCTTTTCTCCCTACATTTATACTATCGCTTTTATTGGGAGATACTTAAATAAATCCGGTTTGTCTATGCAAAGAATAATTAATAGAGAAGAATAAAGTAGTAAAGAATAATAATTCTTTACTGCAATATTCTTTACCGCAAAGAATAATGCGTAAAAACGTCGGCAGTTCAGTAGTTGTAAAGTTCAGAATTCTAAAACAAGTAAATTAATGATATAATAAGTCATGGACTTTATCAACTAATAAATGACATTATACATTAAGAAAAGAAATTTTACCAACTTTTTTCAGGCGTAGTAATAGTAATACCGATGTTATGGCATGGTTACATGATGATATGTTCGCAAAGGAAAGAAATGTTTTCAGCGTCCAGTGGGGCACGCTCCCACGACTTTCTACCATCGGAGTAGAAGCCCTGCCAACTGAGATACGGACAACGAACATTTAATTCCCTACGAACGTATTTCAAGTGTATTTTTCGAAACCGATTATTTCGCGGAATTGGCAGTCCACGGGCTGCTTTTTAAACCAAATTGCGAAGAGATCGGTATTAAATTCATCGAAAAATCCGTTGCAGCAGATGTATTTATACAAATCGAATACTACGCAGATTAAATTAAGAAACATTTTTTATCAACTTTTTTAGGCGTAATAATATTAACGGATGTTATGGCATGATTAGATGGTGAAACATTTGCAAAAAAGAGAAATGTTTTCTGCGTCAAAAAAAGACGCTGATAAAAAAAAATGCGTAGTATTCAATTTGTATAAATATATTATACATATTTGGTGAAAATAGACTTCGATTGAGGTATACAAGATAAAAGAAAAATATTAAATTGAGAAAGATAAAAAGTTACGCAAAAATCTACAAGGTTTATTTCTTTGTTTTTCAATTGCACTTCGGCAATTTAGCTATAAATTTCACTTCGAAAGCTACTTTTCGTAGCAAGATTGCAACCTATGTCCTATCCACATGTTGTTTACATTTCGCCTTTTAACAAAAACTCATCTTGTGGATAGCAGGCAGAAACAATTCGTACTATGCAGTAACTTAGTGAAATATTAAGGTGTAATGGATTTCTAAATGTTCAGTTAGTTTAATAAAATAATTCGCTTCAATATGTCGAAATGAAAATAAGTCGTAAACCCCCTGAGAAGGTGAACCCCTGCCGCCCTCTTTCAGAGAGAGGCTTTCACTAACCCCCAACAGAGCCCCCTATTCACCCTTCTTTCCGAAAAAAAGCGAAAATGTACCTTAACTTTTCACATAGTCTTAAGGTGATCTGAAAAAATACACTGTACTAAATTTCCACTTACACGTAACATTCGCTTTTTGCAAACGAAGGAAAAGTCTATGAGAATGGGTTGAATTAGTTTAGTAATATACTGCTGATCATTAAAATAAAATTTCATTAAATTAAATTTAATTAAAATTGCAACATACACCACGAAACACAAGAGATATTAAAGCCACATGTATTGTAAACGTAGGTTACTTTATAAGGTTGAAAATATTGACCTAACTATAACGTAGAAAGAATAGTTGTGGAATGAAAATGAATTATTTACGTGTCCTTACGTAGCCACTGGCGTCACAGGGGAGTGTTAATAGTAATTGTAACCTCCGTTGTGTTGAAATTTTGTACATATACATATGAATATTACAAGAAAAATATATTTATGTAGGGTACACAAAATTAACAAGTTTATTTAGTAATTATTATAATAAGACTAAAAATAATAATAATTCGCAATAGACTAATACAATAAAACTTCGAACTGGCGGACACTTCGGGACTTGAGGATCTATCCGCTTTGCGAAAGTGTCCGTTACTTGGGAGTTTTGGAGTATAACGTTGTGATTAGGAATCAGAAAAAGAAGTGTCCGCTAAATAGAGGTATCAGTTATTCGAGAGTGTTCATTACGGAGATTGTACTATACCGAAAATCAAGCTACTTAAACCGCTGATATAAGCCATTATGCTGGGTAAATTTCGGACACTAATTTTGGCAACACATGTTAAATTAAACATCTTGAACTTTTTTAGTGTAAATTAAACATCCAAAACACTAAAATGTAAAAAATTTTACTTTTTACTTTCATTTTTACTAATAAATATCTTGAGCAGTATATCTACATTTATTTTAGCCCTTTATATGGATTTTGATACCCCATCATCAACTAACCTAAGTCAAACATTGAATTCTTCTGCTGGCTTTAGTTACCCCATATTGAGAGGTAACTTAAGCCACCATTTTTTTTTTGTCTTTAACATACATGTTGTAGAAGACTTTCATACATCTGAACATAGAGTGTAACTGTAGACCCAAGTTTTATAATAACTAGTTAATCTCTAAAGTAAATGATGTTGAATTGGCAGATGTCTTAAATTGAAAAGTAACTTAAGTAACCCCGAAAGACGGTAGTTATTTTCAGACGTATTTGTTGAACGCATTCTACTTCGTTTTCTCCTTATCCAGAAATGCTCTTTATTATCGTTGCCTATTTTTGCTTTCAAGCTGTATTTTTCTGAAGAAGATTTGCAATGGCATAACTGAAACATTTAACAAAATAAATAATGAATCTATACTGAAATTAGGCCCATAAATAATTTTTAAATATTATTCTTTTTTTCTGTAAAAGACGCTTGAAGAGTCATCAAAGAGTGCGAGTCCCTACAATTACTGGCGTACTTAGAGGGTTGATGAGGGTCTTACCCCCTTGCGATATCATTTTACACATATACAAATTAACATATGGAATTTTAGATATGTAACCCCTATCATAAATTTTCTACGTACGCCTATGCCTTCAATGACCTTGGTCAATAAAAATTCCGTTGCAATGGGAAAAGAACAAATTTAAAAAATGGACAATCACTTGCAAAACTCTAGTAGATATGGATAAAATAAATGAAATTACTTGGAAATATACATAAATATTTCATGACAGCTACATTTGATCGATAAACTAATTACTGTCTTCAAAAATGCAAAAAATACTTTTCTTTTAATCGACCAAATAAACATTGCTTCCTAGAGATGTTGGCAAGAGTCTAAAGACATTCAACTGATGACGTGGAGTCGAAAGGCCATATCCACTTCTTCATCAAAATTTCGAAAACGATCAGACAAGGGCGTCGGTAGCGTAGGGCAAAACTGGCCACTTATCCTCACTTGGAATTTAAAAAAAAAAATCCGGTTTTTTCTCAAGAGCAAAAATATCCAACTTCTCTATTCTATTTGAACTAAATTGTCTTATTATTTAGTTAAACAAATTAAATACTTATTTAAATAATTTAATTATGGTATTTTTGAATGAAGGTTTTTTATTTCTGCTGAAGTAACCTTTGCACACCCCTACACAAAATTTTGCCGAAGCCCACGCAAACAGGCATTTTTACCTTCCTCTCTCTCTCTCTCTCTTTCATTGAAAAAGACGTTCTGGAGAAGAAAGTCAGAATTTTAAGACACTGACTTTCTTTGCTTACGAAAATCATGTCAAAAACGCAAAGTTACTTTATGTGACGTGTAACTGTGCCAGACTAAAACGTAAAAGAAACAAAACAATACAAATTGTTAAAATGTTCTGACTTCTTTTTTTTTTTACCAAAAATTTTCAAATTTGGATATCAAAACTTCTCATGTGAATAAGGTTATATATATATATATATAAGATATTCAAGTCAGAACAAATCGAATTGCCAGATCTGTTCCTGAACAGTAAATCAAATTGTCCGGTTTTTGGAGCTCTAAACAAAGGGGTGAAACTTTTGCAACTTAAGTCTTAATTAAAAACGATGGCTTCTCCCACAAAATTTATTAAAAAAAATTACTTAGTACCCACTACCTAAAGATGTTCAGGCATTTACGTATCCAAGGGGTGATGGGGGGATCACACCCCTCCCCCACCTTGAGCCGAGAATATATTGCGAAAAATTAAATGAAAATTACCGGATACTTGGCTAGAAATAGGAATCAGAAAAAATCACCCCCTCCTTAAAAGATTTCTGGATCCGCCCTTGTGTCCAAGATTAAACGTCAACACATCTTTTCGTGAGCCAGTGTCTTCAAAGCATTTTTATGATTCCGACGTTTTCGCTGTAATTGTCGCTCTGACACAAGCAAAACAAAGATGGACGTCTTGTATTTAGAAGTGGCTATCATCTTCCGTTTTGTTGAAGCGAAACGAAATATGACTATTACAATCGCTTACAGAATTAGGCAACTGCGGGGAAGTGCAAACGGTTGTGCATAAAACAAAGTAAGCAATTGAAAAAGAAAATTTTTATATAAAGGTTCTGCAAGAAGTGTTAAAAACAGTAGGTTTGGAAGGAGCAGAAAAATCGCTCTGATCTACACGCTGCCATGCCACTAGTTTGAGCAGGTTGCAGGTACTTTTCTTTAGATTTATCTCTTTGCACACCGTATTAATCGGTTGACCGACCCGTTCCGCTCCAAAACACCCCAAATGACCACTTTTTCCTGCCCCCCCCCCATTGAAATTTGGCTGCCGAGAAACACACAGGGATATCGTGTAATTTACGTGGTGAAAAATAGCACGAAACCCGGTAAACATTACCTCCTCTTATCTCCAGCTGGATAATATGCATCCTTCTTGCATTAGATTTGGTGGCCTTTTGTATTCTTGAACTGGTTTGTCCATGTGTGTTGTGTTCACGAAAATCAGATCAACACAAGTATGAAGTTCTGAGTGTAGCAAAAAAGTGTCCGAATTTTACCTTTGCTTAGTAATTTGGATAAACCTCGTATTAAAGTAACGTCCGGTTGCTTATTTTAAACCAAAGGGGAATTCAAGTATTACGTAAACACTTTTGGAGGGGTTGCTGTTGTGCTTATTTTCCTATGTTAACCAATGTTAATTTTTGCTTACCCGGTGAAGGTGTAAAAAGTGGCCAAAATATTGCATACGTAATACTTGAATACTCTCAAAGCAGCAACGTAGGCTTTTGAAAATTATTGGGGGGGGGGAACACATAGTATATACATTTATATATAACCCTACAATATATGCAAGATTGTAATTTATTTTTAATTATTGGCGAATAGCTTCGGGTCCCAAGGGCATATATGACACTATGCTGATAGACCAGAACAGAATTTGTTTCATCGTTGCAACGATTTCATTCCATATTTGGAGACAAATCTGTACGTATAAACTTTTAAGGTTAATTTACTTAACTGGAACAAAGATTATTTTCGAAATTTTTAATATCAATTAAAAATTATAGGGAATTATAAGCCATAAAATATATCCACCTATATATAGCAGAAGCAAAGTAATATATATACTGTATATGCATAATTTCATATTAGTATGCTAAATCTACAGCTAATTAAAAGTATCTGGGGTATCTGAAATATTTTCTAAGATAATATACATATATATTTTTTATGAAAATATTGCATATAAAACTGTACGTCTGTCATTACAGAAATATTACGAATCAGCAATTACTGTTGCTCAGCTGACATTAAGCAAGAATTAATAAGTTGGACAAAAATATTAGCTATAAAAATATGACATAAAAATGTATTTAAAAAATATAATGTTAAATATAAAATTATAATGTAACCAATTATAATATAAAAATACATTGTAAGAATAGTAGATGCAAATGTTATTCATTATTATTTTCCAATAAAAATGTACGAGTATAATAAATGTAGAATACAGAGGATGTGCTTAGCATGCGAACATACAAGGATTTTATAAGGGGTGCACACAGGCTTTCATTTTGGGGGGGTCAAGGACAGAATTTGCCATGGTCTTGGAATAACACCCTTCATTTATCATGAAAGTTGGAATTTTTTACAGTGAAAAAATATATTTTGGGGGTCATGACCCCTGTGACCTCCCCCTGTGTCCGCCCTTGGCCTTTATAAGAATGTTACGTCATTGAAGTAAAATTAGTACGCGCTAGGCTATTATATATAAATATGAACAGAACATACAAATGTTTAAACAGAATAGACATTCTATAAAAATATAAATTCAAAACATATATATGATTGAATATAAAAAAATTATAACGTTAAATTTAAATTTATTTATAAACGTTATATTTCTGTCTGCTATCCTGATAAGCAACACGCAGTCATTTATAAATAATATATGTAAATGACAATTATTTAACGCTATAAAAAATCAATTTTTATCATTTCATATTATGAAACATTAATTTTTACATAAAATTATGAAAAATTAATTTGTGTTATTTAATATTATAAACGATCAATTTTTGTTATATAATATTATAATAATTAATTCCTGTATGAAATTACAAAACATTTAAAACTAATATCTTATATAAAATGTACCAGTTATTTTAGTTCTATACTTCGTTTTAATATTTTTAATAATACCATAACTACATGTTATGCACAATGTCACAACTACATATTATGTAGCATATTATATAAAGCATATTTTATCTTCAATCATAATAACATTAATTCTACTGGGCATATATTCGGCTTAGATGCTGAATATGCCCTCTTTTCTTTGCAATTTTTGTGGCGCAGCATAACATTTGCTACTCTTGCGTCAAAATATTCAAAATAAATAAAAAAAACTAGTTTTGTATTTGTGATCATTGGATCTCATATGAGGCAGAGGGGGCTCGAGCCCCCTAGCCGTTTAAAAATTTGATTTGCCCGAACCTGATATGCATTTACTTTCGGAAGTTTTACAGTTACATTTTAAAATAAGATACTTTTTAGCTCATTACTAATTGTCAAGCAGTATCAATTATTTTTGTAGCATTTTAGTATCTTGTACATTCACTAAAATATTCGACAGCTTTGAGAAGGAGGTAATAATTTTTCTCAGGCCCCCCCCCCCCCTAAAAGTACTCGTTAATTTTTCTCAGCCCTCCCCTTAGAAATGCTCGTATGGGCGCCCATGTTTGTGGTATCTTTTATTTAAATGATAAAAAGCATCTGATCGAATCTCTTATTTCTACAGGCAATTATTAGACGCTCAATCGCATAACTTTGTGTTATTCCGCATCGGTTTTAATAGCGTACCAGAATTCCTAAGCTTATTTCCATATTAGTGGCCCAAAGTTTAAAACAGAAAGTTTATACTCGTCCTTAAAATATACTTAAACCTTTAATAAAACGAAAAAACGTCCTTAAAACACCAACAAATATCAGAGAGTCATTCAAGGGCGGATACAGACTTTCATTTTGAGGGGTTCAAGGGCAGAATTTGCCATGGTCTTGGAATAACACCCTTCATTTATCATAAAAGTTGGAATTTTTTACAGTGAAAAAATATATTTTGGGAGTCATGACCACCCCCTTGTGTCCGTCGTTGGAATCATTTGTAACTAAACGTTACCTCTTACGTTCGCCAAACCGGTTTCATTGTGCAGAACAAATAATATTCCATGATAATATACTAACGGTTTGGTTACAGATATAAATGTATGAATACAAGTAAACGTTCGGAATAGCATAAAGGAATGTTTTCCACCTTACAGGTGTAAATAATAAACAGTAAAAAAGAAATGTTAACTTGCAGATGCAATTATCGCTATATTATCCTTTCGTAAGGTAACATTTCTTTTTTTATGAATAATAAGAGATATTTCGTGGTTGAAAAAAAAATTGGTTAATAAATAAAGCGTGGGCTATTCGATAGGTAAATTTTGTAATTGCTTTTACACCACGTCAAAAGAAACTTAAGATTAAAAAAAAAATACTCCCTTATGTCGTAACGAACAGAAAATCTCGATCGATTTTTTTTCCATTTCTGTTACGCCATATATAATTATGAAACTTTATTTATAATAATGTATAAATATATAATATAATGTATAAATGAATAATATAATGTATAAATATATAACAATGTATGAATGTATAATATAATGTATAAATATATAGCAATGTATGAATGTATAAATATAATGTGTAAATATATAACAATGTATGAATGTATAATATAATGCATATAATATATAATATAATGCATATAATATATAATATAATGCATATAATATATAATATAATGCATATAATATATAATATAATATATAAATATACTGCATAATGTATAATATATAATAATGTATAAATATATATGCTAATATAAATATGCTACATAATGTATAAATATATAATATAATGTATAAATATATAATATATTATATAAATATGCTACTATAATGTATAAATATATAATATAATGTAGTGTGTGTGTATAAATATATATTGTAATAATTTATTTATATAATTCTTACTCTAAAATGAAAGCAATCTTTTTATACGAAGATAGGAACTACAATAGAACACATTGATAATTGTAAATATAAAAATACCTTTTATGCTTGTTAATACTAAGGTAAGTAATAAAATTTACCGATGCTTATTAAATAAATATGGATCGAATCTCACATAATATGTGAAAGGTAGATGTACCACAGAATCTGGATAGTTTAAGTAATTCTAGTTCTGGGTTTATTTAAATTTTTGATTTATCCTCTTCAATTTTCAATCATTATTATACCGGACTAATTCGAATTTTTGAATAATTCGAAATTTTTGCGCGGTTAATGCAACCTCCAATTATCCAAGTTCTATCGTATTAACTTTTAAGAAATTGACGAATACAGACCAACGGTGGAAATTCAGAATATAGAGGTTCAGAATTGCGGATGCAAATATTTAGTTGTGAATGTTAATATAATGAAAACAAATGATTTTATATATATATATAATTAATAATCACAAATTTGAATTATTCAATCAGTTAACATAATCTCTAATTAAACATTATTAAGCGCAGATTTTGATGTTTCGTCAAGCGTTTTGACACATTTCATACAGACGCCGCTGCTCGTTGACAGGAATTCGCTCCATTTTTCACATCTCCAAACTATTTTTGCCGTTTGGAGGCGCTACCGTCGACACCCAATAGTAGTTTGAAAGCGCAGCACTCCTTGTTCACTAGAAGTTCACTTCGGTCAGTTCCTGACGAGGAACAACAACAATTGGTTGCTTGTTTCAGCTTTGCTGCACAAGGACAGCAAAAGTCACGCTGCGCCGGGACCTACAGTTTTCCAGAAATCCTGTTTAAATTTAGGGAACCAACACCTGGACTACGGTGAACTGGTGGCCGATAAGCTTTTTTTTTGCACAGTTGGGAGTCGAACCCGCGGTAACCGCACCGCAGGCGAAGGCGTTATCACTGCACCACCGCAGGGCCCGAGAAACAGCGAAGGCGAAGCTTGAACGATTCGAAATGTTTCACCAAACAGGAAAAACTACACTTAATAATGTTGTTGCTAATATTGAATGCTCTTTACATAGAGTTCTACGTGGTTTTTACACTAATCATCTCTAAAGGTTTACTAAGAGGAATACATTTATGATATAATAGATGAATTAAATTCACAAAGACTAGGAAAATGATGAATGGAAGTCATGGGCGTACGCAGAAAGTTCATAAGGGGGGATGAAATAATGGGGGGGGGGACAGCTACAACCTACATATTCCTATGTTAAATATACAAAATTTCATTGCAATGGGGGTTACAACCCCCATCAACACCCCCTGCGTACGCCAGTGGTGAAAGTACACGTCACATACAGTTTCTACATTTTATACTTAATAATTAGCTGGGGGTGACTTTTCTAAAAAATGATAAGACTTAGTGATATTGACAGGGCCGTAGCTAGGGGTGGCGTGGAAGGCCCACGCCAGGAGCGCATGTAAGGAAAGGCGTAAAATCGTCTGAAATAATTCACAGGGGAGAAAATGCCCGTGGCTGGTGGGGGCACAAGCTGGACGGTTTTACCAAGGGCGCAATATCACCTAGCCACTGAGAGATGAATATCTACTAGTTAGATATTGAACAAATATGAGACGATACGAATTATCCAATTATGTTCAAATAAGCACTCAATTATTTTTAAAACTTTTACGCTTGATCTGAAAATTTCCTTGATGTTACACTGAAATATGAATGAGGTATTATTGATAATAATGAAGTATTATTGATAATAATGAAGTATTATTGATAATAATGAAGTATTATTGATAATAATGAAGTATTATTAAAAGTATTAATAAAGAATTAATAAAGAATTATTGATAATAATGAAGTATTATTGATAATAGTAATAATGAAGCATTATTGATAATAGTAATAATGAAGCATTATTGATAATAATAATGAAGCATTATTGATATTAGTAATAATGAAGTATTATTGATAATAATGAAGTATTATTAAAAGTATTAATAAAGAATTATTGATAATAATGAAGTATTATTGATGATAGTAATAAAGAATTATTGATGATAGTAATAAAGAATTATTGATGATAGTAATAAAGAACTATTGATGATAGTAATAAAGAACTATTGATAATAATGAAGTATAGCTAATAATAAAAAGCATTATTGATAATTAGAGTCCGGATTATATGCACTAAAAGAACAGCAAGATATGCATGTAAATATGCGCTAAAATGCACTAAAATATGCATTTATATGCATTCAAAAGATTAAAACGTGCACTTGAAGGAAAAAATTGCACAAATATTTCTTCACTTATTTCGAAAAAGAAATATCCTACATCATAAAGCAGAAGCATCATAAAGAGCAGGTTTTATTGCTAATTAGCAGAAATATTTTTATTGATTTGATATTATTAATTAGTAAAAATATTTTATATACAGTATTATGCTTTATACAGCATAATTTCGATAGCATTATATCACAATTTTTTGTATCATGT
>QLNU02014176.1:79400649-79424755 GCA_006491805.2 Dysdera silvatica
GATTCAAAAGCGCCAACTCTAAGGGGCACAGGTCCCTTTGGCACCTAAAAAAATATTTCTGGCGACCGAAATCTCCCAAAAGTGATGAACAATCAATCAATCACTCAATAAGGAAATGCAGAACGTATTTGAGTATGAAAGACGGCGTGAAATACATATTAATTGTTATTATTTATATTCTTACCGTAGCTATACATAGAAATGCAACTGAATGTTATTTAGGAGAAGAGAAACAGGTCTATACTTCATTACTTCAACATAGGCCTGCAGTTTGGTATTAATTAACGAACAATTGAAATAAATGGATTTTATTTTTAAATTTGTTATCCATTGAAGTCTTTTGGTGTTTATTTTTTCCCTATAAAATTGTCCGAGTGACGGCAAAGACCCCCCCACCACACACACACACACACACCTTGAGATAGAAAATCAAACCAAAGAAAATGGCTAGGATGAAGACTCGTTTAACCCCCCCAAAATTTCTTCAAGTTGGCGTCCTTAGTGAGATGTTAACGATGCCCTAATGTGGTACTTCGAATTTTTGCAAACACAGACACCAAGATTAAAATAAAAACCCAAGAACCTAATATTGGCTGCGCTCCAAGACTGAAGCAAGCTTTTATTTGCAATTAAGACAAGCGACCTTTTTAACGTGATTTACGTGATTTTAGTGAATAACGTTACGTGATTTTAGTGAATTTTGAGTGATTAACGTGAACAGTGACTACTTACACTACTTCCTGTCCTTTTTCGTTCAGGGGCGTATGAAAGTGAATTGCTGGATGAGTTATAACCCCTGTTATATAAATAAAGTTGTGGTCCTGCAATCTCCAGACGCTCTCTGCGCAAGCTAGTGCCTTTGTTTATCTATTAAGAAAATATTTGTGACGAATCGGATGTATAAATGAGAAAGTCTTATTTTTCTAAAAATTTCCATCCTTATTTTTTCTCTTAGAAGAAACACAAATATCAATAGGGATGTTCTACTTGATGGAGTTTTATAGTGATTTTTTCTCGGGGTCGAACCAAGAAATTCCGAAGCAGAAATACTAATTTCATGCTTCGTTTCATATCCTGTGTTTTCGTTTTGGAAAAATCCTCTTTGAGTGTCTGGCACCCCCCCTCCTCCCGGCCCATCCGGAATGCTGCCTTGTGATTTAATCTGTGACTTAAATCTGCGGTTCGATCAGCCACTACTTTTGGTAATCCGTTCAATTAAAAAGTGCATAATTTGCATATGTTAAGAATGTTTATACATACAGTAGATACGATATCAGCTATCGATGTCCGAAATTTTCGTTGAACTGTAGGTCTAGCTTGCTAACGTATTGAGGGTTGTGATTGAGCTTCGTTAGTTTATTCAGTTAACAAGCACATTCCCTCGCCCCATAAAATTTGTAATAGTCAAAAATATTTAAGATGTGAATTAGGACTACAGTTCGTATAATCGCCCATTTACTGTATATATTGATTTTAAAGTTATATTATTCAAAGGCATAGTAGGAAGTTTGCGCTATAGATTATAATATATATTTATTTATTTATTTATTTATTTATTTATATTGAATTGAAACAACAACAAGGTATGAGCAGCGGTTAAAACAATGAAAGGGCAAAAAACTAAAGTATAAATAATATCGTTTCATTCGTGAAAAAGGAAAATTTCTTTAAAAAAATTGGAAAACAGAAGTGTGAGCAAAAGCTACGAATAACACAAAATCAGTTTATTACAAATATATTTTTACTAGAGGTACTTTATATTTACAAGGACAATGCTTGGTTCAAGGGCGTCGTAAAGGCAAATTACATGGGAGCTTTTTTTTTTTGCCAATTTTAACCCGAAGCAAATAATTACTTTAACCTTTTAATGTATTCAAAATATTGCATATATTTCAATTCTAGGGGGTAACTGACCCTTCTGCCCTCCCTAAACGACGCCCATGGGTTGGTTGTTTATGTTTTACAACGCTTAAGGCAGCCAAAATCGTGTTGAGCCACTTATTATCCCCCGCCATCATTTTCTATTTCTTCGCTTCCAAAGTTTTACGCCAACAAGATTAACTGCCGCCAAAAACGAGATCTATAGTGTGCAATGGCAGCCCTCTTGGTTCAGTTGGCGTTAGTTCCATGTGGTTCGCGATGAGCGACAGGCACACATGCTTGAAACGCTTCGACACGTTTCACCTAACATCAAAGACCACGCTCTATAATGTTACTACTAATATTTCATTTTGCTTGATAATTCGGAAATTTTCTTTTCAAATAACGGTCGTCGTATCTCAGAAAAAATTTTGGTGTAACAAAATTCAGCTTCGTTGCTTAATAGTTTATAACGTAAATTTCGATTATTATAAATCATTAGCTCTCAACTCATAAATTATGTTCCCGACATCAGATGCCTTTAAGCCGTTTGATATGGGTTTTTAGGGGTTTTCGTTGAACAGTTGCTGGATAGTTCCGAGACATTATCTTCAGATCTCATATTTATATATTGTGTCTGGCATGCGTGTATAACTGTTCCCTTGAAAATAAGTATACATGCATATCTGGATTCGATATATCATTGTATAATTTCAATTCTATTACTTTCGATATTAACGCATTATTACAAATCGTGAAAACTGCAGTGCGTTATACAATGAAAGCTACTTGTAATGTCAAAAATATACATTTTTATTGTTTATACATTTATATTTTTATTATATATGTACGTATATTATATTGTACATGCGCTTATATATTATGGTATTAGTTCATGAAATCCTGCATATGCATGTTTTAGTGCAGTGGTCTATATTATTTTATATAACATATAGGTGTGGTTGGGTGGTTATTGGCATTCCATATATTTGCACTTACTTAATAACAATTTTTCATATTTTGCTTTCATTTTTCACCAATTTGCTTATTTAGTTTTCTGAACTTTGGTTTATATTTTCACGGGTTTTTTAAATATATATGTGTGTGTGTGTGTGTGTGCTATTTATCATTCTAATTGCTGCTGCTTCATGCGCGCTCTTTGTTGATAATTTTATTCATTTTTTTAATTCATTTTAATACGCTTCTTCCCCTCTGCATTCAATGTACCATAGGCATTTTGCGTATTTTTTCGCATGTATTTTTGTCTATTCCAACACTTAATTTTATGTTATATATTATTAAACTATATATATATATATATATATATATATATATATATATATATCTCTCTCTCTCATCTCCTATATTATTAAACTATAAGGGATAATAATAATATAATATTTTATTATAAAGTATTTTGTTATATTTTTGTTACGTATTAATATTTTTCCCGTTGTAAGTAAATAGGGATTAATCAGAAGTGGCTTTCATAAAATGCATTTATTAAAAATAATACGTTCGTTTTAATTTAAAAATATTAGAGGGGCCACGGTGAGCCTAGAAGGTGCCCCAAGCAAAAAATGGTTGACGACCAGACACTGGTTTAAATAATTAAATATTTATATGTGATTACGTGTATTTTATACCTTTTACTCGTAGTGTGTGAGAAATCTCAGTATTGTAGTTCTGTCAGGGCGTCTGTCACTTCCCGACTACGTGCTAATTTTATTATTTTCTGTGTTTTACGCAAGCATGGTTTAGGCTCCCCCTCTCCGTTATCTGCAAAATAAACAAATTTCCACCCCTCCCCCAAAGATGCTAACGTGATAATTGAACTGCCATTAAATCAATTAATTAATGTAATTAATAGTATTTAATTGGTAAAAATTTAATATTTACTAACTATATAATAATTGTTTAGCGGTAAATATGTAGTGTGATATTCTTTTCAATAAACCTGCCTGTGCCCCCCCCGAAACACCGAATCATGTCTATGACAGGGGATTACATCATGTAACAAACATTAAATACCATTTGATTACACACATCAAATGTATAGTCATAGTTAAATGATATTAGTTAACGACGAAAAATATCCAAATTTTATACATTTCACGATATTATACATCATCGTCTTACATACCAAAGGAACCCAAGTGTACGATACTGCTTCATCAGAAAGGAGCTATGAAGCGAATAAAAAATTTTAATATTTAAAATTATTAAATAATTAAAATATTTTCGTCATCAAAATATATAAACAATAATAGACATTCTTCCTTTTATAATTAATAGCGGGCCAGATACCGAACTCATAAATTCCAAATTTAATTAACGCGCTTAATACATAATCTTTCCTGAAAAATTACCGCAAACTTCTTGTTCTTCTTGGAAGGACCATCAAGAGGCAATTAAATCCCATGCATTAATCTCATCTTGTTTTTTTCCCTACCCTTGTAATCGGTTTGTAATAAAATGGAAGCAACGTGCTGAGACATTAGGGGAAAAAGATGAGGCAAAATTATCCATTGGCTTTTAATGATGTCGTTAACACGCGGTCTTTTCTTCGTTTTATAAAGAAACAAATTTCCTACCACCCGCCCGCCAACAGCGAAAGTGACAAAAGATTGTCATTTCATTTATGTCCAGTCAATGAGCTCAAGTTACGAGATCTCTGCAAAACCTGCATTGACTAGTGATGCCACTTTCCTGTACGTTAGCTGATTCCTAAAAGAAAAATAGGAAGAAAGAAAAAGGGAAAGAAAAAAGCCATTTTGGAGATGAAGTAGAGAATTTGGGAGAACGTGACTTGATTAGGCAAGTCCAGTGGCAAGCTCGGTTGGGCAAGTCATCATGAAAAACTCCAAGCTGATATACTACTCATGGTCAGAAACAAGTCAAAAAGTTACAAAGCTCAGTGAGTTATTATAATACTGTTTAAGAGATAATTTTTAGAGAAATGTAGGGTCAGAAATGCGCTTTAAGAAATTACAAAGCTCAGTCAGTTATGGTAATCTGTTTAGGATACTTTTAGAGAAAAATAAAAACTTTTCGAAAAGAAGAACTTTAAAGAAATGTCGAGCCAAAGCCAGTGGTGTTGTAAAAGGAAGGGCGCAGGGGCTCAAGCCCCCCATTAGATATCAAGATACATTTATTTCTTTAAGGTCGCATCACATCATCTTCTTTGAAGTCATTTGAGCACCCCCCCCCCAGATGAGTTTTAAATTGCTATGCTACTATCAAAAGCAAGCTAAAAAGCTCAATGAGTTATTACATTCATTACCGTACGCAGAAAATTCATAAGGAGGGGTTAGAAGCTCATAAGGAGAGAGGGTAATTAGAGAGCTTCAACATATGTTTATATGCATATATACAACATTGCATCGAAATGGAAGAGTATGACCTCAATCAATCCCTGTGCGTACGCCAATGATTACATTAGTGAGTAATTAGAGCAACACACATAGTCCGAAGCACGTTCAAAAAAATCTCAGTGATCTATTATAATAGCGTTTAAGATACTTTTAGAAAAATGCATGATCAAAAGTCAGTTAAAAAAAGCTCAGTGAGTTATTAGAAAAATACGTGATCAGAAGCAAGTTAAAAGGTGTCAAAAATCAGCAAGTTATTATAATACTCTTTAAGATACTTTTATAAAAATAAATGTCTTTTATTATATTTTTGTACGATTTAATCTATATCATCATGCTAATAACTATTCTTTATTCTAGTAATTATTATTCTAATAATTCATCTTATTCAATTATTTTTATTATTCTTCGATCCTTCTATAAAATACTCTAATAATGCGCTCTCATTCTCTTACCGGCATCCTCTACAAATGACAAAAATATTAATTGAGATATTACAACCTTTAAATTCATTGCAAATTAGCAAGCTGGTGCACCTTGTTAAATATTTAAATAAGAGCTACGCATTCCCAGAACTAACATGTAAATTGCCCTAATTGAACTAACAGTTTCAACAAATGATTCCAAAACGTTTAATTGTATGTAAGTGACAAATCGCAGACAATCTAAAAATGTATTATCTGCAAGTTTAATTAAAAAAAAAAGAAATCAAAATCTGCCCCACCTTCTCCAGCAGATTTTAACTTTTTTGAAACCTTTATTATTCGTTAGTAGAAGGATCACACTTGGTCAACGATATGGCTACTACCACCAACTTACATCCGGCATGGATAAGTTTCCTCCTCATTCCGTTACAATAACTTTCTCAATTTTAGGTTATTATTTATTTGTATTTGGTTGTTTTCTTTTTTTAAGCGTTTTATTTTCTTACCGGTCATCCTTTCTTTTTCATTTTCTCTACCACTTCGAAACATTTTAATAATTTCAATAAATTTATTTGGTTTTAGTCAATTTACGTGACTTTAGATAACATGCAATAATCTAAAAATTCAGTTTATTATTATTCTAAACTCAATTGTTTTTATGTAAGCTTCTTTGAAGAGGGCAAAAAGCCTTCGAAAAACCGTTTTTAAATCTGTATTAAAATATATACTTCTAAAAACTGTGCCCATTGTATTTTTTTACCAAGATTTGTGATAAATCTCAGGAATACTTGCTAAAAAATAAATAATTCAGAAGCACTTACCCATGGATAAAAACTTAAAACTTCGGCAGCAGCAGCAATGATTATAGATAAGTTAAAAACGGATGATTATGAAGGTTATATTCGACTGAAAAGCGGTCATTTAAACGGGCATCATAGTAACGTAGAGAGTTGAATACACTTGCTGTGAACTGTAAGTCTTCACTATTGAAAAGACCGCTCATCTATAGGGATAACCGTGAAATAGAAGCTATAAGGACATAAAATTCAACCTCATCGTAAATCACCTCAATAAAAATAAAATAACCAGTTTCCATAAAATATTTCAATCTACATAATATTTTAATATCCATTTCTTTTATTTCAAATGTAAATTTTTCATCAGATTCGTGTATGCAATTTCCTTGAAGGCAGTCGTATTATATCATTGGTTAATTTAAAAAATCGACCAAATTCGTTTAAAATTTCAATTAAATGCGAAAAACTTAAGGAGTGAGTGTTTTGATCCGAAAAATGAAAAGTGATTACAGTTAGATTGAAAATGACAGGTCACGTGTCATTGCACTTTGCAATAGATTTAGATACCGATGGAAATGCGAAATTTTGCAAACCAGTTTTATAATAATAATAATATGGCGAAACGCTAATAAAATTTAAAAATTTACGTAAGACCCCAAGCAAATTATTTTCATGAACTGAAAATAATTGTTCGCCAAGGGCATCACGCTCATTTTAGCATATCATTTTATACTAGCCACAGAAAAGAAGAAATGGCTATTTTTCATCGAATATTCAGAATTTAAAAAGTCATTCTTCGGCTATGTCCGCTTGTAATGATAGCCTTTATCGCTAAACAATTCTTCCATGGAGGTCTAAACCTGCTATTGAACCTGCGGTAAACGAAAACCGTGAACTTTTCCCATGGAATTCATTTTAACTTAACAGAGATTAAAATTAAAAAACAAAAATACCATGAATAGGACTGAAATACATGCACACACATACACACACATATTCTCGGATATATTTAAAACATGACATCCGACTTCATGCATATGCAGACAACTCTCGATTCTGCGTAGTTGTGGGTGACACACGGATGATCTAATTAAGTATTATATAATCTTACAGCGAAACAAGATAAATATAAAAAGATAAACGATAATGAAGTAAGATAAATGATAGAAATAAGATACAAAGTACCAGGGAAGAAATTTTCAGTACAAAAGATTAAAATAGAAAGCTATATATAATAGGGTGAAATATATACCTAGGCGTACGCAAAACTTTCGTAAGGGGATTCTAGGCTCAATGGAGGTTACAGAGCTACAATTCACATAGTCCTATGTTAAATATACAAAATTTCATTGCAATGTGGGGTTTCAGCCTTACCAACACACCCCCCTGCACACTCCAGTGAATGCATATAAAATCAGAGTGACTTTTTTCATTTGCTTTCTTTATCTTTCTATCTTTAATTTTCCTTCTCATATATTTTCAATCCTCCCTTTAGTTCTCTTAGCCTTAACTTTATTCCGTCTTTTCCTTTTATTGCATTTTTTTATTTTCCTTCCTTCCCTTTCCCTTCTCTCTCTCTCTCTCTTTTTCCGATTAGTAACAAAATTTTATTAGTTATAAATTTTCGATAATTCAGGTTTTGAATATCCGGGTCCTTCATCTGAAGGGCCATTTGATGGTGATAGTGATGATCGTGGTGATAATCTACTCATCCTCTTTAACATCATCACACCAATCTAAAAGAATTTCAGATTAGGGAGGTTTCAAGTATTACGTAAGCAATATTTTGGCCATTTCAATACCCCTCCCCCCAAATAAGCAAAAATTAACATTGGATAACATAGGAAAATAAGACCAACGGCGCCCTTACTCCACCAAGGTAAAACTTGAACACCCCCTTATCCAGGTTCTGATTATCCGTAGTTACCATCTGAATGGCCACTAAAAACATATAGTGGTTACAATCTACTCAGTTTCTTTAACATCATTATACCAATCCAAACAAATTTCGATTATTCATATAAAATATATATAAATTTATATTAAATATTAATCATATTCATTAAATTTTTAAGTAAATTCCAAATATCCGGACACTTCGTCTAAACGGCCACTTTATTATATGATGGTGATGATGGTGATCATCAACTCGTCAGCTTTAATATTAGTACACCAATCTAAACAAATTTTTGATTATCCAGGTTCCGATTATCCGGATCCTCCAACTGAACAGACAACTGACTGTATGATGATGATCGTGGTGACCATATACTTGCCCTCTTTAACATTATTACACCAATCTAAACAAATTTTTGATTATCCGGGTTCCGATTATCCGGATTCTCCAGATGAAAGGCCAATTGACCGTACGATGATGATCGTGGTGATCATATACTTGTCTTCTTTAACATATTACACCAATCTAAACAAATTTTGGTTTAAATAGATTTAGATTATCATGATCTCGATCCTTTGTCTGAAAGCTCACTCATGTGTATGGTGCTAAAGATCCCTCTACTCACCCTCTGTATTACTAGTACACCCAATTCTGCGAATTTCCGATTATCCGAACACGATTTGATTCCGGATAATCCGAATAACTCGAATTCTGTTGTATTTTAAAGGTTACAGAACTGAGTGTGCGATTAATTAGAGCAACTTCGATTGTACTAAATATAACAATATTTCGACACTTGTGGATTGGTGTCCTTAAATAGTTGATTGTACACTCAAGCCCTGCGGTGGCGCAGTGTGGTAACGCGTTCTCCTATTGCGCGGCTAATCCGGGTTCGACTCCCAGCAGTGCAAAAAGAACGCTTACTCAGAGATCTCATAAAGATCGCACTGCTCACTGTAGTCCGGGGTTTGGTTCCCTAGGCCTTAAGAGGTTCGGATTCCTCGGAAAACAGTAGGTCCCGGCGCAGCATGACCACTGTAGTCTTTGAGCCGTAAAACCAAAAAGAAAGAAAGAAAGAAAGAATGATTGTACACTCGAACTTCGTTAATACGAATATCACTGACCAGAAGATTACCTTCATCAAAGAGTCGTTTGCGATAATTGGTATTTAATATAGCGGTTTGTCAAAAGGTATCCCTTCGCATAATCATTAATATGCATAAGGAAGTGTTCAAGTATTACGTAAGCAATATTTTGGCCATTTCACCCCCACCTCAGAAAGCAAAATTTAACATTGGCTAACATAGGAAAATAAGACCAACGGCAACCCCTCCCCACAAGGTTCTTACGTAATACTTGAATTCTCCTTAATTTATAAATAAATATACTCAATGAACCGCTATTATTTTAAGATTTTAAAACACACTAATATATTTAATGAATAAAGAATAGTTAAAATTTTTGAAAGTTTCCAATTTCCCAGGAGAGCCGAATAGCAATATAATTGCTTTCTTATACAATAATTTCTGCCACCTACGTATATATTATAGCTCAAACTAGAGCTTTTTTCTTTTTGGAGAAAAAGAGACGCTTTCCCCGTCCTCGATTCGAACCAGGGTCCCTCCGTTTAGACCGCTAGACGAATGAGTCCTCATTCGTCTAGCGGTCCAAGACACTCCGGGCTAAACGGAGGGACCCTGGTTCGAATCCAGGATGGGGAAAGCGTCTCTTTTTCTCCAAAATTACACAAGCTCTAGTTTGAGCTGTAATTAATACGTGGGTGGCAAAAATTATAGTATAATAAATTCCCCCACGAAAACTCACAAAAATCTCGCCCCGGAGGCTTTCTTGTGTTGACCATATTTGGCAATTGTGTTATCCCTGCGGAGGGTAATAATACCTTAACAATTGCTTCCTATTTCAATGCCAGAACAACGTGATTGATACCGAAATGTAAAGTTTGCTTTGCAAGTGTTTCATAGTAAAATCATATTTTTAAAGGAAATAGAAATCCTAAAAACTTTGACTATAATATATCATGACCAACAACCATTTTCAATCCACTGCAGGATGGAGGTCTCTCTGTTATCACACATACAAATGAGGCCTTGAAAACAGCAATGGCACAAGTCCATTTTTGCAATAAAATGAGATATGAAAGGATTTGCTTCCAATCGATCCATCCAGTTTCATGTTGGCCCACAGGAACGTGATTCTATCCTGCAGCAATTAATTACACTATGGTTATATACCAATTTTGTAGGCACCGAGGCAACCCTAGAGAATACTTCCATGGACTTAACTCAAAACTTTCATTTTTGTGACTGAGACCACTTTGTGTTTTCAACGCCTCAAATAGTACAGTGAAAGAAATACAGAGGAAGCGGCCTTAAGCTCACCACGTTGGCCAGACGGATTGTCAAGCTGGATCTACAGTTTAACGAAGAATCCGAACTTCGGTCACCACAGCCAAAGTTCTGCGCTAAAGCAGGACTCGTTGTGTAACCCCCCCACTTACGGACCGCCACCAGTGAAGCTTCACAGCGGCGCTCAGCAGAATGACGGTATTCTTGGCAGAGGACGCCTGTGGGACTATAATTAATTACTTAATATATGCGCGCATGCACACACGCACGCACGCATACATACATACATACATACATACATACATACATACATACACACACGCACACGCACACACACACACACACACACACACACACACACACACACCCCGTCAGGTTTTTTCAAAAATGACGAAAATGTGAAACGTAAAAAAAGGTAAATTTTTAATGACACTGATATATCACAACGTTTGTAACGTGTGAAAATGTTCTCTGGCAGAAAAGTAAGCGTGTGTAACGAATAGAGAAACACAAATACATATTTCAATACAAACATACCAAACATTCACCACTGTGCTCCTCTTGAAACTTCGTCTTTTTGTTTTTTCTTCCATATTCTGCCGTACAGTCTCTTTTCAGAATCCAACGATAGTCGGCCATCATATGTACAGTCCGCTTGCATAGTTATCTCTTTTCCATCACTTTAATATCCTGGTGGAAGTGCTCTCCATGTTCTTCCATAAAATCACCAAGATTGTCAGGAAAGTAATTTAGATGAGCATGAAGAAAATGAACTTTGACGCTGATCTTGCAACCTAGCTGTTTGTAAGATTCCAACATCTTGTCTACTAAAGTGATGTAATTTACAGCCTTCGTATTTTCCAAAAATTGTGCATCGCATTCCTAAATTCCGTCCATGCTCTCAATTCGCACTTACTCATAGTTTTATTTCATTATGTTTCTTTTTTGCGTATTTTATTCATATCATTAATTTTCACATGTGTGTGCGTGAATATAAAAATTCCAGCTATGATTTTTTCCGACGTAATCGATGGAAACTTAAAAGAAAGGTATTGAAAGCATTTACTGCCCGTACTTAAAGCTGCCATGAATGGCTTTATTAAACCTAGTTTAATGTGTAAGGGTGCGTGAGTGAATTATGCAAGAAGGGCAATGGGAAGGGTGGCCGCCGAAGGTGGCAGCGCTGTATTCCCAGACAGGCTTTTGTCATATGATATGACGACCAGTGGACCGAGAAAGGACACTGGGGAGAGGGGGCATTACGGGAGATTGTCGATCTAAACAGGCGTACAGAGACGCACAGCTCACATGATTGGAGTCATTCAATGTCGACTGGAGGCCATCCACGATCATTCCGCCCCGAAGAGTGGCCGAAATAGATGGATGGCACGGAAGAACACCCCGGGCCGAGTTCGGTCCCAGCGCTGGTGGCGTGCGGATGTCTCTCCTCTGCTGTCCGGGCTGACAGGTGTTGGTTCCAGCTCGCGTAAGACGGAGTGCTTGGGATATTCACTGTGGTCGCCGGGCGGCGTTGGATGGATGCCTGCTTCTACTATTCTGGGACCGAACTCCCCCCTCCCTCGTAATTCGGACTTCGTCGCTGGGGCCGTGCTTGGCCTTCTGTCCATGACGGGCGTTCGCCATTGTCTTCGTCCGCTGCGATCGCTTGGGGGCCAGCTTTCGCATACAGTGGATGATAATTTGGTATGTAATGCCTGTCCGGACTATGCTGATCTCACGCGCCCTGGTTGCGGGGAATGTTTTACGCCTGTTCGCTGCCGCTCGCGGCACCTCACCCACTCAACGGTGTCCGGTGGTTTCCTGTAGGAATACCGGCCGGCCCGGGGTGTTCTTCCGCGCCATCCATCTATTTCGGCCGCTCTTCGGGGCGGACTGATCGTGGGTGGTCTCCGGTCGACGTTGAATGACGACAATCATGTGAGCTGTGCGTCTCTGTACGCCTGTTTCGATCGACAATCCCCCGCAATGCCCCCCCCCCCCCAGTGTCCCTTCTCGGTCCACTGGTCGTCATTTTATGTGACAAAAGCCAGTCTGGGAATACAGCGCTGCCCCATTCGGCGGCCACCTTTCCCATTACACTTCTTGCGAAAGAACACACACACAACACCCCGGGCCAGCCAGAACTCCAACAGGAGACCACCGGACGCCGTTGAGTGGGTGCGGTGCAGCGAGCAGCAGAGAACAGGAGAAAATCATTCCCCGCAACCAGGGCGCACGAGACCAGAACAATCCGGACAGGCATCACATGCCAAAGTATCATCCACCGTTTGCGAAAACTGGCCCCCAAGCGATCGCTGCGGACGAAAACGATGACTGATGCCCGCCATGGACGAAAGGCCAAGCACGACCCCAGCGACGAAGTCCGAATCACGAGGGAGGGCGGAGTCCGGTCCCAGAATAGCAGAAGCAGGCATCCATCCACCACCGCCCGGCGGCCAAAGTGAATATCCCAAGCACTCCGTCTTAAGCGAGCTGGAACCAACACCCGCCAGCCCGGAAACAGACATCCGCACGCCACCAGAGCTGAGACCGAACTCCAATGTGTAAGGGTGTCAAAAGTATTTTCGAAGGATCAACCAATGGAGTTGAAACAATACTTTTTCGTCAGGTGTGAAGGTATTTCTGACTGGCCACTGCTTCCGAACCCACTGTTCCTTCCTTGCTCTGGAGTCCAATTCTCACAAAAGGCACGGAAATTTTGTGTAGCCTGCTCCTTGACCGAGCAATATTCCTATCACCTTGAAATCCTCACACAAAGACCATTCATGACGCTTGTTGCTGCACATGTTCCAGCTATCATGAAATTGCATAAGGTTGAAAAATCATTTGCTACGTTTCTCTACAAAGTGGTGGTCGTAAGGGATGGATTTTTTCATTCTACAAATGGCATTATATCCTGCATTTATTTTTTTTGTTACTGTCGGGTCCTTTCGGGTTTGCCTTTAATTGTTTCGGGTTGGGATTTGACACTTGCGGGTTAGATTCGGGTTGACCGGATTTTCTAAGAAAGTCTAGAATATTATATATAATTTAAAATTGCACGCTAATCCAGAAAACGTCGCTAGTAGAAATTCCCTTCTTCTTTTTTTTTTTTTTTCTTTTTTTCAAATTTGGCGTAAGAACGTGAAAAAATTTCCAGCTTTTTTTTTTTTTGGCTGGCTTTCATGCCTGAGTATGCCTCATTGCATCTGCGATGTATTTGTGTGCATCTATTCGTTACACATGCGTTCTGTGCCGCTGGAGAATATTTGCATACGTTACAAACGTTGTAATGTATCGATGTCATTAAAAAATTACCTTTTTTTACATTTTCACATTTTCGTGATTTGTGAAAAAACCTGACGTGATACGAATTTTTCAATGTCATTTTTATAATCTGCAGAGAAAATCCGTTCGTATACACCTATTTACTTCAAAACAACGGAAAAAAGTGAAAAAATGCAGATTACTGTTATCAGAGGGCGCACCGGCCCGAGGGCAGGTTGGCCGGAAGCCCAGAGCGCCCCTGTATATATATATATGATACTAAAATCATTTACTCGTTATATCTGCGTTCATTACATGCCAGATTCACTGTAATTTACAATTTTTTCTGCAGGATTTAACTTCCTACAAATTAGTCCTAAACGCTAAAAATAGTACGAAGACGAAATAGCAATTTTAGTTATATTTGTGAACAACAGCGAAGTCAAAGTTAAGTTCAATTATCTCTCCAATCACGAATCCTCATTTCTGTAGGCCATCTTGCTGCATAAAACTGCATCAACCAATTTATTCTGAACTTTTTTGCAGTCGTTTCATTTTAATAAAAAGCCAATGAAGTGTAATTCAAAGTCTTTTACATCTTTAATTCGGCATTCGGAAATCGCTTCGACTTCTGTGTAATTCTTGACATCTGAACTTTTCGTGCACCAAGGCCCAAGGGAATGTTTCGATTTATTTCTAGGAACACCAGGATGATGCGCCTTTAAGGCTCCCTGGGGCGATCTTCAGGAGATGAAGAAATGTGTACACGTTTGCGCGAAAGAAGAAAAACGCTTTAGATCCTGCCCATTTTCTCCTGATGGATAGGATGTCTCGAAACCGGTTGGGTTGGAAAACAAACTTTTCACGGAGAGTTCTCTTAAACAGATAAAGAAGTCCCTTCTAAATAAATGAATGAACTGTTTTTTCCACCAGAATCTTCTTTACAGTTTTACAAGGGAAGGTGGATATTTGCTTGAAGTACCGTGTTCCATGGTTTTGCATACACTTAGTAAATGTGTTTGTTCATATCACTAGATACATTTTGGTGTATGTGAAAAGCAAAGTATTAATTTCTCTAAAGTGTGACAAACAGGAGGAGTTAAAAAATTTGGCATCGCTTAATATCCAAATACAATATTTGAACAAACACACATATACACCACATAGCATGCAAGATGAACCTGTCTAACCTAGAGGAACCTTACTAGACTATCTAAATATCTTCTCAATGTATATAGTGTGCTTAGCAAGTCTATTTTCCATAAGTCCGTTGCACTAGCCTACGCAGAGAGGCGTTGATGGGGTTGTAGCCCCCAATTGCAATGGAATTTTGTAGGAAAATGCGAATTGTAGCTCTGTAATCCCCATTGAGCCTATAATCTCCCACTTATGAACTTTCTACGTACGCGTATAATCCGCTGCTTCAATTTCACAAATTTCCAATTTTTTCAGATATCTGAATTCGGATTTTTCTGAATTCTGTTGGTTTTTTTTTTTGGTTTTTTTTTCCAGATATCTGAAATCAGATGTTTTTGAATTCTTTTTTTTCCCAGATATCTGAATTCAGATTTTTCTGAATTCTGTTTTTTTTTAGATATCTAAATTCTGACATATTTTTTTTAGATATCTGAATTCTGATTTTTTTTCCAGATATCTGAATTCAGATTTTTCTGAATTTTGATTTTTTCAGATATCTGAATTTTGGTTTTTTCAGATATCTGAATTTTGATTTTTCAGGTATCTGAAATAACCCCAAGGGTGCTGACAACTATTATAATTTCTGTACTGTGCTTTTGCCAGGCTGTTAAATTTTATTAAAAGGTCTTTGCAGTAATAGTATTTATGTGTGTGTATATATATATATATATATATATGGATGGCACGACGGTATACTAGGATAAGTGTTTTCTTGCTGTCTCATGATCTTGGATTTATTTCCTAAGGGCAATACAAAATTTAATTCGAAGGTTACGTTAAGTGTTGGTATCATGTTAGTTATTTCTGTAATCTTGAAATGTAAAAAAAAAGTTTTATTTTGGAAGGAGAGGACTGATATCTAATATCATGTTGCTCATGGACTTATGATTATTAGGCCGCTGCCCGGCAAATTCTGTTTTTATAAGATGAGGGCCAAGTCTCGACAAACTTAATCGCAAATATATATAACATTCATTTTTAAAGCTCATACGTTAAACCATCATAAGTATGAATAATTAATTATGGCATAATCATATAAAGTATCAGTGCACACTTTTCTAGTACACTTCCTTGCTGAATCATCACTGGTAGTGGCAACATAGATGCTATTTTTTTCAATTTTAAGAACAAAGTATGCACCTCATATTGTTGCAATCGGTTTGCAGACACTTTTTATTGCAGGTCATTACCCTTTCTCGAATTCTAAAAGATTTCGATGCCTGAAAATTCTCGATCATTCACGAATACTCACATATTTAAAACACATGGCTTTGTGACTGGCAGTTTCTGCACGCAGGTTATTTAGGTATTGTGGGTCCGACTGAGCTTTCCGACGCATTCGCGGCTATTACTTTTCTCAGAATATTCCCACGATAAAATATTTATTCATAAAAAATGCTGAGAAAACTAAAATGGCAAATGTCAGGAGAATCTCCAGCGGCCTGCCGGTTGAGAAATACTAGTTTAGAGAACAAAGCTCCAGTATAAGGCTAGAAACTGAAATAACAATACAAAATGTTCGATAGTTATGCTAGTAATTAAATAATAATATTTCATAAAAAAAAAAGAAGTAATAGTGTATTATAATTTATTTTTTTTAATGGTCCAACTACAAACGAACTCGGTTAAAGCTGATACAATGAGCAAATAATTTCAGTTAGTTTGATTCAATGTATAACATACATAAAATATAATTAATACAATGAACAAATTTTATCCTTTCTGGTTCCGTTTTACCTTTATATTCAAATGCTTTTAATTGTTTTAGAAAAAAGGGTTTTATTGAGAAACACAAAGTAAGCGCATTTCATAAACGTTCAGATTGCTCTCGCATTGAAAGCAGGACGTATTTTTTGATCAATTATAGGCCTACCTGTACCATTCTACTTTGATTGGCATAGGCAGCAAGATCGTTAAGGGGTGGGGGCAACTCCATATATTCATATACAGTCGAACCCCGCTATAACGAACCTCAGGGGACTAAACTTTCGGTTCGCTATATCCGGGGGCAGGGCCTGATCACCGCAAAGGCGTCCAAAGCCCGGGCTTTAGGACTAGATTCTATTCTGCGCATGTGCGTGAGCCACGCACATGCGCAGAAGGATTGTTCACCGTGCAGTTCCCACTCCTGCTAGAGTCTAGTCCCAAAGCCCGGGCTTTGGACTCCTTTGCGGTGAGCAGGCCCTGTCCAGGGGTTCGTTATATCCGATCCGATAACTATAATGGATGACTGGACGGAACCAAAAATTCGTTCGTTATAAGCCAGGCTCGCTATAGCGAAGTTTGACTGTATATATATATATATATATACAAAACTGTATCGTAATGGATAATTTAGAAAATTGTATCGTAATTGAACAAAATTGAACACAACGTTAAACAAAATTACATCGCTTTTTTACAAAATTATAACGTTTTGTTAGAAAATTGTATCGTTGTTTTACAACGTTGTATCGTTTTGTTATAAAATTGTATCGTTTTACAAAATTGTATGGTTTTGTTATAAAATGATATCCTAATGCCTCTTCAACCCACCTGCGTATGTCAGTGCTTACTCAACAATGATCAAAATGCAGCTGACACACTAACGGATTTTTTTAGAATAATTATATAAGCGATAGAGTTTTCAATGCTTTAAGAATGATAGAAACGTAGTTTTATAAATATGAAAATCAAGTCTTTTAAGCAGATATGTATTAGTGATTACATCATTCCATTAATAAATGTGAATGTAAAATATATCTACATATAATTTATTAATACGTACGATTCACTGTGCTGAATGTATTACAAATCTTATGTAAAAAACATAATTGGCACATTTTTTAGACATATATGTTTAGATACAGTTTTAAAATATTTTTTCGAAAGCTTTTAGCTGTCTTCGAAGAAGTTCACATAATAAAAGCTTACATAATAAAAATAAAAATTACGTAAGCTTTTTCGAAGAGGGCTAAAAGCCTTCGAAAAAACGTTTTTAAAGCTATATTAAAGCATATACTTCTAAAAACCGTTCCCATTCTGATTATTCCCAAAAGTATATATAGTCTATACATATTATTTATTAGTTTTTTAAACCTTAAAAATAATACTATTTGATTGACTGTATTTATAGTGATTTACAAATTATACATATTAACATATAATATAGATAGGCCATTTTTGACAAATGGTTATAATGAATATCGGTTATAGCAAAGAAAATCCTTCGGTCCCCTGATGCTCGTTATACCCGAGTTCGAATGTAGTTAAAGCAGACAGTAAGAAAATTGCAGAGACATCACGTGACTAATACCGTCTTCTAAATGGCCAAAGAAGATCAAGTTTCCTTACTCCCTGCTTCTCTGATCCTTTTTTCTGTATCGTTCACAAATCTTTACAATGGCAATGATGGTTGTTCCCATCGCACTATCCGACCACGAAAATCAAAGGAAGGGCAGAAACACAAAATACTCACCTAAAAATTTATTCAATATACATAATAGTGATAATTATGATAATGAAGACAACGAGATCACAGAAAGAAACCAGTCATTTTGCTCAAGTATGCGTCGATGACCGCAAGCTACTGCTTATACAACACTCAGAGGTACAGGAAAAAAATAATAATCTTTTTCTTCATGGCAGAGGTCAAAGCGTGGTGACAGACCAAAGGTTGTCAATTTCGTATTAGTTTGCATGCACGTCTGATGCGTTGGGATCGAAACTTTTCAAAAGAAAACACGCCACGATACGACCACGTGTTGCCTAAAATAAACCGAATGCGAATCGCACATCTTAATCTGTAAAGACTCTATTATCATTGGCCTGGAATTATGGCTGCTGGGATTATCGCCCGTCAGTTTCAAGAACACTGTGTGTTGGTCCAATATACATCTTTCATGGGTAATTTCCTGGCTTGTATAGGCCCTTTTCATAAACACAGTGGGCCCCAATTTAAATCAGGTTACTGTTTACACAGGTATGCGACCAAAAAACGGATTTAATGTTTTTCGTTGTTTTTCATAGATTTCTGCACCTTGTTTATTTCAAGAGTTTGATAATTATAATATAAAAGCTTTTTCTTTTTACAATCTCGACTATACTTTAACTCGTAGTGAACCGAAATTACATTTCTACGAACGAACGAGGGAGGGAGGGAGAGAGAGAGGGAGAGAAATGAGAAGGATGTGTGTTTCATATCTATTATAGGCATGATATTTATTAATTTGTTTTTAATAACAGCCTTTTTTTTAAATTTATTCCAATAGTTAGTAACCAACGGCACGAGGACCAGTTGTTAATGGCATGCGAAGTGGCATAAGTTAAAAGCAAAAAACGAAAATATAAAAACGGTAGCTAAAATTTTAAAGAATTATTTCATTTTTTTTTAAACATAAAATTCATTCCTGTTTTCTCATCTCTTAAAGGAGAGGGTTGGTAGATATTAATAGAAAAACGTACAAAATTGTAAAAGTACAGACTGACGGAATTTGAATGTCATCAGTTGTATTTCCATAAAACACTTTGCTTTTCTCCTCTTTTTCAACTCATTTATTAATTCTTAAACATCACCACACAACAAACCAGTGTTTTTAGAAAGTTTGTGTTGTAGGTAATTAATACTCGCAAAATAGATGCTACCAAAACCAACAAAAAAAGAAACAAAGCTTGATTTTTTCTTCTAGACTAGTAAATGCGGATTTATACAGCCTAAAGATTGCAGTGTTTGGGAATAGATACTCTGTATCTAAATATGTTATTGCGTGAATGTATCTAAAGCATTACTTAGTTCTTTATACAAAAATTCGGAGCAATTTTAGAAACATATACAGTAAAAACCCCTCTTAATGGACACCCCGCAGACGCGGTCACACTGTTTTTACGATCAGGCAAATATTCCCGCTAAAAACTCTTTTAGAGTAATATTCTCTCTTTTACGAAGAAAACTCTCTGTCCAGCAACTCTCAGCTATTATGGGGCTTTACTATATCTAGGTTTTGTAAATGCATTTCTGCTAAGTTGTTATATATATTTCGATCATTTTAAGTTCGATTACCGTGGAATGATACGCTTGTCCTGCTGGGGTAAGAGTGTTAAACAAATAAAACAGGTTACGTGAAGACATCTGAAAATATTTATCCGTCAATAGGCAAGTATTCAAAATCCTCAAAATCAAGTTTATGTTGTACAATCTTCATAATGTACATAATCGATATCTGAAAATCGATAATGTCAATATGCCCTCATCCATTTCATCGCGAAACAGAATCTCCTTATCCTTTTCGGTGCTTCTGCACGGCGAGGGCTCTGCTCACACTTCTGCTCAATATGCGTAAAAATTGGGATGAACAGCCAATGAAGAGCAGCCTTTAAAACAACAGACGATGAAAGAAACGCATGGAATTTCTCAGGGCTCTTCTTAAGCCGATCATTAATATTAGCATTTCATTGAACCCAAGTTGACCAATGGTTACTTGTTGGCTTCCTTTAAGTGGGATCGCTTTTCCATTCTTCGAATCATAGGCGTACGCAGAAAGTTCATAAGGGGGTTACAGGCTCAAGCTCAATGGGGGTTACAGAGCTACAACTGATATATTCCTATGTTAAATATATAAAATTTCATAGGAATGGCGGTTACAACCCCCCATCAACACCTCCTACTATGTACGCCAGTGCTTTCGGCGCAACCTGATAATTCAATGCTAACTAAACCTCCTTTCTCGAAATTGTGCGTTTGGCTGTTTTTAATTGAAGAGCAAATGACCTGTTGTAACAGTAGGCGGCTTGATTGCAATACCCTCGCGGAACAAGTAGTTATTTTCCGCGGTAATATTTTAGTACTGTTTATAGCAAATACTGTCATTCAAGGAAATGAACAGGAGAAAAACTAACAGAAAAAATTGTCACTTTTTAAATGCAAGATAAGTAGAATGAATAGCTTCCCTCGTTTAAATTCTTAAGGATGTCATTTATTGATTGGTAAGAGCATACGATTCAATCGCTTTTTCTGAAAACTTGACCCCCTTCGCAAACATTACTTATTTAAAGTACGCACGATTTTTAAGTAAGCAATTTTTCGTGCCCTGCGAACACGCGCACACACACCATAGATGTACGCAGAAAGTTCATAGGGGTTATAGGCTCAATGAGGGGGGGAGGGGGGGTTACAGATCTACAACTCATATATTCCTATGTTAAATATACAAAATTTCATTGCAATTGGGGGTTACAAACCCCATCAACGCCCTCCGCGTACGCCAGTGGCACACACATATATGCATATTTTTAAAACATTAAGATTAATTAAAAATAATAATTGTATGTAGTGAAAATAGTAAAAACAATAAATAAATAATAATTAAATGTAGTGAAATCAGTAAAAATAAATAAATAACAATTAAATATGTAGTGCAAATAGTAAAATAATAAATAAATAACATTGTTATGTACTATTGCATGAAGGTAAGAAAAAATAGACAGGATAACAATATCAATAGTAACTCATGAATAATATTAGAAATAAAAAAATAATAATAAAACAAGCTAACATACCACTTAAAACAACTAAGAATATAATAGAAACAAAAATTATTAAATACTAATTTATTCAAAACAACAAACGATACGTAAAATATGCATAGAGATCCTAGTGTCAACTTTATAGGCGGTGTAGTTTTGGTTCCGCTATCATCAGATTAAAATATTTGAAATAACTAGGCCAGATATTGGAATCGATGCAACTATGCTTTTTCTTCAGATTAAAACAGCGTTGGATTTGCAGGGGGAAATCGAAATTAAAAAGCATGTTGATAATGCAATTTTTATTAAAATGCACTAGATTAATTTTAAATGTTCTCTATAGACGTAATATAAAATACTCTATAGATGTAATATAAATGTTCTCTATAGATGTAATATAAAGTACTCTATAAATAATGAATAAAAATGCTCTCTATATACAGGGTTAGCATAAATGAACCACCGGATTTTAAAAATTTATATTTTCAAAACCTACTACGCATAATATAATCAGTGATACATGAAAATTAAAGAAAAACATTTTTTTTTTTTTCAGTTACAAATATTCGATGGGTGTACCTTTCGTAACATGACAAACATCTAATCTATATAGACAAAGAAATGATAATCATTGTGCACAGATAGTAAAAGGTTTATTTAACAATGTTTTTTAGCACAATACAACTTAAAAAATAAAAAAATAAAAGTATTTTTTAAGTTGTATTATGCTAAAAAAACGTTGCTAAATGAACCTTTTACTATCTAATCTGTAATGAAGTTCGTTCCAGACATTTTGCAGTTTTTCACTGTCAACTGTTGTTTATGTTGCACTGATGCTGCACTGAAGTTTTTTTTTTTTTTTTTTTTTTCCAGCAATGGTAGTTCATAATGCATACTGGTTGAAATACGTGTGTATAGTAGTTATGTACTTTGAAATGCATGCTACGCAGAAATAACGCAAAAAACCCTTGCATACTCTAATACACAAAAACTTTTCTCTGTCTTTGTCGTTATTTTTAATTTCAATCGCAGAGTGCTAAGGGAAAACTGCCATCAATTGAGCAATGTTGGAAAAAGAAACTTAGAATGCTTTTCTTTATTTTCATGTAGCACTGATTATATTATGTGTAATAGTTTCGAAAATATAAATTTTTAAAATCCGGTCATTCATTTATGCTAACCCTGTATAATAAAAAAATATTTTGCATATTATAGAAAATGTGCACAATATATAAAATAATAAAAAAAAATTAAACCAATTTATTTATTATTATTTATTTCGTTTTTGGGGGAGAAGTAACATAAAATAAGTGTTGCTTTATGCCTGCCAAACGTGGAAAGTAGTAATCAAGGCAATAACGAAACCAAATTCACGTTTTAATAAATAACAGCATTCGTAGAATACTGAACATACAATAGCTAAAAAAAGGATAACTAATATAGAATTTTGGAACATTTGCGACCAGGACTGTCCTGAAGAAAATTATTGAGAGTATGCAGTGCTGTCTTAATTAAGGAGTATTGAAATTGCGGGGTTACTGGACTTGGTGACGTCACAGCGCCGAGCTGACTGGCATTTGACTGGTCGTCTATCCAAGCCCAAGGTGGCAGTTACCACTTTCATCAGTTTTTCATTCCTCACCTAGCCGTACGCAGGATATTATTTTGAGGCTTGGATGTTCAGGGTTTGTGCCTCATTTGTTTCCATTCAAGTTTGTAAATGACTAAGAAAAGAAAAAGAAAAAAGGCTGAACTTTGTTGAAAGTTGCCCCAAAACCAGCAAATACAAAAACTTCCTTGCAGGCCTGTAGATAAGCAGGGGCATGGCCCCAATTGCCCCAACGAGCTATTTATATGTATAGAACAATCCCCGGTGCCCTGTGCCCCATATACCTTTTGCCTTGCCCCAGTTACCCCTTCATCTTGGCTACAAACCTGCTTTCTTGAGACTTTGAGAGTATGCGGCGCGTACTCTGTATTTTTCAAAATTTCTTGAGAGTACGCGGCGCACACAGCGCGTACCCTTTGGGGACAGCTCTCTTTGAGGCCTAAAATCAGTATGAGCAGCAATAAAACAGAAAATAGCTAGATAGGGCACGAACTCAGGAAGAAAGCTAGCACTCGTTGTCGGCAAATCCCAGACTGAAATCCCGAGGGTCAAAGAAAAAGAAGTAAACCAAGAAACGCAAGGAGGACTGCAGCAGACGAAATTAAAAAAGAGGGCAAAACATGAGGAGAGATCAAGAGAATCGCTGAAAACCGAGGTGCATGGGGATCTTTCATGAGGACGCTACGTCTTCGTAGGGCTTAAAGGACGGAAGAAAAAGATTAGATTATTCAATTCAATTTATTTCTGGGCACTGTAAGTAAAATTTCACCACAAAAAATCTATAATGATGTATAAATCGGATTTGGTAACGTTTGA
>QLNU02014176.1:79424855-79439974 GCA_006491805.2 Dysdera silvatica
AAATAATAATTGGATGTAGTGCAAATAGTAAAAATAATAAATAAATAATAATTGTTATGTACTATTGCGCTGAAGCTGAAAAATGGACAGGATAACAATATCAATAGTAACTCATGAATAATATTAGAAATAAAAAAAAATAATAAAACAAGCTAACATAATACCACTTAAAAACAACTAAAATATAATAGAAACAAAAATTATTAAATACTAATTTATTCAAAAATAATAAACGCTACGTAAAATATATGAGATCTTAGTGTCAACTTTATAGGCGGTGTAGTTTTTGTTTTTGGTTGAATCCATTAATGAGTTTCTAGCAGGCATCGATATCTCTCGTCAGGAATCAACCGGAGTCATGCCCGTATCCAGAAGGGTTGGGGGACCTAAGAGGCCTTCGCCTGGGTAAATCCAGTCTTTGTTCGGACTGGCTAAGAACGTGCATGCTATGATTACCGATACATGCTGTAAAAATTTGACCTGCCCCCAAATTAAATCTTGGCTAGTCTTAACTGGAGTAAACAACTTCAACAACCAAACTGAACTGAGTGCTGTGAACTAAACTGGGTAGACCTATTGTCATGACTTTTACTACTTTTTCTTGTATGAAGCAGTGCCCCCTATTGGCGGAAACTATTGGAAGCAGAGGAATTGAGAGAAGATGAAAAGTGGGACGTAAGTAGTATGTATCAATTCCTTTCAGATGCAGGCCTCCTCCCCACTGGCGTACCCAGGGGGTTGTAACCCCCCCCCCCATTGCAATGAAATTTTGTATATTTAACATAGGAATATATAAGTTGTAGTTTCAACCCCCCATTGAGCCTATAACCCCCCTTATGAACTTTCTGCGTACACCTATGCCCCTCCACAATATTGTTGATCTCCTTCAAAAGTCACTTAATGTCTTTTCTTAAAGCGATTTTTATCAATGATACTAATTAAGTACTAGTAATACCAAAGAAACGGACAACGATGTTAACCATTAGCTTCGAAGTCGATACTTTGAAAATAAGAATACTTTCAATGTATCTTGTTTTCTTGTTCTTAAGTTACTGCCTTATTAATACACCATTACATGCATTGCTATTTTTAGTTCGAGATGTGGTTCTATTCATTACTTGACGTCTTCAGTATTTTAAAAGGCATTAGTTGGCTAAATATAAATCGACTTTTTTAATTTAAAACAACTGAGAGTGTTTATCGCAATGAACTAGCAGCTCATGTTAATTCCTTGTTTTGTCAAAGAGCACAAATTTTTCCTTGGTTAGTTTTCTTTCTTCCATTTTTTATCGCTTGCTTCAACAACAGCCCACCGAAGAAGTAGCCATTAAAGAAAAGAGTAGGGAAGAGTGGGGGGGGGGATATAAAGGGAAAAAATGAATAGCTCCTAAATATCCCTCCGTCTTTCTCGCTACCTTAAACTTCGTTCTCTCACTAGAGAAGATAGGAGGGAGGCAGAGATAAATGAGGGTCAGGCAGAGAGCCACTGAAGAGGAGTTTTTCTCTGCACATTTACGCTAGATGGTGTGTCGCCTCTTTTCTAGCAAAGCTAGGGCAAAGGTCGCATACTCGCAGCTCCGCAACCAGATAGCCGAAAGCGTTTTCTTCATCTTTGCTTTTTTTTCTTCCTTCCATACCTCTATTCATGGTCCCCCTCGCCCCAACCTTACCTCTCTTAAGGTCCTTTGCAAAACCGCTGCTATTTGCTTTTTAGCAAGTGGGCGCTCACCTACTTGCTCTCTTCTGGTTTCTTACTAAATATCTTGGCTACACCGTAACTTTTCCATTTCCTTTAAGCAGTGTGAATCGTGGACATTTACTCTAAAAGAGGAGAGAAGTGGTGAGGTGTCTGGTTTGCTACTCTTCACCGCATGAAGGTGAATACGCATTTTGAAAAAGAACGTTGAGGAATCACCATTCTCCCAGTCAGATTGAATTTTTCGTAAGCGCTTTGCCACGTGAGCTGGTTTAAAATTAACCAATGAACATAGGTCTAAAAGATGGAGGTTCCCTTTCGTCATTAACTTCTTAACAATTTCCTATTTTCTTTGAGGACTGACACATACGCTTTTCTCCAATATATTGTGATTTCAAGTCATAGCTCAATTATCAAAATAATTTACTTGGTGAGCGTTTTTCAAGACTTTTGATTAAACGAAAGTCTTCAATTCGAAGAAGTTGCGTTCATCGCATTAGTTCGAGGTTATCTGTGGAATACCAATAAGTGGAACCTCGTTCATTGAATAGGATGAGATTTCGAATTTATATACGCGAGTAGCTGTAATATGTAAAGGTCAATAAGGTTAATTGAATGGCCGAGAACATTTGTGAGAAAAGCAATTTTTTCGAACTCTGTTGCTCCGCAAGATTTCACTTGCCCATCATAAGACAGATGAATCTTACAGTGATGAGATACGTAATGAAGAATCCCCCCTTCCTTTAGGTTCTTGTTCAAGTGCGTGGAAGCGTTTTGCCTAAGGGAGAAGGTTCAGCTTCTTCAAGACTCTTCTCTATATGCATGGACAAGCCAACAGTCAGATCCAAACCTGTTCGGAAAGGTACGATGGTGCCTTCTATGCAAGTCCCTGCTGGAGTCCTCCGCGTTCTGCATTTCTTTCACCATTTCTTTCTTCAACCTGTGTGCCGCGCGTAGACACTAATTCCGGTACACATTCAAGATCAGGGCTGCGACCATTTCTTTCAGGATCTTTATCGTAAATCTACGAGAAGACAAAGAAAGATCTGATACATTACAGCACGCGCGAAAGATTAACCAGATTCATGACGTCTCTCGCGCCATAATTGATTGTCATCGTGTTATCAGCGATGAAAACGTACGTTGCAGGAGAAAGTAATTCTACTAACTCTATTTACATTAGACCATCCAGAGAAAGGGGTTGTCATTTTTATAAATCGAAATTTCTGGCGTAGCATTAAGCAGATAAGATTTATAAATAAAGACAACGTTATCAGCGTCTGTAAGGATATAAGCAATATATGTACATTCAAATTCCTAAAATCGTTATCATTGGTTTTATCGACCCTTTGATATTCAGAATTGTTAGAAGAAAAGCCGAGACTAACTCATTTGCCCGTTTCTGGTTTGATGTAAAGAATAGAAAATTTTGCGACGTAATGAATAAACGCTCCTGATAAATTTGTTCGAAAAGCACTATAAGAATCTAATACTATTTTCCTTTCATAAAATTTACCTTCTCTCTCTCTCCATTCGCCCTTCAATTAGGAAAACAAAATAATGGTTACAATTTGTAATATAATCATAAAAAATAATAATAATAATAAAAATGATACTCCTTTATTTATACGTCTCTTGTACAGTCGTATAAACAGTCAGTATATCACAGCAAAACGAAGAAGAAAAAAAAGAAACCAAAAACATGACCGCACCAGGTATATAAATGTCCGTTTCAGAAAATTTGGCTTCAGTTATTCTAATCTATTTTTTGATTACTTCTGTCGAACATCATCATCCCGTTGATATGTGTTGTGACATGCATAATAGGAAAGCGAAAAATTTTCAAAAAGCACATCAAATATATATTCAAATACGTTTTTAGGAGCAAGAGAAGAAACATACACTATGTAAATAAATTATAAACTCACCTATAAATCACAAGTAACTTAGGATTGCAATAAGCGTTTGATATAAATTTATGCAAATAATATACCAATGGTGATTAATTACATACATACACCAATTATAACTTTTGAAAAAGGTGAATAATTTTGTTTGTAAGAAAAAATAATCCTTTACAACCTGTAAAGAAAACATAAATTCAATTCAGACTTCTTGAAAAATTCCAGGAAATCAGAAATTAATAGCAAGTCGGTTCTCCTTGCTTTTCAGTAATATGTATCATTCTGTGAGGCATTGTTTAAAGTAGTTTTTTTTAAAAAAAACTAAGTTTATATTTTCTCAGGAATTCGAAATTGTTATTTGGAGATCATTCACACGATGGTGTTGCTTGTTGCGCCAATATGCAGCCTTTGCCATAAAACCCCACACATTTTCAACCTGATTCATGTCTGGAGAACGCGAGGGCCATGGAATGACATCAACCTTTTCCCGTTCAATCCACTCCTTGGTGGATATTGATGCATGTACACTGGCATTGTCCTGTTGGTACTTCTAATTCAGACCGCCTAAAAGAGGCTAAAATGAGATTAAGAGATCATACATTAATTCCTGATATATTTGGAGTTCATAGTGCCCTGAAGGAATACGATGTCTGCTTTTCCTTCTACTCCGAATATTATCCACACACCATCACTCCGCCGCCTCCTTGCTGTCTACTCAGCCTTATCTTTGGCTGAGTGCGTAGATGACATCCATATGACGAATATCCACCAGGGCTTTTTCATGAGAAAACGCTAGTTTATTCTACTCATGACGCCATTTCACAGCTTTTTCACATCAAACGAGCCGATTTAACTTACGACTGGTTGTAAGTTTCAGTTTTCTTTCTATTTTCTTGAACTTCACGTTTGAATTTACATTTAAACTTTTGCACACGATTTAGTGGGATGCAGTTGTTGATAGTACTCGTGAAATTTCATAGTGAACACCTAATTACGAGTGGCAACAGCTTGAACGTGCCTGTGGTTCCGGGGTAACAGTTTTGGTGGTCTACCTGATCTTTTTTGGGTTCCACAATTATCACCTTTTTCGATGACAGTTTGGACAGCAGTTTGTGAGCGTTCTATTTTACGGGCTAGTCCTCTTGTTGACTGTCCCTTGCAATGCAGCAAATATATTTTTCTGGCGTAAGTTTCATTTAGTTCTTTTCCTCAATGCATACTCACAAAACGCAATTTTCATCACAACATTGGATCCATATGATAGCCTACATGTATCATATGATGTGTATAAAACTACACATGTGCAAATTAGTTAACAGGCTCGCAGTTCGTGAATTTGCATGTTGAGATTATATTTTCTTTACAGGTTGTAAATGATTATTTTTTTCACGAACAAAATTGTTCACCATTTTCAAAAGTTGTAATCATTATATGTATGTAATCACCGTTGGTATATTATTTGCATGAATTTATATCAAATGCTTGTTACAATCATAAGTTATCTGTGTTTTATGGGTGAGTTTATAATTTATTTGCACAGTGTATACTAGTATAAATAAGCATGAGAGAATTACAACATCCTAAGCGAAAAAATTTACAAGGTGAGGAGGGGGGGATAACTAACACAGCCGCAATTTATTTAAACTCGTGTCCAAAGTTAAAGTTACGCTCAATGTTATTTCAATGGGAGAGGTATATATTTTGCTCTTGAACTCTCGACGTGCTTTATTTATAAAAAATCATTTTACAGAAAATTAAAGAGCTATAAACACTTAGTAGAATTACAACAAATCGAATTTTTTCAAGCATCCTATGAAGAAGAATCCACCTTTAAAATTGATGCAAACATTAAAAGTCGAAAAGGAAAACTCATGAAAAACTAATTCAGAATAGCAATTTTTCCCATATAAACATGCAAAATTATTAGAAAATGATCGTTGGTTTATAAATAAAGACAACGTTATAAGTAAGTTCATAAGTAAGGTATAATGTTGTCTTTACTTATAACTCTTATTTGCGTAATATTGAGTCAAATTATCTTACATGATTATTGATGTTTAAGAAAGAAAAGTTGTTATTCCAAATCTGGTTTTTTTTTACGAATTTCTGTTTTTCCACCTACAATTTTTGTATCATTTTTGATCGTGGATTTTCCTTCATAGGGTGCCTGAAAAAATTTGATTTGTTGTAATTCTGTTAAGTGTTTATAGTCCTTTAACTTTCTGCAAAATGATTTTTTTATAAACAAAGCACATCGGAAGTTAAAGAGCAAAACATGCATCCCTCGCTTTGAAATGACATTGAATGTACCTCAAATTTAGGACACGAGTTTATGTAATGTATATATAAAATTGTGCAATAGAGATAAATAAATGAATATAGACATATAATGCTTATATTTAATGGGATGTTTTAACTATAGGCACAGAGTTCTATGGGCCCGCGGGGTCCGGGCCAACCCCCGCCCTATAATTTTGAAAACTCTACATTGTTAGTAGTTATGATCACCATTAGTCTTCCCCTGCGCATGCCCACAAATAAATCTTTTACTAAATGACTACAGAATGTGTAGGCCCTGTCATCAATTTATAATGCAGGGTCGTCTTAATGTACTCAGAGGCCCTAGATTCAATAATTTTTTGGAATTTTTATAACACTTTTAAATTTTTAAATTTTTGTAATAAAAGAAAAATATATATTAACTTTTAAATTTCTAATAAAAAAAATTAATAAACTTTGCCAATTTGGGCACTAACGTACCCAGTGCGGGTGTTGATGGGGGTTATTACCCCCATTGAAATGAAAGTTTGTACATTTAACATACAAGTAATGAAGTCATATCCGTATCCTTCCCCATTAAGCCTATAACCCCCCCTTATGAACTTTCTGTCTACGCCTATGTATTTGGGAGTGCGAGTTTCATTGTTTCACCCGCTATGGCGTGCTGCATCATTTGGTTACTGAGCAATTCCATTCACCTGTAGTAAAAACAAAGCCTTTGAAAATACTAACTCACCGCGCTGTAGTGTTTCCAATGGTGGAAATCAAAACGGCGCCTCATTAGAGAATATGTTACTGTGGTGCGGTTGTCGTGAGGTTTCTGAGGACGACAAACTATTACGTAAAATAATTAACGTGTGACGCAGAGCCGTGCTTAGGTGGGTGCGAGCTGGGCGGCCGCCCAGGGCCGCCAAAAAAGTGTAATGCAAGTATCAGGAAATCAATTTTGTTTTGTCAAAGCGTTTTTCATGGCCCCTAAAATCTGCTTTGCACAAGGCCGTTCACACCCTAAGCCCAGCCCTGCGCAACGTATTATATTTTAGCGTAGAAATAAGTTCTCGGCATAAGTAACAATATACTTATATAGTATTACTGTGCTTATAAGTATTATGCTGGCATAAGCATACACAGAAAATTCGTAAAAGGGATTACAGGCATATAATGGGGGAGTTATAGAACTACAACTCCATGTATTCATATATATATATACAAAATTTCATCTAAGTCGGGGTTACAACCTTCATCAACGCTTCCCTGCATATGCCAGTGGGCACTGGCTTTGGAAAATGGGGAGTTAAAGCATTGGTGAACATAGGAAGTTCATGAGAAGGGGTTACATAGCTACAATTCCATATACTCAAGCGCATATATACGGCTACAACCTATTCCGTCCACTGATTTATCTTCCGTTTTATATAATCTTAATATGATTCATGAAGAGTTCAGGGCTGGATTAAGGATAGGGGCGCCCTGGGCACAACGATTTTTGGCGCCCCCTCCATTGCTTCAAGTAGGGGCTAACTCTAGAAAATTTCTTCTGAGCATTGAGGTATGCTTTAGCCCCCCAGAAAAAGTTAACCCCTGACTTCGAAGCTAGTTACGCCCATATTCCCCCGCCGTACTATCAGAGATAAATAAAATTCTGTGGTTCTAGCCCCTCAAATGCGACGAAAAATCGCAGAGGATGGGGTGGTGTCCCATTTGAGTATATTCCAGATGCGTACAAGATGAGAAAATCAGCTCATGGTTATGGTTACTACCATTTGGCTACGAATTTGGCAACCATTTGGCGACACAAAAATATAATCCCTTTTTTTCTATACTGTATTTTTGTATAAATGAAAATTTTTACAATTATTTTCTGTTACAGTTTTATCCAGACTTTGGACTGGAAGTATTTTGCTATTTAAAATTTACATAGCTGGTACAGTCGAACTCCGTTAAGACCAACACGCTTAAGACGAATTATTTTTAATACGAACCGTTTTCTGAAGTCCCGTCAGATTGTATAACATATTATCCTTTCCGGACGAAACGAATTACTGTTAATACGAACTGATTTTCTGTTCCCCTTGGTGTTCGTCTTAACGAGGTTCGATTCTATATAGTATATTATACATTTATAAGGAAAAATTACAAAGTAAATTAAAGAATCAATTTTGTTAAAATCGTCAAAAGGAACGTCAAGTATGACAGAACTTACTGTAAGTTATACGCTCGTCAAACTAAAAGTTAGAAAACATTTTCAATATTTTTTAAATTTTAACGTTTAAAAAAAATGTCAAAAACTATTCTGAATCATAATTACGTTATGTAGCAGATGTTTGCTTGATTTTTTTGAATAGGTATTCAAAGAAACACCTGAAATAGAGATACATTTCTATAAGTAAAACAGGCGCTAAATCGCCAAGCGCCTCTTAAAACAGATTTACCTCATCCTAGTTGTGTTCCCCCCACCCTTTGTACGCAAGTGGGACAGTTTTTGACTTGTACGCATCTGGGATGTACGCAAATGAGCTATAATAGATAGGGAAGGAGCGACATTTATGGTTAGCCTACCTTATATGCATTATTATAAGATATAATAATGATATTTTTGTGAACTAATTTATTTGACGCCGATTTTTTAGATTTTTTTTTTTTTTTTTTTTGGATATTGGGGGAGGGGGCAAGGGCTGCTGCAGAACAAAATTTCAGGGAGGGCGCAAAGCTTGAAAATTTCACTTGTAAATTTTGCTTTATTTTTTGCTTGAAAATAATTATTTTTAATGTAAATTTATTATTCTCAGGGGGGAGCAGGCCCCCTGCTTGGATTCGTCCTTGGGGGAGCAGGGGGTTGTTTCAGGCAATTCTTCAGAATTTCAGATTTAGATAAAAGGTGGAGGGCTCCTTCTCGGGGAAAGCTGATCGACAGAATTCTACGGTAAATAATTTGTAATTAAAAAAAAAATCCGCAGCCTCTTACGCCCCCAGAAATTTTGCTCCCTAGGCCCAGCGTGCCCATTTATAAATCCGGCACCGGAAAAGTTTAGTCAATCAGAAAGGTCAAACGTCTGCACAGCATTTATGTTTTAGTTGTCGCCTTACAGCAGAACTTGACCCCTGACCGTTTTCAAGATGACACTGGATCTACGGCGAGCAATGATACACCGCAAAAAAAAAAAAAAAAAAGTTAGCTTACTTTTCGGCCAATGTCCATATCCGGGGTGGGAACTTGAAACTGGATATATCCGGAAACAATTTAGAAGATCCGGCGTATTACCGGAAACTCAACTACCCCCCTCCCCCTCGCCAACACCAGAAAGGAGTTGTGGTCAACGAAAAATCCATCCGGGTATTACAAAGCTTCAACTCCATATATTCACATGCATATATACAAATTTTCATCGTAATTCGGGGGGAGGGGGGCGTAATCAGGGGAGGGGTTGATGGGGTTATAACCCCCTGCGTACGCCAGTATCGCATATTCAAATTTATAACTTTAAAGTACGTTGCCCAGATATTATATTGGTCTAATTTTTATTATACAAGCTCGGAAGGGGTCATTCTATGCCAAACAAAGCAAGGGTTTACATACGATTTATAACAGGTTTGTCCAAACTTTTTGGGCAACGGGCCACCTAAAATTTTTTTCACAGATCTCGCGGGCCAAGCCTCTCTTCAGAGTTTCTTCCGCGGTTATTTATTTGTTAATTTGGGATATGGGAAGGGGTCACCCATGCAGTTTTTTCCGATTCCCGAAGAAAAAATCTAAAATTTTCATTTTGGATTTTTTTTTTCATTCCAAAAAGTTGTCGGCGGGCCGGGTTGTGACCCATGGGCTGTATGTTAGACAAACCTGATTTATAAAATACAAAATTAGTCCTTTTATAAAAGTTAAAAGTATATTAAATGCATAAAAAAACACAAACGACGCAATAAAATCAATGGTGAGTATAAGATACAGGTATAAGATATATACAGATATAAAACACGGGTGTCACGACAAAAAAAAATAGTTATATGTTTTCAGTGAAATCTATCTATAACCATACTTAAGGAGCCGTAAAAAATTATTGATATCAAATGGAATATGATACTATCTATAACCGTCGGAAACGGGGTGGGGGGGGGAGATATGGTTATAGAAAAGTTTCACTATGTGCATGTTTACAAGCCCGTAGTTACACACTTTAAACGGAGGGGGGCTCTGAAATCACAGAGAGGCTCAGAAAGTCACACAGAGGGGCCTCTGAAATCACAGAAAGGCTCAGAAAGTTATACGGAGGGGGCAGCTTAGAATTTCTTAATGTTTTGATGTATTTTATTAATATATTTAATAATACTATCTAAGTATACAAATAAATTTAGCATTAATGAAGAAATTTCGTAGCATACATTTTACATTGAATACTTAAGGAAGTAAACTATATATATAAAATTTATAATTTCCCTTACCCTTACTATACAGCAGACGAAGATTCAGCCCTCTGTATAAAATAACGATGTAAATAAGATCAACCGTAAAAATCTATTTTGAATACATTTTTAACGTTAAGAACAATTTCCATTTTCATGTACAATTTTATACAAAACGTTCGAAACAAAATTTTACAATAATTTATTTTTAGTCCAACTTCAATTCCAAAATAGTGTCTGATAAGATTAAGTAAAACCAGCAGGGCTGTTCATTTATATGGCAGTGACCTTAATTTATTGTAAATATTTGTAGTGTAATTGAAATGTTTTCCTACACACGTAAATTTCGAATTAAAAAATAAAGTTAACGAAAACTTTAAAAGGCATACTCATTGATTAATTTGGTCATTCGATATCGGCAATCTTGTTTTCTGGATAAACTCGAAAAACCTTAAGAAAGTGACAGGGTAGTCGTTCCAGTAACTTTTTCTTTAAATTGCAGCGAAATAAATTCAAATCATTGTTGTTGTATTTTGTGCATTTCGAAAGCTTTTATGAAGTTTCTAACACTATAAGGCTAGGGATGGAATATGATTTAATGTAAACAAATACACAAGACTGGATTAAGAATTTTTCCTTATTTAAGATTAAAAAAATTCGGGCGAGGCGAGGTTTATGCGTATTCATTGCTGCGGGTGTAATGAAAAATCGAAAGTTCTTCTTCTGATTCACGTAATATATTAAATAGATAGGATCTTGCATGATGTTCAAATAACTATTCGATAATGAAATTTCATTATTTTTCTATGTCCCATGTTTATTTCTTATATTAAAATATTTGATGAAAAATATTCTTTTTATTCTTAAAAGTATCATGCTGGAAATCCGAGGTGTAGTCCCACGGACATTGAGCTCTTGTAATTTTTTCTTTCTAACCGGTACTTTGGGATTTGACTTCCCAGAAGAATGGTTGAGTTACCGCGGAAATCTATAGATCCTGGTACAACATGACCTTAGTTGATCTTGCGCCATAAAATACAAACACTGGTTGTCCTTTTGCCATAAACACACGCATTGGTTACTCTTGCGCCATAAAACGAAAATCTTAGTTGTCCTTGCGCAATAAAACGCAAACGTGTTGCCTTTGTGCCATAAAACACGAACATTGGTTATCCTTGTACTATAAAACGCAAACTTTAGTGGCCCTTACGCCGTAAAACGCAAACTTCAGTTGTCCTTGCACAATAATACAACAAACATGTTGTCCTTATGCCACAAAACACGAACATTATTTGTCCTTGCACCATAAAGCGTCGACATTGGTTGCCCTTGCGCCATAAAACGCAAACAAAAAAAAAAAGAAACTTTTTAAAGGTGTAATCCTCTGCGAAAATAGAGCCCTCAATAAAGAATAGTTCGACTTACAGGTTAACTCAAATATGTTGGAGTCATGCCCATATCCGTGTGTGTGTGTGTGGGGGTCTTAGAGACCTGTTCCTCCGAAACTAAACTTGTAATAAGACCGCAAAAATAGGCATTTGTATTTGCTTGTCAAACTTGTAAAAAAAATGGGAGAAAAAAAAGCCTCAAACGTCGAATAATTATCAAAATTCTGAGCACAAGGTCTCGTTTCATAGACCAGTAATTTGAGAATACTTTTAAACAAAAAAATATAGGAGTCATTTTCTTTAAAACGGGGACGTTATAAAAAATTAAATTTTGATGAAGAAACTACAAGCAAAAATTAAAATAAAAAATGTTATTTTTATTTAAGCAAATATTTACAGTGATGTTTAAATGCTAATTTGGTGTTTTATAATTTACTTTTGCATGATGTATTTATATTTTTTTTCTTCTTTACGATGAAGGTAATACGACATTATTTAACAATATTTTGTAAAAATTTTTGAACCCCCCCCCCCCGAAAGTAAAACCTGGCTACGGCCCTGGTTGGAGTACATCTACATGTAATTAATCATGTAATTTTTCAGAATGCCCCCTTTTAAATAAAATGGCTTCCATTTTTTTTTTCTTTCTCTAAAGTGTTCTCAAATTGGTGGTCTACGAAACGAAATCTTGTGGTCAAAATTTTTGCAATTATTCAAGACTTGAAAGGTTTTTTTCTCTCCCCTTGTTTCCAAGTTTGACAAGTAAATACGCACAGAGCCGACGAGAGGGCGGCAGTGCAGCCCGGGGGGGCGGATGAAGTCTAGAGGCCCTTGCTAGCAAGGACCTATGCTATGGGGGGGGCCCGGGCTTGAAAAAAAAATTTACAAAACTGCCCAGGGAAGGGGTTATGGGGCCGGTTGAAGTAAGCCTGGGGCCCCGCGTAGCCTGTCGGCGGCCCTGAATACGCATGTGTATTTTTGCAGCCCTCTTACAAATTTTGTTTTGAGGAGACCAGTCCCTTAGATCACCCTCTGGATACGGGCGTGTCAGCAAGGAAGTGTATATTAATAGAAAGAGTATTGGCCTACTGTGTGTGTGTGTGTGATACTCTTTATATTATGCCAAAATTAATTAATTATACTCATCATATTTATTTATTTATTTATATAAATCGAACACTACGCAGATTAAATTAAACAACAATATAAATCAACGTTTATTGGCGTAGTGATACCAGCGCCGATGTTATGGCGTGATTAGATGCTGAAACATTCGATTTATATAAATACATATGCTGCAACGGGCTTTTCGATCAATTTAATACCGGTATCTTTGCAATTTGGTTTAAATAGTAGTCCATGTACTACACCATTCTGCGAAATAACCGGCTTCAGTAATTTATATACGTTCGTAAGAGATTCGATGTTGCCTTTTGTAGCTCAGTGGGTAGATACCCCTCCCGGCAAGTGGAAGGTCGTGGGTTCAGGTCCCACCGAACGCAGAAATATTTATTTTCTTTCGAACGTTTCACCATCTAATCACGCCATAACATCGGCGCTGGTATCACTACGCCAATAAACGTTGATTGATATTGTTGTTTGACACACTCATCATGGTTTAACGTATGACCTTTAAAAATATGGAAAAGCTTTTACGAGTAAATTTGCTGCGACCAGTTCCTCGTCTTGTGAAAAAAGAATTTGCCAGGCCCAGAGCCACTTAAAAAATGCAGTACAAGCACCAAGAAATAAGTTTTTAGCGGCCTTTATATACTTTCCCAGAGTGTGCGGTCAATTACCCTTTTGTGTGTGACGTCATATTTCTCAACGCTCATGAAGTTTCTAAGTGGTGTTCAGTACCGTAGATAAGGGGAGAGCGGTCGCCCCGGGCGCCACAATTCGGGGGCGGCAATTAGCCTTTAAAAAACAAAATTTATTTGTTTTGTTTTGTTACCCCATTGGGTGGGGTGGGGGCAATGACAGTCACTCGCCCCGGGCGGCAAAATATCTAGCTACTCCACTGGTGGTGGTCAAAATAAATATACACGTTATTAGTCAAATGCGTTGGTGCCAGTAGACTATGCACGTTATCATGTTTATTGTAGTGGCCTTATAGCCCAGTGGCGTACGCAGAGTTTGCTGGTGAGGGTTGTGACCTCCCATTGCAATGAAATTTTATATATTTAACATAGGTGTATGTGAAATTCAGCGCTGTAACCCCTCCCCCATTGAGCCTATAATCCCTTATGAACTTTTCGCGTACGCCTATATTGTTACAGCCACTAACGAAACTGGCAGTTTCCGACAAAAAAGCACTTATCGCAAAGTTCTGAGAAGCAGAAATTTATAATTACATTGTACTGGTTTTTCTTTGTGTTTATAATGCGGCAGTAGACCTAAATAAAACCCTTTCATTTATCCACAACATCGAAGTTAAGCAAGAAATTCCAAGAGACTGATATTTCTGATTAACTTTGTTTAGGAATGTTTATTTTTAATTTAACTCTATTATCTACTCGTTACCTTTGACGTTTGGACCAGTGCAGCAAACGTCGTAAGCACGCTCCTGACCCCGCCACGGCATCACAAAGGTTGAGAAACACTAGTGCAGAGTGAGGGTTGATGCTGCCATCTGTTGAAAATCCCTTTCAATAAATCATCTAAAACTAAACCTTGTAACTAATTATAGACATTATTGTTAATTAATTTAATATGAAAATCTACCTATTTGAGGATATTTTGTTGTAAAGTACTTAAGTGTTGTATAAAATGTTTAAGCAAAACAAATTTGATTTAAAAATATTAAATGAATAACGGACAAATTTTCAAAACATGATGCTGCCATCTATCGGAAAATTTAATAAATAATACCTTCATTTTCCATGTTTAGAACTACAACGTTAGGACAAAATTGTCAGTGTCATTTTATTGAACATAAATCTTTAATTCAAACAGGCCCTCGGTCTTGGTTTGGAGGTAGAGAGCTTAGCCGGCTAATGGAGTTGTAGATGCTGATAAACAGAATTGAACTGCCTCACTTCCGCAGAATCAGAGAGTCCGCTGACCCCTACACCCCCAAATTTCTTGACACATACCCTCTTAAAACTCAAATTGCAAGAAAAAAAAAGTAAAATATTAAGCAAATTAGTTTTCTATACTTTTTCTGCATATGTAAATTGTAATAATCTTTTATATGTAGCAATTTTTCAAAGAAAAATATGGATAAAGATATAAGGAGGGAGAAGGTATCATATAAAGTAAAATCCTAAATTATCAACTGTCGGTGAATGGGTTAAATATCCAAGAAGAAATGCGTGAATTTTGTTATCCTCCGAAGAAAAAAACTTAACTTTTTTTGTGTAAATATGGACGAATTATTTCATTGCTACTGAATATTTTATTTCGTTTCTTTTCTGTATATTTAACAATTATTTATTATTATTTTTATTAATT
>QLNU02014176.1:79450124-79463998 GCA_006491805.2 Dysdera silvatica
TGTTTCCTTCATACAGCTTTCTGTAGAATTCTTCAACTCTTCTAAGTATTTCTTCCCTATTTCTTGTTACAGTGCCATCCTCTCCTTTTAATGCAATGATGTGTTTCTTCCCAATAGACAAACTCCCTTTAACAACCCTAAGGCTCTTGTTGCTTTCAATGGCCTTCCTTACTAACTCACAATTGAATTTTCTTATATCTTCTTTCATGTTTTTGCGCAAAGTTTTGCAAAGTTCTACATACTCGATCTTGCGACTGGTATTTTGATTGTCCACCTTCATAAGTCTTCGCCTTTTCATGAGTTGTTTCGTCTTCTCAGATAATTTGCTATTGTGCTTTTTACAGGTTACACCACCAATTTCCCCAGCAGTTTCAACTATTGTCTTAACAATGTTTTCATTTGCTTCTGAGATGTCAACTTCTTCAATAAGTCCTTCCAGTGCAGAAAAGCGATTTTTTAATTCCAACTTGAATGCCTCGGTATTTTCTTTTAATTTCTTTAAATCCACCCTCTTACTTACTTGTTTCCTAATGAGCTTCTGTCGTTCTAATTTAGTATTTAAGTGCACTTTACATCTCACCATTCGATGATCACTTCCAGTATTAAATCTGTTCAGTACACTGCAATCTTCAATAATTGATTTCTTGTTTGCCAGGATATAGTCAATTTCACTAGTTCCCCCATTTGGGTGTTTCCATGTCCATTTTCTTTGCGGTTTCTTCTTAAAAAATGAATTCATGATGCTAAGGTTTTCAGCTTCTGCAAATTCGATGAGTTGATCGCCACGTTCATTCCTTTCCCCATATCCGTATTTACCAACCGATGTCTCTCCTTGTTCCTGTTGTCCAATTCTTGCATTGAAATCCCCCATGATGAGCTTGATATGTTGTTTCCCTTTGGTGTGTAACTCTTTGATTTCTTCATAAAATTCTTCAACCTCTTCGTCGGTATGGCTTGATGTTGGTGCATATACCTGTACTATTTGAAGTTGGTATCGCTGGGTTAGTTGAACAACGAGCCTCGCTGCTCGATCTGATGTACTTTCAACTTCCAGAAGACAGTCTTTAATTCTTTTGTTGATTAAGAAGCCAACACCACTTGTTCTTCCAGTTTCCGTTCCTCTATAATAAAACAAATGTCCACTTTTAAGTTCCACCAACTCTTCACCTTTTCTTCTAACTTCACTGAGTCCTACAATGTCCCATTTGATCTTGTCTAGTTCCTCTTCCAATTCCTGAAGTTTTGCTTCAGAAGCAAGGGATCGTCCATTAAACGTAGCCAAGGTCAATAACAAACGGCAGCCTGGGCCATTCCAGTGATTCTTAGCACCCCCTGCTTTCATGCCACACTGACCGCTGCCTTGATCAGGAGCACTCCAGCACCTGGAGACTAGGGGCCATGGTTTCTGGTGTGTCAACATAATGGAGGAATTAGCCATAATTTCACCACGCTGGCTAGACGGGTTGGTGAATTAGCCCTCCCCTTCCGCCTTTCTATCCGTGCAGCAAATATTAATTTGCCACATAAATAGAAAGCTCAGCCTGCACCACTTGAAGGCGGGGTAGGACACTAGGTTACTGGCCTGGCCGGTTCCACACATCGTCACATACGTTCAGCGTGTGGGTCTCCTTCCAGTTAGATACCAGCAACCCTTTTGCAGGCCATATATATATATATATATATATATATATATATATATATATCATCATCATATTCAACCATTATCTATCCACTGCTGGATGAAGGTCTCATGGCGGTAAAGTGCGCTCACCACTGCTATAGGCCTCGATCATTTCTCGCCTTACGAGCATATATGTTTTCTATGAAGTTTTCTATTAATGTGGCAGCGCTGTAGCTACTTTTTAACCAATGCGACAAATCGAAGAAGCAAGAATTTCTGATAGGACGAACTAGAATTAATATTATTCTTTAGGAGTAATTGAACATCTACTGTTACCACATCATTGGCTAATATGAAAAAATTGTTGATTTAATAAAATGAAAGGTAATTTTCGAAAAAAATTTTTGAGCTCCATCTATGGAGTTTTTGGAAATTACGCCACCCAATCTTCTCATTGTACTTTCATCCCAAAATGGATTTTTCATGAAAATCAATTGAAACAGAAGTTTAAAAGGTACTCAGTGGTTGATCTTCTTAAATTAGTATATGTGGATATCGGATAATTATTAATTTATTAATAAATAATGGACTAGATTTTAATTATACTTAGACGCTTCCCTCCCTTTCTTGTAGCTATTGCCCTGAAAACAAGAGAAAATGATAATAGTAAGATTGAAAATAAATTTATTAAAGTCGAGAATATTTTTTTTCCTCATCTTTGCGGAAGATGTGGTAATATTAGATGATAAATCGCTCGCAAAGACAAGAATGTTTTCGCGGTTCCTTGTAGGAACCGAACCCACACCCTCTTGGTATCCTCAGAGGGGTCGCAGAGGGGAGGATGATAGGTCGTCTGTAGCTCAGTTGGAAGAGCACTTGTCCGGATACCAACAGATCGTGGGTTCGGTTCCCGCCAGGCACTGTGAAATCGTTTTTTGCGATCAATTTATCATCTAATATTACCACATCATCTACTATAATAAGAAAAAAAAATGTCCTGACTTTAATATTACGCTAGTCTAGCTTTTCAGACGTCCGCTTCTTTGACGTTGATTTGGTTTAAAAAGCAATCCAGGCATCGCCCCATTTCAAAACTCGTCTATTATGAAGCTATATATACACTTGCAGAGGAGAGGATAATAGATCATCTGTAGCTCAGTTGGAAGAGCCCCTGACCGGATACCAATAGGTCGTGGGTTCTTCTCACCCTAAGCACCGTGAAATCATTATTTTTTTTAAAGCAATTTCATCTAATAAATGTATTGTTTTTGACTTTTTCCTGTTTTTAGACGATCTAATGCGTTATTTAAGGTGGGAAACTAGCTTCGCGTGGTTTTTACATCCTCATGTATTTACTAATATTCGATCTTAATGGAAATAGAACGTTTAATATACAACGTAAAAAACCGTGAATCCAGCAACTGATACACAGATGCATCAAATAGGCAATTGGAGGTGAATTTCATCCAACGATTAATTATAGGTTATTTTGTAGATCCTTGAGTTTCATGCAAAAAATGGATGTATGTTGTTTTTGCGAATATTCAGTTATAGCAATGAACCACTTCCAGCTTTTAAGCCGAATTTAAAAGTTACAAGAACTGAGAAATAAGAAAAATAAATATAATAAAAATAGCCCAAATGACTTACCTACGTTCCCATTCTCAAAACTATATTATTTATTTACCGTAGTTTTTTGTTATTATAATTTTTAATGGCTATGGACCAGATAATTTTCACTTACTGTGACCTTCACATTTCTTAAAATACAGATGGACATTGATTAGTTGAAATCAAAGGAAGCATTGTTCGGTTAGTAGTAGACATATCGACTATTATATTGAAGTACATATCGATTATTATATTGGAGTACGTATCGATTATTATATTATCAGAGTACATATCGATTATTATATTATTGGAGTACATATCGATTATTATATTATTGAAGTACAGATCGATTATTATATTGGGATACGTATGATTATTATATTATTGGAGAACATATCGATTATTATATTATTGGAGTATATATAGGTTATTATACTGGAGTACATATCGATTATTATATTATTGGAGTATATATAGGTTATTATATTGGAGTACATATCGATTATTCAGGTTATCGCGACACAAACATACACTATTGTTCGCCATTTCTTATTATTTCAACTAATAAAAAATTTCGACTCATTAAACTTCCACAGTAGTTTAAAGCATGTGTTAAAAAGTGCACTAAATTAAAAAAAAAACTTTTATAAACTCTACCAAATATTATAAAACTTTTGGAAACTTTAGCAAACATCATAAAACTTGTAAAAACTTCACTGAATATTATAACTTTTTAAACGTCACTAAATATCGTAATTTTATAAACTTGGTATTATATTATACTTAAATAATATATAATAATAATATATAATAATAATTATACTTAAATAATATAAATTATACTTATGGTACTGGTTATGTCTACTGTTTTCGGGCTTGTTGGGTTTGGGTTAAATTCCCAAGTAGGTTGGTTTGGATGTAAATGTATCGTGAGGTAATGTCAATCGCCTATCATGATACCCCTAAGTCAAAACGTTTGACAAATATTCAGCTTTAACTGGCATTTTAAACATTCATACACCAAAATGGTCAGTTGATCAAAGATAGTGGGCGTTGAAAAAGAAAGGTTTATCTTATTAACAAAATTCACATTTGACTCTGGATCCGTGCCGTATTTCCCAATAGGCTATACTAAATATAGACTAACTTATAGACTAGGGCGGCAAAATTTTGTGTATTAAGTTTGATATAACAAAATCAATACCATATCTGATGGTATCTGATGATATAATCAGATGTTTTGCCGAGAAGAAAGCTAGACGTCATGCTTTCCATTTAAATACCAGTGTTCGATAGGCTTTTATTTTTTGCTAAAATTAAAATTTATTTCAATAAAATTGAATTTGATTTATTATATACCAAAAAGAAATAATACTTCAATATAAGTTAATATTGTTTAATATTTATGTTTCAATTTATGAGTTTGTTTTTCAATATTTTTACTGTCAATATAAACTTTTGTAGCGTATATTGAATGTAACAATTTTTATGTTCCTACCACTGATTGGGAGGTGGCGGCAAAAATAACTTAGAGGCAGCAAAAGTGGCCTAGGGGCGTCAAAATTGTAAATCCGCCCATGCTTTGGATGGTGGTATTTATTTCCCAAAATTGCTTGAAAGGTCATTGAAGACGGTGGGCATGAATTAACGTAACGCCACGTTGCATTTACTGGAATATATTGGAATGGCTATACCACGTTTAACCCATTATCGTGCTATAAGTATTGTGACGCTCTGTTCCTCACCACAAGACCGGCATGGCTATTGAGACATTGTTTCGGGTAAATAAAAGAAAAGTACGCCATTACAAACCGTTCATCGCCATTTAGCAAACGTGCTACTGTTAACCTTTAACCTCGTAACAATTAATAAAGACAAGCAATGTGTTCAAGTTTGGAGAGCATTACTTGTTAGGCCAGTTTGAAATAAGAGATAAATAGTATTCTTTTCCGCATCCTTTTGGAGGATGTGACTACATCATCTGTCTCTCTTTCAGATAGAGTTATCGGATTTTTTTTCCGTGACAGGTGTCGCGGCCAAGTTGGCTACGCCCTTGAAGGAGCCAGTAGACATATACTTCTCCCGGAAAAGAAAAAAAAGAAAAGAAGAATGTGAAAAATTAATTTGAATAAAGATAGCGATGAGTTCTGGAGTGACAGATTTAGACACTCCAAGACATGGGCTCTGACTAAATCATTATATAGTTCATAATCAGATGCGTAATACGTATATAGGCGTATACGAAGCAAACTTTCGTTTGGGGTCGTTCAATTATTACGTAAGCACATCTTTGTTCATTTTATAATCTCCCTGCCCCCTTATAAAAAAAAATAAGCAAATGCCTGCCCCCTCTTCATATTTACGTATGATTTCGATTATCTATTTTTTTGGCATAACTTCTTGAAATCAGAATGCAGAGTGCAATAGCGGATTAAGGGCGGTGCGACCTATTGCATCGCACTGGGCGCCAATCCAACTGGAGAGCCAACATGGCCTAACGATCCCAAAGACAAAAAAAAATTATAAAAATTTACTTTATTAAAATTTTAAAACTTAAAGTTTTTAAACGTTATTTAATTTCTTAATAAACTTATTATCTTCAATCCTTGTATAAATTATTCTTTACTACAATGCGCTTAACTTAGTGTGCAAGAAAGTGAAGAAGCCTTTTTCGAACAAACCACAATATGAGACACTACAAGTAAGAAATGTAGAAAGTAAAAACTGTACCAAAATGGATAAATTTATTAGACTATAAAGAGGACATTCCAGATTGTGGAACTCACGTAAGGCTTTAATTTTGCTATTAGAACCATTTAATTTTTGGCTCATCAGAAAAAAGTAGTTGTAGTTCAGTTTCATGTTGTTTGTTGTAAGAAAATTTCAATTGTTTTCGTGGCTTTCCATCTTGTACTAATATTCAGTATTTTTGTAATGAGATTTTGTAACCCATTGAGGAGAGCCCTAAAAATAAAAAAAAAAAATTGCGCCAAGAATGGAATTATTTTTAACATAATAGGTGGGGGGGGACTCCAAATTTTAAGTTCACGCTAGGTGCCATATCATCTAAATCCGTCTCCGTAATCTGTGACGCAAATTATAATTCTTATTTACATTTTTATTATAATATTGAGCACTTATTTATAAGTTTGTAATATTGAACTCTTATTTATATATAAACACAACAAATTATTTAAAAAAGCATTTAAAAATTTTTTAATACGCTGTTAGTAGTTATTTTGTCGTCGTTAGTAAGTGACATAATTTTGGTGTCATAAGTAAGTGACATAATTTCGTGTCATAAATATCATAAAGTATTTTGTCACATTTTTATTATTAATATTTATCCTGTTGTATGCAAACAATATATAATAAATATGAAGTAGATTTGCTAAAACGTTTATTAAAAATAATAGTACGTTCATTACAATTTAAAAATGCCAGTAGGGACACGGCAAACTTAGAAGGGGGCCCCAAGCGAAAAAGAATGAGAGTCACTGATGTAAAATGAATTAAAATGTTAGCTGCTATTACGTATGTTTTGTACATCTTCTATTCGCGGTGGGTCGATGCATCAGAAGTATTGTAGTTCTGACAGGGCAGTAGTCAGCGACTTTATTATTTATGGGGCTGAAATATGACATAGTTCAGATTCACCTCCCCGTTGTTGGGGAGAAAAACAAATCTCAAGGCTACAGATTCTTACGTAATATTTGAACGGCCCCTTTGCATTTAGGATTTTATAATTTGATTGAAGCTATTTTTACTAAGTAACAAATTACATCTTGTTAACACATCAGCCAGCTGTAAAGTATCATCATTTTAGGTTACTAATGAGAACCTATAATCGCCGGCGTACGCATAGAGCAGTGTTTCTCATAGTGTGGTCCGCGGCGGCTTATTAAGGGGGACTGCAGGATCATCACCAAATTTCAGAAAGAAAAAAAAAGATAAAAATTGCCACCGTATCTAGAATTTACGTTCGGATGCGATCAAAGGAATTTCTCATAAATATTACTTGTTATAAACGTTACTTTTCGGCATTTTGTGAAAGGTTTGAATCCTCTGAATACACCCGTGCTGTCTACATTGCTTATTATTATTTAATTAAATTGATGATGACATTTTCATTGTACATTTGACAAAATAAGATCGTAACTTATACTCTCCTTATCAAATAGTGTTACTCTAAAAATTATTTTGTTTCAGGTGGGTTTGGCCACCAACCCATGTTTTAAGAACATGGTCGGATATTTTAGAGATTTTCTGCCAAAAGCTGGTGCTTTTTTAAAGTAAAAAACCCAAAAAGCTTAAAAAATTTACCACAAAACGAGCTAAAATTAACTACAAATTATATTTCAATGAATGAATAAATCTCTCCTACCGGAGCTCTTATATACGTATATAAGCCTGCCAATAAATCACATAAATCGAGGAATATTTTGGTTATGTCTTTTCTTGGGAGAGGGGGAGGGGAGTGGGGATCAGTATGACGGTAACTAAGTAGGGATTAATATTATTTACCAGAGTGGGAAACCTTAATTTCAAGCAATGTATTTTTAATGGGGGGGAGAAATCCCCCCCGATGTTCCACGATAAATAAAGCAATGCTTAAAGAGGTCCGTGCGCGACCAAAGTTTGAGAAACACTGGCATAGAGGGTGCTTAATATGAGTTGCAACCCCCCTTGAGATGAAATTTTATATGCATATGAATATATGAAGTTGCAGCTTTGTAACCCCCAATGTAAGCATGTAAATCCAACCACTTATGAACGTTCTATGTGCGCCTATGCCTATCATATATCCATTTCAACCGCTTTAGAAAAGTACATGCCTTATTTGTGCATTAAGTAGGGGTTTTAATTTAAAATGTGAAGAATATTGAAACAATAACTTAAATTTAAAAAAAAAAGTCCAATTTTAGTTCACCCGCCATTTTACCAGGGGGATCGTTCAAATATTACGTAAGCAATATTCTGGCCATTTCAACCCCCAATAAGCAAAAATTAACATTGGCTAACATAGGAAAATAAGCACAACGGCCACTCCCCCAAAGGTGCTTACGTAATACTTGAACTCTCCCATTAGTTCACCCGCCATTTTACCAGTGGGATCGTTCAAGTATTACGTAAGCAATATTTTGGCCATTTTATACCCCTCTCCCTCCTAAGCAAAAATTAACATGGGCTAACAGGAAAATAAGCACAACAGCAATGCCCTCTCTCCCCAAAGGTGCTTACGTAATACTTGAACTCTCCCAGGGCCGTATTTCAGAGTAAGCACAAGAAGCAAGTGCTAGAAGCAACTGTTGATGGGATAGGGGCGGACTTGGCCGCCGGTCAGCCGACCCCCTGGCCGATAGGCATTTTGAGAGGACCCAGCCCGCCCCTGATCAGAGCTCAAAAATAATAATTTCCAAACTCGGTAATCTTAAGAAAGTATTCCGTAGTCCAAATATACAAATACTGAGTGAATATTAGTTTGATGTCTGTGTCAATATAAGTTATTCCAGAATAGGGAAACATTGGTTTGCGCAACACCAGGTTTCGAACTCTTCTGAGCAGCGTACCTAATAACTCTGTCTGCAACTCTTGGGGTACGGCAACTGAAAGTCCACAAATTATTAATCTATATCAAATTGTTAGTTTGAGTAACTATTCCCTGAGGTAACGTGTTCTCATAAACGCAAAGACCGTAGCCAAGATTTAATTTCGGGGGTTCAAAAATTTTTACAGCATGTATCGATACAATTACAGCATGCAAGTCCGTAGCCAAGTCCCATTAAAAATTTAATTTCGGGGGGAACTGGTCCCTAAGATCCCCCATCTGGATGCAGGCATGGCATAACGCCCCTTTCATCTAAGTTCGATTCTCAATGCCGGAAAAAAAGAATGATTATTCACTAACTGCTCACTGCAGCCCGGGTGTTATATCCCAAGACCTTAAGAAATTCATATTCTTCGGGAAAATGTAGGCCCACATTTTCCCGTCCATGTTGGTCCAGTGGCAACGCAGTCACCCATCGTGCCTTCAACCTGGATTCGACATCCAATGGCATAGCAGGATGCATGCCGTTTTTATTCCCAGCGTAGTTCGGGGTTTGGTTGCCTTGGCAGAAGAGGTTCGGATTCTCGGGGAATCTGTAGATTCCTACGCAGCGTGACCTTTGCTGTCCTTGCGCCTTAAAATCACAATCAAACTAAATACACTGAAGAGGGTGTGGAGGAATCAATCATTGCACTTCATCCTGATGCTCCATGGTACACGTATGCCAAATCGGTCACTGACGGAACCAATGAACGATTTTGCCCATCCATGACGAACGAGATGACCCGAGTAGTGAGTCGGTCATTGAACGATTCGACACACCACTATGCTTAAGCCTTAAACTACCTGTAGACAGCACCGTACCTAGATGATTTGCGCCCCTGGCAAAACGATCCAAATTGCGTCCCTAGTGACGGACATATTCACCGCTGTGAATTATATTACCCAATTTCAATCCCCCTTTTCCCCTGCGCCCCTAGCGTGGGCCTCTCTTGCCACTTCATAGCTACGGCCCTACCTGTAGAGCCTACTTTTTAATTCATAATGTTCGGAGAAGAAGGGAATTAACTACACGTTGAATTAACAGCTTATGATACGTGCTCCTGCGAAACACTCCAGATTATCATATTTAACGCTTACTCAGAGATCTCATAAAAGATCGCACTGCTCACTGTAGTCCGGGGTTTGGTTCCCCAGGCCTTAAGAGGTTCGGATTCCTCGGAAAACTGTAGGTCCCGGCGCAGCATGACCACTGTAGTCTTTGAGCCGTAAAACCAAACAAACGAACTTAAACTTCATATTTAACGACTTGTTGGGAGGTATGCTTCAACTACCACGTAGCTACAATAATCATTTCTTTTTAACAAAAATATAACTTTAATCACTTTACCAATTTAAAGCTTGTACGCTACTAAGGATAATGTAAAATAAAAGCTCTGGTTTTAAGCTTAAGCTAAGTTAACGAGAGAAACTTACGAGAATTCCTTGTCCGTACTTTTTTTTTTTTTAAATTTCACACATGAAAGAAGTTAAAAGAAGAATAATGGCGCAAAAAAGTTACGACTCATCTCTAAGCTAAAAATCAAATAATAGTAAAAACGTACAAATGCTATTACACAATAACATCAAATTTTCTTCATTTGTTGTCATAATTATTTCTAATTCTACAATTTATTTATTTTTTAAATTTTATAGTCAAACCATTCTTCATGAGATATACTGACCATAAGAATTACCCTTTCAAGTATTTTGACAAAGATTTATTTTGAATAACAGTTGTTCTAGCCATTGGCAAAATTCATTCACAAACTTGACGAACGCTGCCACATTAGATAAGCTAGATCTAGCTTGTTTACATAAACCAAGGAAAATGGTTTTCGACACTTTTTAGTGTTACAGTGGGTTCATTATGAGAGGTCTTACTAGATTGGCTAATTATACTGAGAGTTCTGGAGCATCTTCATACCTTTTCTTTGCTTTTCCATTCATGTGATAATGATTGATTGTTTGGCTTTTTTATGGCGCAAGAGCATCTGGGCTGTACTGCGTCAAAAACATATGATAATGACACCCATATTATTATTTACCGATATCTACGTAAATGTCGGTATACACACGATATTGATGAGTAGATACTCATTTTTTGTTTTGATATTATTGGATTACGCACATCGATACCGTCAATACAAAGAATTATTGATATTTACTCATATTGGGGGGGGGGGGTAATATCGCAACCATAGGCGTACGCAGAAAGTTCGTAAGGGGGTTATGGGCTCAATGGGATGGGGTGTTACAGAGCTACAACTCGCACATTCCTATGTTAAATATACAAAATTTCATTGCAATGGGGGGTTACAACTCCCCATCAACACACCCTGCGTACGCCAGTGATCGCACACTACCTGGATATCTACGTCATATGGTCCGTATGCTGAACAGTTCACTTGTAAAATAATTCTGGTATACGTTCGACACGGGGGGGGTCAAAGCATTTTTTTAAAAGGTTACCTAAAATTTACCAGTTCAAGTCCAGTTTGGATATGTATTCCAGCTTTTGAATTTTAACAGTAGAGTTTCAAACTTAATCCAAATCATTAATTCTCTAATCCTTCATATGCTTCTCAATTTATTTAGAAATCTCACCCTTGTAGAAAGTAGATAATTTAAAATAAAATTTTCAATCATGACAAGTCTATTGATCGTCAGATCTACAATGGCTTGTAGCTTAATTTCAGCCATACTTTCGTTTATCAGCATTTCTGCAGGGGGGATGATGTCATAGTTTTTTGTCTTTAGAAACCACGTGATATGACAGGTAAGGTTTTACCATATTTCCATTGCCCTTTGCGCAATAAACCCCCCTCCCCCTTTTTGTAAGTCTGCAAGAAAACAGCAAAGCCAATGCTTCGTCATAGAAGCATGTAGACGAAGTTTTTTTCGTCATTTTTTGCATTATACATTTTTTAATTCTAGTTGTTCGTTTTGGTGAAGATAAGAGTATTTTTAACATTAGAACTTTATCCTTTTTCCCTGACTTCCTCAACTTACGCTGGCCAGCAAACAAGTTTCGTCTAAAGGTTGCATTACTAACAGTGGTTTTACTTATTTTAGACTGACTCACAAATTGAAACCAATTTAGAAGACCAGCCAAAATCTGATGTTGAAAAGGTGCGGAAAATACGTGTTAGAAATTTTTATTGTACCATCCAGCCAATGTTCATGTTTGACTGAAAATTTCGAGTAGGTGCGGTTACATTACACCCAATATCGTCTAAGAACCTTCAAAAAAGACTCCAAAATTCGAAAATTTTCTTCTTGAAATGTACGTGTCATGTTCTTTAGTTTGAATTTAGTTTTGATTAATTAAAAAAGAATATTTTTTCCTTCAGAAATCTCCGGGATAATACTATTATTGTCCCTTAGCCTTTCCACAAGCTCCCTTTTCTTTATCACGATTTTTCTCCCTAAAACAATAAAATATGATTCCTAATTAACTGGGCAAAAATGGGCAGCTGAAATTGGGTAAATTACAAACTACATTAATCATAGCACTCGAGTATTGTTCAGGTTTCAAGTTCCGTTAGGTTCCTAAAAACTGGAGCTTAAAGAATAATCACATTTCCGAAAATATTCCCCTTTTTCTGTTCTTCAATTGTAAATTTTTTACAGCTAAAATATATTCATATATAATATTTCAACCAAAAATATGAAAATACGTACCTTCGTCTTTATAATGCACGATTAAGACAAGTAAATATATATATATATAATACTTTATTTTGCCACTACAATTACAGTCCACTTTTCACACATACTGACTTGCCTCTCCTTCGTATCTCTAGCTTCTGATTCGCCGGTTATTTATTCGAAATATAGGCTTTTTTCTCTATAAATTCACACCATTCCAGTATTACTGATTAATACTCTTGTGTTTGCACTTGTTTTTGTTTAACTTTTCCTTGGGTAATTTTTAGACTTTTGACCACCTAGATTACATTAGACGTCCCACTGTGCGGCGGTTGTAGCGGTGCCCTAAATTGTACGGCTACTAGAACCAACACAGCCCAAAGTGCTTTGCAGCCTAGTATAGGTGCAACCACTAGGGCTGAAAGACCACGCCAGCGCATGTCATGGACAATAGATATGAACACCTACATCATGCGCACCTACTATACGATTACAAAGCTGGAAACAGACATGACAAATTACAGACCCACACTTCACGCCAAATTCGCACAACAGTACCCACACCTGGACATCAGTATAGAAAGGATAACAATTCAACGCAGGAACATAATAACCAGAAATCTCTTAGCAGAGCCCCTACTATAAAAGTTAACAGATGACGTTTCCAATAATCTAGCAAACACTCCAACCAGTGAGGTCAACGCAGAAGCACCAAGTAGTGCAAGAGAACCGCTCCAACCAAACATAGAAGAAGAAGAGAGGAGGGACGTGGAGAAAATGGAAGAAGGTTTCCAATGTGCCCTGGCGGAATATGAAGGCTCGGATGCCGCAACAAGGCCAAGAATACCACGCCAACCGGCATCTTGGAAACTCTGCAAAGCAACCAAGATCCTCAATGAACATACTCTACCACTACACCTACAGAACCACAACTCCCTACAGGAAATACACACCGCCATATACTGTGCAGCAGTAGCGGCATCACGCGCCAATGGGTACGAAGTAAGGAACGAAGGCCGAAGTAACAGAGGAAACAAAGCCCAACCACCATGGCAAGTGAGACTGGAGAAAAGAATAGAAGAGCTCCGCAGCAGCATAGGGCGAATAACCCAGTACATGCAGGGAAATAGGAGTAAGAAATTAGTGAGGAAAGTGAAGATGGCCCTTAAGAGAAATAGGATTCATACAAGACACGAAGAGCCCAATAAACACATCAGCGAATATCTGGATACCCTCAAACAAAAACTGGGTGTATACGCCAGAAGACTCCGAAGATACAAAGACTATACCAACAGAAAACAACAGAACATGCAATTCCAAGCAAACCAGAAGGCCTTCTACAGGAAGCTTCGAGAGACATCAGCGAGCCAAGACAAGTACGAATCCCCAAAGCCAGCAGAAATA
>QLNU02014176.1:79473556-79485286 GCA_006491805.2 Dysdera silvatica
TGCCATACCTGGACACGAAACAAACCAATAAGAACGCAGCAAATATATTAAGAAAGTCTATATACAAATACATATTTACAAGGAGTAACTCACTCCCTGCCCCACCTGGGCAGGAAAAAAAATGAACGTGTAAAAAAAGAGGGGAAAAAGTGTCCCGCCGAAATAAAGCCACTACTGTTAATAGCCAATATATCCGCCATGATTATATATGACTTGGAAAACACGATGTGGCATATCATTTACCAATCCCTGGAGGACAGTGGCATCAATATTATCCCAGACTTCAATGATGGCAGCCTTCAATTCTGCCATTGGCATATACAACCCTATTGAGGATACCCCACACATTTTCTTGGGAATTGAGTTCAGGAGAAAGGGCAGGCCATTCCATGACATGTACCCCATTATGCAAAAAACATTCACAAGAGGGTTTTGCAACGTGAATGGGGGCGTTGTCCTGCTGGAAAATCCAACTTGGGCCACCAATTCTCTCTGCAAATGGCAGTAACTGGATTTCTAGCATTTCTTGGTAATCGGTAGCCTTTATGCGGCCTAAGGGGAAAGCCAGGTTAAGTTTACCACCATAGCCGAAGCCTCCCCACACCATTAATGAGCCTCCACCTTATTATCTTTTGGAGAAGATTTCCTCTTCTTCCCTCATGTCACGCCAACAGAGTGTAAGGCCGTCTGGGCCATCAAATTAATTTTTTTCTCATCTGAGAATATAACACGATGCCACTGGTCTTTCCAGGTTTGATGATATTTGGCCCAATCTACTATCCTTTGCTTGTGGATAGCTTTCAACATGGGCTGCTGTTTCCTTTTTTTATATTGGAAGTTTTTTGTATATTTTACAATCCGTGACAGGGTTGATTTTGTCACAGGGATGTTATCCTCTTTGGCCAATTGTCTGAGGGAAATACCACCTTGTGAAAGACGATGCACAATATCTCTTTCCTGCCTGGAAGTCATTTTTCTGCCTGTACACCTCCTTTTTTGATACCTGTACGCATTGCCCTGATTCACAAAATTGTCTATTACGGTTTTAGATCGTTTGATTTGCTTAGATATTTGTCTATATGAAAGACTTTGTTCCTTAAAAGCTGTTAGCTGGCCTTTCTCGAACTCTGATAGCTGGGTTCGTTTTCCCATTGCAATACTGCAGGAGAAATAGAAAATACAACCTTCTGAAGTCAACATTCGACTGGGATAGAACAGGTAAGTTATTTGACAACTTCCTGACGTCATAAACCTGTTTACCTGTAGCAGCTCGAATATTGAGAGTTACCCAAAACACTAATAGGGATGGTGGCTTTATTTCGGCGGGACACATTTTCCTCTCTTTTTTACACGTTCATTTTTCCCCCCGCCCAGATGGAGCAGGGAGTGAGTTACTCCTTGCAAATATGTATTTGTATATAGACTTTCTTAATATATTTGTTTCGTTCTTATTGGTTTGTTTCGTGTCCAGTTACGGCATATAATCACGGTGGCTTTATTTCGGTGGGACACACCTTATATATATATATTGGTATGTCAATATTAATGTACAGGGTGTTCGGTAACTACCACATAAACTCCTTGGCAGACATTCTATGGTCAATTCTATGACGAAAGTCAAGAGGGACAATTTTTGATTGACGGCTTCGTTTATGAATAATAAGCACTTCAAAATTTCTATTTGAGAGCCAATAGTGTTCCAAGAGAGCCCGCTTCTACGTCGTTTCAACAAATGAAGAAAGCCACGCCCCTTGGTTTGCCCGCCTTCAGAATAAAAAGGATTAAACTCGCTATGAGAAAGAAATTCTTAGTCACGTGCTATTTAAATTTAGCGCGCAAATTTCAGTCGGTCCTGCTTTAGAATTATGTCATTCTACGTAAAGGTTAGCCTGTGCTACCAAATTTGGCGATGCCGCACTTACTAATACTTATACTTTTAAATTCCACGTTTACAGTGTATATGGTAGCTAAGATTGTTGTCACCCGCGGCAAATTAAGGCTCCGACGCCCACCCCCTTCCATGAAGGTGGGTAGTATGGTGTTTCCAATTCTAAATTTCTTTATTTTTATAATTTAAGCCTGAGAAGATGATTTTTAAGGCCATATTTCACTGAAAATGCGTTGTGTTAAGTTTTATTTTAGTTTACAGTATTACACTTAGCTAATTTTTTTTGTTTTAGTTTAAAATAAAATTTATTTTACTTTGAATAGCAAACTAAAATACTTTAGTTTAAAGTTTTTAAAAATAAAACGCGTGCAAATAACGTCATACCATTTCACTTAATTACAAAGAAAGACTTACTATACAAAAGAGAAAATTCTCATTTACAACTTAGGTGTCAAATTTGGATCCACATTGACTACATCCACGGTCGCCAAACTCAGTAATTATGGGAGCTACTTTTAAAATTCAGTACGATACATCCCTGCAAATTACAAATCGGTGCCTCTACCATGCACCTATGGAGAAGATTCATGAAAAAAAGGGCAACTGCACTAAAAGAAAGTATTGTGAAAATTGTCTGCTTTTGATGGTGGGTGAGAACATATTATTTAAATATAAATAAATACTAATATACGTAGCTACGGTGCACTTTAATCAATTAGAAGACGAAAATCGGGCATTTTTTTTAAACATTTTTCCATTGAATGACTTTTCAGTGACTTTTTATTCTCCACAAACATGATTGCTTATATTTTCCCCAGAAAGTTTCCGGTAAATTAGTTAGTTTGTTAATTTCATTTAAATTTTGAACTTAAGAGGATTATTGGGAACCAAGTTCATCTTTCATTTTATTTCCATTTTCACCTAGAAAAAATATTTTTTTTTTTTTAAATAGATAGAATACGGAAGCCTAGCTAAAAACCTTGCCCCCTCTCCTTGTAAGTTGTGTGTGTTAAAACACGTTGTAAGTTCATTACCCGGCAAGGCGGTAGTTGTAGAATACTATCATTATACCTCTGATATAATAACATAACTTGTGGTTTTTATTGTTTGAAGGGCTCAGAGGTAAACTAAGCCAAGTGACTTTTTGATAGTTAGGAGATAATTAGCCATAAAACTTTTGAATGCTATAGAGAAAAGTACAGCGTATTCAAAAAATTAGGAGTAAATACGTGAATATGAACGAACGTATCACTTGGATGATTCTTTCCTATAAAATATATTGTTTCTGATATCAAAGATGCAGTGGCTTGGATAAATTTTCGTTCTGGAGAGGTCAGATCTCTTGGGGGGGGGAAAAACTAAAAAAAAAAAAAATTACCTATTAATATCAGAAAAACGTATTGAAAAAACGCATTTCTTAGGGGTTCTGGGGAGGGGGACACCCCAGTCCCCTTGAATACTTACAATTATGTTTAAAATATTAATCATCTTGACAAATCTTTAAAAAAACACACACAAAATTTAATTTCAGTTTTAAGGAAACACAAAATACTACACATTTCGATAAAATATCGCTTGAGAAAAATTTCGCGGTAATAACTGCGAAATCATAATTTTCAAAAATTAAATAAAAATCAACAATTGCGTTTTTTTCAGAAAAATAGTTACTGAATCTTAATAACCACATTAGGTACTAAAAAGTGCACTAAGTCTCAAGTGTAGATGCGATTGACACCAAAAAAACTTCACTGGGGAGTGTAATACGCGGAACCTAAAACAAACATACGATCTAAAGTAGTAAAGTATAGCCCTCCACAAATCCTTGAAATACCACTAACTTCAATCAAAATTCACATTATGTATTATAAAAACTCTTTAGGCATTTAAAAAAATATGATGGAGTTACAATTTCAAATAAAAATCCCAGGAAAATCTAAAATGCCAAAACTGCTCGATCTCACCCTTTTTGCCAAAAATAAATTATACACTTATCAGAAAGGTTTATGACGCGTACGCTTCGGACGTAACGTATGCATGCGTCCTCAATTCGCGCAAAGATTTTCCTTGTTGTGGTTTTCGAAGAACATTTTGTCGAATTTCAGTATTTCTTTCACGTCACGAACTCATTTCGTAATTTAATTACGTGCTGGGAGAAAAAATTTGCATTATGATAACGTAACTAAATGTTACTAAAATTAGTAATAATCATCCACCACGACGTATAGTAATAGTGGCGTGAAGAGGTTTTCTATTGGTGTATACGTTACTTAATTTTGAAATTTCTAATACTATACGTTTAGCATTACAATATATATTTCTAAAATACTACTGTTAATTCTGAATTATATATTGGCTTAATATATATTTTAATGTGTAATTTACAATTTCTATCAAAATTAAATTCTGATTATAATTTCATAAAGGTTTTTAGGATGCCAAAAAAAATCTGTTTGGTGTATACTCAATTTTGGGAGCCGCTGTATGTTAAGATGCTTTTCTTATAACACCGATTAAATGCTCAGGACCCTGTCTGTCGCTTTAAATCAAATATGAGATTTCAAATGCTACATTTGTACAAAGTTAATTGACAATTCTTTGCCTTCTCTTCCGATACTTGGCGACGGTTTATCTTACATTTATCTTACATTGGGTTGCAATATTTAAAAACGTCTGACGACGCTTTCTGTTACATCACTGCATTTTGCACACGCGTTACTTTTCTTTCAAGCTGAACTCTTCCAATAAAAAAGGCTGTTCATTCTAAGGCGGGGCCGACTAAAATTTGGGCCCTAAATTTAAATAGCACGTGACCAAGAAATTCTTTACAATAGCGAGTTAAATCCTTTTTATTCTGGAAGCGGGGAAACCAAGGGGTGCAGCTTTCGTCATTGGCTGAAACGACGTAGAAGCACGCTCTCTTGAAGCACTATTGGCTCTCAGATAGAAATTTTGAAGTGCTTATTATTCATAAACAAAACCCTCAATCAAAAATCGTCCCTATTGGTTTTCGTCTTAGAATTGACCATAGAATCGCGTGCCAGGGAGTTTATGCGGTAGTTATGAACATTTTATATATACAATAGTGGGTGTATACAAAATGGCGGAAAAAGTTCACTACACGATTCCTTGTGAAAAAGAGGAATAAAAAATGTCCAGTACAATTTTTGCTTAAAATCAATATTTAATAAGATAATTAAGGCCAAAGATGAACGAATCACGCTCCAGACACGCCCATCGTGAGAAAAGCAAACCAAAGAAATTCTTGGAGAGGCACGGCTAAGCACAAATGATCTTATTCGTTCAATTCAAACCTGAAAATTTAGTTGCGTGTTCAAATACGTCATTGGAATTCCGAAGTATGGCAACCTAGTGAAGGTTTCTTCATCGCCAAGTTTTGAAAAAGAAAGCGAATGGAATACCAAGCTTTTTTCTGAATCTGGTAACTTCATAAAAAATGTATCCTTTGGCATAGGCAGAGTTCAAGTATTACGTAAGCAACTTTGCGGGAGTGGGTGGCTTTTGTGCTTATGTTAGCCAATGCTAATTTTTGCTTACCGGGGAGAGAGGTGTTGAAAATGGCCAAAATATTGCTTACGTAATACTTGAAACCTCCCATAGCCGCTGTCATGGGGAGGATGCAGGGTTAATTTCTTTATGGAAAGTGAACAGAAATAGGGCAATAAGGAAGGGGAATAGCCATCTGTCCCCCCACCTGCCCGGCATTTAATCCTGTTGTTTTTGTATTCGCATATCATATGACAGCAGTGGCGTACTGATTACCTCTGCAGTAAGGAAAGCCCGAGAGGAAAAGGACCCAGTTCGTCATTGTTCATTTTCCACAAAACTTATAGTAAGTACTTTGAGAAAAAAAAAAATATCTATTATTTTACAATTAATGAGGCAAAAAATTAATCATATGAAATTTTCTTTAAAAAATGAAATAGCGATCATCAGTTTCCAAATGGAAGGAAATAGCCTATGGCAAACTCAGAAGCAGCATGAACCTACTTCAAATGGGAGGGGGGGGAAGGGGCGGTCATTAACAACCCAGTACCGCCAATGGTGTTGGTAAACCAAATGGCTTCCACTTTTTTTTAAGTGAACACTTAATTTTAATTGGAAGTTGTTCCTACTCAGGTAAGATATTCCATACCCACAACATCTGCCTTGTGCAAATCTTTCACAGTTATAAAAATCGAGCTAAAATACTAATATTACAGCCCAATCAACAAGTATCTGCTTTAGCTCATTTCCTTTGAAACTGAATACCCAAGGATTGTAAATTATGAACTAGTTTCGAAGTTATATGATATGTGATTTGCGCTGGCCCTGCTGTTGGACCCTCCTGTGGAAAACCTTGCCTCATAGATATACTATGTTCTGTTTAAAATATTGGAATATGTACTCGTCGCTGGCAGTAGCGGATTATGCATTTCAGGGGGCCAAGGTGCGGGTCTGGACTTAATTTTATACCGTTGGTGTGTACATGCAAACCTATCAGACGAATGTCGCTGGGACGCGACTGCTTACAAAATCAGAGAAAAATACTATTAATTATAATATTTTTCCCACAACGAAGAAGAAAAGAAGTTGAATCTAGTGGCAAACAGCACATTCCGATCCGTATACATCCCATCCCATCCGTGGTATGAGTGATTTGGCACGATAAATCACCAAATCTCGTGTTTGCTGTTGATTATGACGTAACCAAACTAACTCTTGGGTAAAGTTTGAATAACCCGAAATTCATATAACACGTGACCTAAGCAAGTTTTTAAAAACCTGTGAAATCTTAGCTTCTCATCTTTCTTCGTAGAAGGGCCGTACATGCGCAAACGCATGTGTCGTTGTATTAAAGCGATGTTAAATGGGCTGGCTTTGCCTTGTTATTGGTTTAACTATGATTTGAAATAACTTATTAAATATTGATTTCAAGAAAAAATTGTACTGGACATGTTTTATTTCTTTTTTCATAATGAATCGCGCAGTAAATTTTTTTCCCCCCATTTTGTATACATCCTGTATATATGAAATTTCATTAAAAAATAGCCTTTGAGGTTGCTGTATAGTATATATACATTGTGTTAACTTGTAAGGTTTCTGGTACTTAATTAGGAGGAGGCTCGCCATAAGCACACACGTCAAAAATTAATGAAAGTGACCAGGAGGGAACGCATCGGACCAGTTTCTCCGTTTTTTGTAGTCTACTATTTCCAAATTAGAGCAGGTGTAACGGCGTAAAGAGCTACTAGCTTGAGGAATTAAAGAGCTGCGAAATAAATCGAAATGAAGTTCACCCAACTTAAAATGTAATATTTTTTAAACGATTAAAAAAGGCCAAAATGATACAATTATCAGTATACGAAGTTAAAAAATTTAATAGGCCATTTTATGGCGGAACCTCTGATAGCACGTGTACGTTGGGTGATATAAAACAAGGGACTGATATGTTCTAAGAATTTATAATAAACAGTGTTACCTACCAATAACGGACACTCATGGAAACGGACGTTTTGACCCTTAACCAGGGGTGTCATTTCTTCAGAGGAGCATATGTTGATATGTACATATATTGGGGACCAGGGGAAACGTCCTTCAAATAAAGGTGTTCCTTATTCGGAGGTGCCCTTTACGTGAGATAATATTGTATTTATAAAGTGTTATTGCTAAATATAAAAATATAAATGTCAAGTTTTATTGTTGTTGATTATTTAAAATGTAACCATTAAAGTTATATTGCCATGGCGATCTAGTGGCAAGCAATATTGAAGTCTGTAAAGTAAAAAGTTCACTACACAGACATAAATCTCTGTATCAGATCAGATCTCTATCCGAATCATAAGCGTTAAGAGATAAGAGGTCGAGGCTGAACAATTCTCATCAGTTCCTATAGCTAGTGCGGTAAATAGATTATCAGTACTTTTATAGATGAACTTGGTAAGATCCCTATCCACAAGTGGAGAGATGATGACTGAATAGAATAACGATTATGTATGTCATTATTTGGACACAATACTACATTCATAAGTATTTAGCCATTAGAAACAGCAATTCAGACGTTAATTAATAAACTTAATGCGTTTGCTAATTGGATTTTTATTGTGATTTTTGCCAAAATGTAATTAATTTGGTTCTGAAATAAATTTTATTTTCTGAAATAGAGAAAACAAGTCATCATTGATAATTATAATACGAGAAACTGAAAACAATAAACAAACTAATTTTGACATGACCTTCAAAAATAAAGATCTAATTAAAATAATTAACTAAATAATTGATAAGAATCAACTAGTGAAACGTAAAGCATTGTAATTCATTTATTTGATTGAAAAATTGTGACAATATATTTCACGGTAGAATTAATTTTTCTTACCATATTTTGAATAAATAGTTAGCAAAAGTTCATTCAAATTCTTCTCTTCTGATATCGAAATACGGACGAAGACTTTTTCGAAAGCCTGAACGAGAAACCTTTCGGGATCTAATATTTTACATTACTGAGCATCCCATTCTCAATTACCATGAACTGGATACCATGAAGACTATGTATACTATAACGCTTTTTAGATTGAAATAACTGTCCTATTAATACATTAAACAGGTATCAGGTACAGGGTCGGGGACATATTTATGTCTCGTAGAGAGAAAGAGAGAGGGAGAGGAGAGAGAGAGAGAGAGAGAGAGAGAGGAGAGGATTTAGGTAGAGAAGTGGGAACTTTGGCAGCCGACAGCTCTTAAGCAGTTTAAGATCCACCCCCACCCTCCACCAACCAATCATATTTAATGAAAAAGTATGTTTGTTATATTATTAAAATTTCGTGTCGGGCTCCTTGGAATCTCGGGCCGCTAGGCATTTGTCCCCTGTGCCCTGCTCAGGGAATCACTGTGTAAAAATTACATTTTTTTTGCTTTAATGTGACATATAAGAGTCCCTTTAATTGTAATTACGATCCATTGCGGAATCGTGCTTGAGGAACCCTGGTGTATAGCCTATATAATCCCATCAGAGGTGTTGGATTTTGGCGAACTTGGCGTTAGAGTGCATATTGTACCTGTGGACGCATTAGCCCTGTTATCTGATGGAACCCACCGAAGCATTAATGCAATGATTGGAGACAATTGGCGCATCCCTCCCCTTTTTGAGCCAATTGTGATACGCTCAGTTGCCAAAGAAAAATCTGGCAATTTTTGCCAGTTGAAGGAAAGCCGATGAAATGCAAACAACTTTACTGTAGCACTCTCGATCACACCATAAGAGGTGAGTAATGTTGGCCAATCAATTACTTCACTTCTACAGTTTCCTTAATGCAATTCACTGTGTGCTCAAGTTTCACTTGCTCTATTTTTCATTTTATTCTTTAGAGCAGTGCATTTTCTCGTGAAATTGACGATTCGTGTAATTGATGTGTTCATGTGTATATCATGTAATTGATGATTATTTATAATGCCAATTTATTATGTAATAATTTATGTCTTGATCGACGGTGATTGGTATATTTCATTGTAGATTACGCAACAAACGTAGTTCTAGTGGGTTTTAAAATTCCGAAGATTGGTGGTGGTGGTGGGTGGGGGGGTTCATGAATGTTTTTTTTTAGTCAAATTTTTCGTATGCAAATTCTAGCGGATACAAGGCTTCGGCCCTACTCTTCCCTCAAATAAATAGGATATACAGGTGCTCAGTGCCCAAGGATATAGCGGTCTCACTATCCTTGTAGCCAGGATGAAGGGGAAACTGGGGCAAGGCAAAGAGCATATTGGGCACAGGGAACTCGAAATCGTTCTATATATAAAAATAGATGACTGGGGCACAATAATGGGGCAACTGGGATCACGCCACTACTGGCCCCGGCTTGGCTACAGGCTTGGGCCTCACGCTCCCATTGGATAGCCCAACATACTGTCCTGTATAATGCCATATCAAACAATCCGTTACAAAGCTACTTTAGCGCCCTCCCCACAATTTTTGAATTGTTACGTCCCCTGTATACTGGCTATGCAAAATGACAATCAAGTAATAACACTTTGTCAGCATTTGATCCCTTAAAGAAACTGCATCCAGAACTGATAAGCATAACATTGGAAATATAGAATTTTTATTCAAAGTACTTTTTCTGCGATGTCCAAACTGTATATACGGCTTTATCAGTGTTGCCACTCCTATTGGAGAAAAAAATTCTCTGACTTTTTCAAATTTTCCTGACTTTTTTTAGCAAAATTCTCCGACCAATCGCAAGCAACTTTCAATTTAACTTCGATTGCATGGAAAAAGACCACGTTTGTGAGAGCTTCAGCTATCCAAAACAGAAGTTAAGAAGGCTTTCGTTGACTTTTCCAAGTTTGACCACATCTCGTTTTCCTTTGACTTTTAGGGGCGTTTTCAAATTCCCTGATTATTTCAATTTATCCAGATATCTGGGAATCCTGTTTATCTTGTTTAGCACATTGCCTTTACTCTCCTTTCGCCATAAAAAATTCAGCAAACCAATATTGCAATATTTATTTTCATAAACGAATTTTGAATGGGAAGTTTTTTTTCCGTAATGGAGAAGTGATTAGAAACATCCCACTATTACCCACTTTTTTTTTAATATTACATGCCAGAATACAGGGAAGGACAGCAGAAAGACTCAAGACTTTCTCTTCTCTTTGATTTCTGGAGATCTTTAATTAAAGCTGCTTTATCTTTGTCCGGGATCAAGGCACAGACTATCAGTCGGGGATGCCAGAGGCTCAAGAGCAAGTAAATCAGCTTTATAAAATCTAAGTGTGGAATTGACAAAAAGATCACAGATAATCTTTTCTCTGTTTTTAACGTTTGAAAGAAAATGCGCAACTTTGGTCAAGTTACTACCCATTGGTGATAGATTTGTAACTTCAACCATTCCAAGCATAAGTGTAAACGAAAAATTCAATTCAAATTGTGATTCTAAACGATAGCGGGAAGAGAAATTCTTCTAAAATAAGTTAAGATGCTGAACAAAAATAAATAAATAAATAAATAGACAGACAGACAGACAGGTAGGTAGGTTGATTGATTGATTGATTAAATGCTGATGATCAATTAATGCGCATTTATGTGTACATTACTATGTATGCTTATGATGTAAACGTATAAAAAATATGAAGGAAAAGAGAGAATCACTTATTGCTAATGCTGGAGCTGGATGATACTACTGGATCGAGAGTAAAGGTTCAAGAATTTAGAGTTACTTTTCGGGTTTGCAAACATGGGCGCCAACAGCATAAAAATATGGGGGGGGGGACAGCATACCAGTGGGAGGCAGCTTGTTGTTAATGAGGGCCGTAGCCAGCGGGTGACCCCAAGTGCCCGTCCCCCATTTCAAAACGTTTTTACTACCAATACTTATTCATTAGCGAGGCTGTAAAAAATTCTTGCCTCCACAAAAAAATTTCTGGTTAAGGCCTTATTGTTAACAACTCTTTACAGAGATAACAGACATCCACCCACAAAGCAGTGTTCAATCTGGTGATTTTCTGATGATTTTTTCTGATGATTTTAATCTGATGATTTTCACTTTACCATAAAATTAATATTGTAGTTGCATTTCCAGTTTCAATTTCGCATGCAATGCACCTTACTTAATTTCGTATTTATTACGCTGATTGTGATGCTGTAGACAGTTCTTTTAATATATGTCTTTATAATGAGCTTAATGGGTCAAAAAGGTCCCTGAGCTTGTGAAATTAAAATAAAGAGACTATAGTTGTAGTTGTAACGTTATTACAAACGTTCCGAAATTTGAAAATTGCAATTTTGGGAAAAATATTGAAAATTTGAAAGTTGAAACAAAAACGCTGCCACGCAAAACAAAGAGATA
>QLNU02014176.1:79494859-79557625 GCA_006491805.2 Dysdera silvatica
AAACAGGACTCGTCACTAAAGGCTATACGTCCCCAGTTAGCGAAGTTCCAAGTTGATCGAGCCCGGCACCACTGCCACCAGACTTGACGGTGTAAAGGCGTGAGAAGTAAGCGGAGTAAAGGTCGGCGCGAGTATAAATTCCGCTCTCTCAGTCATCTGCAGAGGATCATGTTGGACACATGTGTGCGGACCACACAGTGGATAGCTGATAACGACGAATCCGGTGTTGTGACAGCTGTTCTGACAATCGCTCTGTCTTCCCGTTCTGTTGTGGCCCTAGGTCGACCGCTGCCGTCCCGACTCTGACATCTGCCGTTGTTGACCCACTCTTGCCAGCACCGTCCAATCGCCGCATCGCTTCGACCCACATGTCCAGCGATTCTTCGATTCGTCCAACCAGCCTCTTTCAAACTCTGACATATGCTCGTAATGAGCACGAATCTTTCGGCGAGGCATTGTTACAGTCGACGTAAGATATCCGCAGTCAAAATGCAACAGAAATTTTGACCACATATTGAGAATCGCTCCTTATATACACCTGCTGAATGCGCAGTTCCGATGCGCTGGAGTTCCCGCTATTCATTCATTGGACACCAAATTTTAATCATTTGCATGTTCGGTCAAAATGTCTTTTCATACAAAATTTCATTACAATCGGACAACTCCTTCTTGGTGCATCGATTTTTTTGTTATAGAGTGTATATCTGACGGTGAATCTAAGGTTATGAGAACTCTGAGAAGAGAGACACTAACGGCAGGATGATTTGAACCTGAATGGGGTAGGGAGAGAAGAGAGTTCCCTTGATCTAAAAATTTAAAAACTAAACGCCGAAGTTTTTTCCCTGGTTATAATGGTAAAAAATTAATTACTTAGAAAAAATAATCATTTAAAAATAAATTTGAAAAGCTTAGCAAACTATCAAATAAAGTACAACGATATTCGTCAGTGACATTCATGTCAAAGTTAGCACTGCTGTCGCTTTGAAAAACTCTGTATTACAGATAAATATATTAAAACAAGCGCACCAAGTGATGAGGAAGTCAACATTTTATATGAAATGCCTTACATATTCGAAAGCATAATGTAAAAAACATAAAATTTTAATTTATTTTTTCAACATTTCACTCCGTTCTAATTCGGGGTTGTATTTTATAAATACACATTAAATCTGAAGATAACAGTAAGGAGCAAATTATTCCTACGACGCACACATGAAAATCCAATAAGAACAATTAAAGCAGGGGTCTTCAACTCACGGCTTACCAACGTGTGTTATATGTTAAGAAAATACTGATGTATTTAAAAAAATTTTACATGTAAAATGTTTTTTGAAATAAGATGCATTTAATGCCAGTATATTCAAATATATTTAAAATCGTCTTCTTCAAATTCGTGCAAATTTTCCAACGGTAGTATCAAAATCTACATTGCAATCTCCCTCAATTAGTAGCGTAGCAGTTAAAAACTTCTTGGGGGGGGGAACTCAAGTGGCTTTAACGAGGGTTACGTGATACGGCCTTAGTTGTGGTTTGATATCAAATGGGGGGTCCTAAGACCCTCCTTTTTCTACGCCGTTGCTCTTAATCGATAATATTGACAGGTCACTTAGTCTTTCTTGTCTCACTGTAGATCTTCGATAAGTGTTAATTTCAGTGAATTTGGAAATAGAATAATATAATTGTTATTGAATTCGGGCATTTTATCAATTGGAAGGACTATTTATGATAATCAAAATGTCAGTATATTTATTAAATTTTTATAGTTACCATAGGCAATTGGTAACCGATTAAAATGCACTAAACAAGCAAATAGGCCGTATTCGCTACGTTTATTTTAATAAGGATAAGCTATGACCATTATAGAGGGTTATGCAGCTCTTATAAATGACTGTCATTGGTATTCGAACTGTTTTAGTTGCGCGATGTTTTTATTATCGGATATTCCCTGGTGAAAACCCAATATCGTCAATAGTCACTGGGACGCCACACCGTGACCAACTGGATGAGCGGAGCCGGGGGCGGCTCGAGGGTGATTTTGAACCGGGGTGGCTTGGCACGGATTACATTTTGGCGCCCCGCTCCTCCAAACGGAAGATTTTTACAGATGCACAGTGAGCCATATACCCTATAAAAGTGACCAAAAGTGTCTGAAAAAATTTCTGTAGATGTCTAAAAATTTCTCTAAATTTGTCTATTTTTAGAAAGATCTTTTATTGTTGGATCACTTAAAAAAAAGTTGACTTCAGTTTAGCGCCCTTATCCAAACGGGGCCCTGGGCGGCCATTAAGCCGCCCCTGAGTGGAGCGCCACTTAACGATGGATTAATCCTACGTGATTAGTAACTAGAGCACCATATAGCGTTCAGATGATTCTAAGCACATGTGGAATGGACCTATGGAATTGCACTGGTAAGTTATACGATGGGACGAATTTCACAGATCAAACTTCAGTATAACCTTCCAACATTCAGGGGCGCCAAGTCTAAAGAACCCAGATCCCTTCCGCCCCCCCAAATGTGTTTGGAAGCCGGGCCCTCCCCAAATCAAATGACAATAAGTGATGGACTACGAAGTATAATCGAGGATGAAATATATATTCTAACTATGCAAAAAATTTGCTATTAGCCGCGCAATTAAAAAAAAAAGTTTCTAGTTATTGCAATTTCGATGCAAACAAATTTTAAAGTTGTATACCTTTATGAACACTACGCAGATTAAATCAAACAACAATGTCAATCAATCAACGTTTATTGGCGTAGTGATACCAACGCCGATGGTATGGCGTGATTAGATGGTGAAACGTTCGAAAGAAAATAAATATTTCTGCCTTCGGTGGGACCTGAACCCACGACCTTCCACTTGCCGGGCGGAGGCTCTACCCACTGAGCTACGAAGGACAATATATAATCTCTTTACGAACGTATATAAAGACTATTTACTCAGTACGGCGCTGGTATCACTACACCGCATATATTGTTATGATTTTCCTGTCTCTGGTTGGTTTGCATGACTACAGAAATTCTTCCATTTAGCCCCCACTCCACAACCAAATAATTTCTTTAAGTTTTAGTACCCTTGTCAACGTTGATATTCGCTTACGCTTCAACTACCATCAAAATAATTTTAAGAAAACCTTGATTACACGTAGAGAGAAAAATACCCAAAGGCACACAAAATAGCAGCTTAAATCCAAAGCACGTTCCAAACCATTTGCATGCGTAAAAGATAAGGAAGCAGAACGGAATGATTCCCGGAAGATGGGAATTTGCTTTCCACTGTTGCAGAAAGTGACACAGAAAACGCCAGTTAATATGCATATTTTAACTCATATAAAGAAAAATGTTAGAGGCGGTATATAAAGGTGGTTATTGAACTTGGGAGCTGCATCTTCGACTTCAAACGAAGATTTGCTATTGGTGACGAAAATGCGTCATGACTATATAAACATACGTTATTTAGTGTTGTTAGGGAAAGCGTCAGGCAAGCTACATTAATTGTAAAATGTCATTTAGATATTTCAAGTGTTTTTCTCTTAACTTTTAGGAGAAATCCGATATGTTTAATAAATTACCTGGTGCACAACTACTGTTTTACATACTTGATATGGAATTCTGAGAGGGCCTCATCAAGCCTAAGTGGGGAGCAGGGCCTAGCATTTATTCGAGACCTCTCCCTACGCAATCTCAACAAAAGTATTCAATAAGTAAGTAACAAATGCAAACTCTTGTTATATACACTCTATAACAAAACAATCGACGCACCAAGAAGGAGTTGTCCAATTGCAATAAAACTTGGTGGATATGACGAACATGCATAGAAAAAGAAATATTTAAAATTTCAGAACAATTGAATGATTTATTGCAGAGTTTGACCGTTACAAAGGGAGGAAGTCAATAAGGCGTTGGTCAACCTCTGGCCGGGATGCAAGCTGTCACTCGGCGTGGCGTAGACTGATAAATATCCACGATGGTGTCCTGTGGAATTTCTTGCCAAATTGTCTCCAACTGTCGGGCTAAATCGTCAACATTCCGGGATGGTTGCAATCGCCTTCCCATAGCGTCCCAAATGTGCTCTATGGGAGAGAGATCAGGAGATCCAGATTGCCAAGTAAGTGTTGGGCAAGCTTGAAGACAATTCATTGCAACATATGCCGTGTGCGGTCGGGCATTGTCTTGTTGAAACGTAAATCCAGGGTATGGCAAAAGGAACGGTAACACAACCGGTCGTAGAATGTCGTCTACGTACCGCTGTGCTGTAAGTGTGCCAGAAATGACCACCAAAGGGGTCCGGCTATCAAAGGAGATGGCACCCCCTGACCATAACGCCCTGTTGTGGGCATGTGTGGCGTGCGATAGTAAGGGCAGGATCCCCACGCTGCCCTGGACGTCTCCAGACACGTCTGCGGTTGTCGTCAGGACACAGTTGGAAACGGGACTCATCACTAAAGACCATACGTCCCCATTCAACGCAGTTCCAAGTTGATCGAGCCCGGCACCACTGTAATCGGACTTGACGGTGTAAAGGCGTGAGAGGTAAGCGGCGTAACGGTCGGCGCGAGCGTAAATTCCGCTCTCTCAGTCGTTTGCAGAGGGTCATGTTGGACACATGTGTGCGGGACACACGTTGTATAGTTGACAACGACGAATCCGGTGCTGTGGCAGTTGCTCTGACAATCGCTCTGTTTTCACGTTCTGTTGCGGCCCTATGTAGACCGCCGCTCCAACATATACTCGTCAACATATACTCGCCAAACTCCAACATATACTCGTAATGAACACGAATCGTTTGGCGAGGCATTGCTACAGTAGACGTAAGATATCCGCAGTCAAAATGTAACACAAATTTTGACCACACATTGAGAATCGCACCTTACATACACCGTCTGAATGCGCAGTTCCGATGCACTGGAGTTCCCGCTATTCATTTATTGGTCACCAAATTTTAATCATTTGCATGTTCGGTGAAAATGTCTTTGCATACGAAATTTCATTTTGGATACCAGCCTTCATAAAATATTGTGAAATTTTTGTTAGAATTGAAATATCATTAGTTTGAAATATGCACGGTGATTCAGAACTAATGGAACAAACTGAAAGGGGTGGTAAAGGACGCCAAATAAGCCATATTTGGCGAAATCAGGTCCGCAAAGGATCCGATTTGGCTGTACAGTGAAAGTATTATTTACATCCACATCATTGCTACATAGGAAATTATATACACAAAAAAAGAATTTTGACAGATAATTTAAGTTAATGATCTAATGATGAAATAGAGACAACGAAATTTTGGAAATTCCCTTCCCTGATACCAGTGCCGGATTTATAAATGGGTACGCTGGGATATTTTCTCGGATTTTTTTTTTTTTTTAATTATTTACCGCAGATGACTGTCGATCAGCTCTCCCCGAGAAGGCGCCCTCCACCATTATTTTCTAAATCTGAAATTCTGAAAAACTACGTAAAACAACCTTTGCCTCCCCCCCCCACCACAAAGGCCGGATCTAGGAAAGGGGCATGCTCTGCCCCTAAGAATAATAAGTTTACATTAAAAATGATCACTTTCAAGTAAAAAACACTTGAAACTAAACTTACAAGTGAAATTTTCAAGCTTTGCGCCCTCACTGAAATTTTGTTCTGCATCTGCTCTTGCCCCCTCCACCAATATCCAAAACAAATAAATCAAAAAAATCGTCGTGAAATAAACTAAATTTATTTATAAAAATATCGTTATTATATCTTATAATAATGAACCTGAGATAGGCTAATTATGAATGTCGGCCCGCTCCCTATCCCCAGTGATTTTTCGTCGCGTTTGAGGGGGCGGAAAGACAGAATTTTTATTTCTAATAGTATGGCGGGGGTGGGGGGGGCTAAACCGTATATCTGAATGCTCAGGAGAAATTTTCTAGGGTGTTAGCCTCTCTAGTTACGCCAATGGAGGGGGTGCCCAAAAACGTTGTGCCCTAAATCCGACCCTGTCTGACCCTTAGTTTTTAGTATTCTTTGCCATTTAGTCATCAAAGGCATGAAAAGGGTTTGTTTTACGATACTGGCAATAGGAAATTGCCAAACGTCATAGGTGAAAGACATTAAAAGCTTTTTGATCCAGTAAACCAATGACCGAAAATGAGCAGTTCTAAAACTACAGGGATGTTATTATTTGCATCCACATTAGTTGATGTAATAGAATTTGGAAAATTTGTCGTTCCAGCTTAGAACCGTATTGGAAAAGAGTCCACCACTTACTATGGTCCAAAACAACATCCATTGGCCAAATTTATTATGAAACATCCAAAAGCTCTTAACCTCTTCATTCCAGGGGTATACACATATGTACCTTGAGTTGTAATGCTTTTTCTATTAAACTAATATAAACTGCGAACTCAGACCGAAGGGTGTCATTTGTGAACCTTTCTAAGCTTTCTTTTGTATCACTATATGTTGCTGGAAAGCTTACAAAAATCGCGGGACGAGAATTTGCTTTTGCGGATTTGCATCACGTCGACCAACGCTCGGGTCTTAAAGAGGCTAAGGGTCCTAGGTAACCAAGCCCAAGAGTTCATTGAGCAGTTTGTCCGTAAGCGTTCCATTTTAGCACCGTTGGGAGTCGAATCCAGTTAACGGAACACTAGATGGATGTGTTACCACAAGGTCTTTTATTATATTGATAATAGCTATCATTAATAAAAAAAAATACAATCCTATTGTTAAAAAGGCTGTAGAAAAGTTCACGAAACAGTACTGACTGGTTGCTATCATTGCTGCTTCTTCTATGGCATGTACATTAAAGTTTGCCAAGGAACAAAAATCCCTCAGACTCTTGTCGGATTTCATGGATAGATACATGGGTGTACGAGGAGATATGCGAACTAGTCTGAGAATCGCTGGCTTAAGTGGTTTAAGATGGGACAAGAAACATAACGTGACTTCCAAGCAATGATCATCCACTCCATGTATGCATAATTTTAATTGACTGATACAAGACTGAAAACACTTTCTGTGTAAACTTAAATAGAGAAATGGAGAACAATAAAACAAATTCTTTTCGGCCCTGCGGTGGCGCAGTGTGGTAACGCGTTCTCCTATTGCGCGGCTAATCCGGGTTCGACTCCCAGCAGTGCAAAAAGAACGCTTACTCAGAGATCTCATAAAGATCGCACTGCTCACTGTAGTCCGGGGTTTGGTTCCCTAGGCCTTAAGAGGTTCGGATTCCTCGGAAAACAGTAGGTCCCGGCGCAGCATGACCACTGTAGTCTTTGAGCCGTAAAACAAACAAACAATAATAAATTCTTTTCTTTAATACAGGGTGAGCCTGAATAAGTGTATACAAAATTGTTTCCATTGTAACACGAAAATTATTCATTATTTTAAATCGCGCGCATTTCATAGAAGCTCGTGCATTGTTAACAGTTAGAAAATTCATTTTATCCTCGGTTTGACGTTTTGTATGACAACCTAGCATAATGTCAAACAATCGCTATGCAATTATTTCGTTATTGAAATTTGGAAAACGGCAATGTGAAATCGCTCGGCATTACTCGATAGCACGTCGCAAGAACAGTCAAACGGTTCAAGGAACTTGGCCATGGAGGTAATCGTCCAAGAAGTGGAAGAAAACGCCCGACTAACATACCAAAGAGCCGACTGTTCATCGCAAAATGCGTCAAACGAAATGCGAGGGTCTCCATGGGAAAAATTGCTATGCAGACCGGAATCAGTTGCTTTTCGGTCCGACGAATGGTAAAAAATGGTGCTTGGACTAAGGCTGTACAAGTTCCGGAAAGGACAACCGCTGACTGAAAATAATAAGGAAGTACGTCTGCAAGCATGTCGTGCGCTCAAACACCGCGCTGCTGGTACCCTTTGGAAAAAAATTAACTTCATGGATGAAAAGCTATTCACAATTGAACGATCACAAAATCGTCAAAACGATCACATTTGGTCAACAGAAGCTCCCGGACCATCTGCCAGCATCGGACATCCGCAATCAGCTATGGTATGAGGCGGTATCTGTGCTACAGGCAAAATTCCTGTCGTTTTCGTGGATCAAGGAATCAAAATAAATCGGTACCAACGAAATTACGGTATTTTTAGAAAGTATGGAACAATTTTGTTAACTGTTATAATAGTTCTAATTTGTTATAATAGTAAATAAGGGACATATATTGAAGAACTATTCATTCAGAGAAGTATCGTCTGTGGGAAGGTTGCCCAAGTTCCATCATAGTGCAGGACCTCATTGACTATAAGACCCATGTTTGGAGAGTTCGTTAACCTGTAAGTTTAACTTGTCAGCACGTAAGGCCATTGTAGTTAGCTTACGGCCAAATCTTTTGTCAGGGATCCCATTCACACTGGAGATAAAAAAGAAATGGTCAGAAAATTTTTAAGACAAAATTTCCTGACTTTTCTGAGAAAATTCCCTGACTAATTGCAAATAGAACTTTCGAGTGAACTTTGGTTTCGAGGGAAAATAGCTTCACGCTCATATATAGCTTAGTTATTCAGAACAGAAGTTAAGAAGGTTCTTCCTGACTTTCCAGGTTTAATCGAAAGATCTCGTTTTTTCCTGACTTTTAAAGAGAATTTCAAATTCACTAATAATCCAAGTTTTCCAAATGAATGGGAACTCTTGGTTGGTGTTTTTATGACGCAAGGACAGCGTGCATTATTCTGTGCCAGACAAGGTGAGACAATACATACAATTTTACAATGAGAATAAATTAAAACTAAAATGGTAAAAATGTATTGAAAGCAATGTATCAAATGTATTGTTTGTTTGGATTTTTTATGGCGCAAGAGCATCTAGGCTATACTGCGCCAAACATGGTATAAAATGTATTGAAAGCCATGTATAAAATGTCACAAATAAAACGAATGGGAATCCTGTCTTAGTTTCTTTCACCATACTGTGTGCATGTATGACAACAGAAGACATCCATCCAGCAATAGACTGATAATGGTTATTGTCAGTTGACGATGATGAATATGTCTATATATATATATATATATATATATATACTAATATATACCCTCTATACCATCAAAGCATCAAAAAACTACATAACCTACTTAAACAGAGTGTCTACATAAATTTTGTTCCAAACTTCCCTGACTTCTCCAGGTTTTTCAAAGCAGTGACAAAAAATTTTCAAGTGTAGTGTTTTTGCAAACTTAGATACACAGAACACTTTTTTTTAACCAATTAAGTTGCTGAATTACAGTAACCTCTTTAGACGCGAACGTTGGTCGACATGATGCAACTTCCGCAAAAGCAAATTCTTGTCCCGCGATATTCTAAGCTTTCCAGCAGCATATAGTGACACTAAAGAGTTTAAAAGGTACACAAATGATACTATTTGGTCTGAGTTCACAGTTTATATTAGTTTAGTAGAAAAAACATCGCAACTCAAGGTACACATATGTGTACCTCTGGTATGAGGAGGATAAATAAGAATCTAATTTATCATTTTTTAGATTTTGAGTCATAATTGAAATGTTCTTTGTCTACTCCGCATATTTTAAAATTTCATAACTCACTTTAATGGTTCAACCATCACTACAAACCACATAAAAAAAACTATATAAACTTATAAAAACCATAAAATACTGCTACAACTAGTTGAGTAAGGATAAATTAATAATAGGAAGATACAGTGTGGCCAAATTCAATTTCGAACTTGCCTAACTTTTCTGGACCATATCTTAATGGAATTTCCAGTCATTAATTTTAGTAAATAAACATTACAACACATTAGAATTGGCATAATTAACAATTTACCGACCGGAAGCCTATTAGTAGGCTATTTTTCACCAACGCTTAACGACCAGTAGCTTATTAATTGGGTTTTTCGATTGCCAGCGTTTGCTGTCCAGAAGCATATTGATTGGTACAAATGCCTTTTTGCGAAATACCGCTATTACTTGTGAAGAATAATCTGCACTCAAATCGTACGCTCTTTTCTATGTATTCATTTCAGTTGGAAATGGTTGGTGAAGTGTTAAAACAAGTTTCAAGATCATAAAAGCCACTTAACACAAAACCCAAAGCTGCTTGTAACTCAATTACGATGAATTTGAAAATACAAAAACTGTGTTAAAAAAACGCATGTCTTTCCACTAAAAAATTGCATTAATTAAATATTTATGACATTTTCATTCGGCTCTTTTTGAGATCATTACAAACAAATGTAGCTATATAACCATAAAGTTGATGTTTCATCTTTTATTCAAGTTAAAAAGTGTGTATGACTGTATAGCAGGGGAAAGGAAACTGGTACGATCAAAATTAGCTATTAGATAATTTAGCTAAAAGCATTTCGGCCCCCCCCAGGTTTTAGTTATATATTTACCAAACAATCTGTCCTAAGATGCATACATAAACTTAATGATTTTATATTAATTTTTGTGCAAAAAGTTAATTTTTCGGGGAAGTTTAGTCAAAATACGTTTTTCAAAAATTTCAGTATACAATCCAGTATGAAAAGAACAGTTCAGGAAAATTATTTTAATAAGCTATTTATTATAACAATGAATTTCAAATTTGACTTCTCCCCCCCCTCCAGAAAAACTTCCCTGACTTTTCCAGATTTTCTAGATCCAGTAGACACCATGCTTAAAGTCGGCTTATAATATATTCAATATATAAATCAAACCATTTTTAATATAGAAATACATTACAAAGTAACTTTTGTTTTTATTGTTTTTTCAATGCAAAAACTGTTACATACAAAAAAATAAAAAAATAACAAATGCCTTTAAAAGTGCACACAAAGGTTAACTAAAATATCACAAATGCAAATTTCAACTATCAAAAATGTTTGTTTCATCAACAACAGTTTGCTGGACACTTATGGTAAGTAGATCAGTATTTCAGTAAAGTGAACGCCGCACTCTATTCACACCTGAAAAAAATAAATAAATAATAATGAAGTATTTTACATGTAGTACTAATTATGAAGTATTTTATGTGTAGTGCTAATTATGAAGTATTTTATGTGTAGTGCTAATTATGAAGTATTTTATGTGTAATACTAATTATGAAGTATTTTATGTGTAATACTAATTATGAAGTATTTTATGTGTAATACTAATTATGAAGTATTTTATGTGTAGTACTAATTATGAAGTAGTTTTTATGATAGTCTAATTATCAGGGTGTCTACTGAAATTAACCCATTTCCTAGACCTTTTGATTATTCCTGCACATTTCTTAAACTTAAAAAATTTCTCAACTTTGTTTCTATGATTGATAAAATAGCTATATATTAAAAAAAAATGAAAATCGCTAAAAATTGCCAAGTTATGACAAAAATAGCTGAAAATAACTGAACCAGTAAAAAATCGTTAAAGTGTCATATGAAAATTACAATTCAACGCAAGCGTAAAATTGAAAAAGTGGGCATAGCCGTGACCTACAATATCGATTTAATGATGTTTCCTTGATTTCTGTGACCCTTTTCTTATTTCTTGACCTATCCTTGGCTTTCATGACTTGGTAGACACCATGATTATGATGTGGTTTTATGTGTACTAGGCCTATACACAGGATTTAAAAAAGAGGAAGGTTTTTGCTGAAAATGAGAGGGGTACGATAAATGTATTTTTTCTCTCAAAGGGAATTTATAATATTCAAACAGGGTGGGGGTAAATACAGTATAGCAAAAGTATAAAGGTAAAGCACGGACCAGGACGTCAAGGCATTTCCAAGATACTAAGCTATATCCAAAATACCCGGATAAAATATATTTAAGAAATAAGTAAAGTACACATAAGGTACTAAGGTAAAGTATTAGTAAGGTTGCAACAAAAAGCAACTTCGGTAATATTACAGGGTGCAAAATATTATTACAGATTGTAACTTATGGTGCTATGATAAAGTATACTTAATGTACGAAAGTGAAATACACTCATTGACAAAAAAAAAATAATGCCCCAGATAGAACTGTCGAATTGCTGAAGGACTTGGCATGCAGTTCTATCTCAGGCAAATATGTAAATGATTAGAATTGTGATATAAATGGATACTTGGTTTTGCTACCAGAGGTTGCAACAATATCTGTTCCACTATAAAAAGGTTTTTGAGACTAGGTTTATGTAATATACTTTTTTGTGGTTGTCGAATGTTGGTTGAGAGGTCGCTGACTACTAGACGTACCTCTACCTCAAAGTTAAAGGAACTTTGGCCGGTTAACGGACTTTGAAAGGGGACGCATCATTGGGCTGAGAGAAGGAGGATAGACATTGTCAAGAATTGCCTTCTATGTAAACCATTCTGACCCAGCTATTAAAAGGGGCTGGGAGCTGTGGTTAAGTAAGGGTGTGAACAGACTCCGGATGATCAAGACAGACTACCAATAAAGAGAATCGTTTGATCTTAACACAAGAAGCTCCAACGGTTTCGTTCACCACAATCCACAGACGGATGCCTTTATTACAGGCTCCTGTGTCCTCCTAAACTATTTCCAGGAACTCATTACTTGTCCGGCCATTGACAGCCAGTTACCATTGTTTTTCTTTGCAGTGATGTCATTAATGAGAAACTTTGACTGCTATGGTCGAACCATTATCATCTTCAGCAGTGAATCCAGGTTCTTTTGGGGCTACGATGGCAGTCGTGTTTGACTACAAAGAGCATGCGGTGAGTGCTGCAATTCTACCTTTTCTGTGAAGTAACTTACTACCCTGGCTACACGAGTGATGATTTGGAGAACTATCACATACAACAGTCAGTCATCCCTAGTAGTAATATGAAAAACACTAACAGTTCAGCAATAGGTGTAGAATGTCCTACTGCCAGATGTGTTGCCTCTCATGGAAGGCTTCTAACTGGCATTTTTCAGCAGGATAACATTCGCCTTCACACAACAAGGGTTTCGCAGGAATGCCTCTGCCAGACTGATACAATTCCTTGGCAAACATGGCTGACAGATTTATCACCGATCAAGCATTTATGGGACACCAGCTTCGGCAGCTTAAGAATGTGCACAGGATTTAGAAACCCATTTGCAGCATCTGTGGGTATTGTAGGATACCATATTGAACCTGTATACCTACGTGTACTGTATGCCCACATGCCTGACCGTATCTTGTATCCAGGTTAGAGGCAGCACAATAAGACACTGAGGCTGCCTTTGAATTGTACAAATTTCTCCAATAAACTTATCCCTCTTCAATAATACTGTAATCACTTACACATATCAAATGGAAGTGTACCAATTAACATTATCTTCATACTTATACAGTTTTAACTCCTCTTTCTTGCTTTTTTTTTTTTTGGTCAATGAGTAGCTACATAAACACTAATGTAAAATGCATCTAAGATATGAACATAAATGATTTTAAGACACTAAAATTGTTTTCCCCCCCCCACTTTTAACATCCCAAGTATATACTATAGATTATCAGGGAAGGTTCCAGAGACAACCTCCAAACTAGGCAACCAAACTTACTAAGATTCGAACCAACTCCAGTAGTTTGAAGATAGTGATTGCGACCATCAGGGCAAAATTTGGGCTGTAATCTCCCCACTAGGGGTGGGGGGCCAGACATTTTTTATAAATGAATTTATTTTCAACTCCAGCTAAATAACTGATGTATTCGAGAGCAAATATATTATTTCGTGTTGAATTAGACATCCAAATTTTTAAATGAAACACTGTGCAAATTTAAACGGCATCTTCATTTTCTAATGAATAAAATGTTAAAAAATATGTGCATATATATATATATACACGCACGTGTGTGTGTGTATGTGTGTGCAAAAATACATACACGAAGCAATACTACGCTGAGGAAGATGAGGTGGACTGTGACGTCTGCATGTAGATGTAAAAAGGATTGCAAAGGTTTCGGAACCAGTGCATTAAAATGTTTCAGACAACATATAGAATGCATTTACAGTCAAAGTAGCAATTTAAGTACGGGAAATAAATGGCATGTTTGTTAGGTCTTACATCACCCCTCCATATTACAGAATAGCTCATAGGGAACGAGCCCAGTAACTTAATGTAATTTTATACATGATATAGTCCATAAATTTCGGAATCAGAATTTTAGCCCAGTTAACCAAGCCACAGATATTAAATTGTCAAAGAGTTAAAATTACAAAATTTTGTTAATTCTATATGTAACTTTATTTTTACCAGAATTTCTTTTACCAGGTGAACAAGCTTTTCGGAAGTTCCTGCCTGAAGGCGGAGAGACAGTACATGAACGAGGTGAAAGAATTCTATAGAAAATAAATAAATGTAAACCAAAAGTAATGAAACTAAATATTCAACATAAATCAAGTAAGACATTTATATTAATGACTAAGTAAGACATTTATACTAATGACTTTTGGGTAAGTGAAAGTGCCCCAGAAGCTACGGAAAGGAACATGGGTAATAAATAACTGATCGGGCAAACTAAAATTATAAAAATAAATATAGTTTAAATTCAAAGTTATAATAAAAAAAGGTTTAAACTCCTTTTTTTTAATTCAATTTTATCATTTATTTAATCATCTTACAACATGGTTCTAATAGTTATTAGTCGGGGCTCACGAAATTATGGCGAAATGTACTCGCCAGACAAAAATGGTTGGGTGGTTGTATTTTTATGGCGCAAGAACAGCGAGGTTCATCATGTAACAAAGGAGAAAAATGGAAAGCTTTCCTACTTGCCAATTACAAAAATCCAACTACTAATGACAACCAGACTTGTCGAGAGCCATGGTTATAGTGATTACGATGATTATTTGTATAAAATTAAGTGATTTAAAAGAGTATAATCTGGTTCTTAGCTTTAAAGAATAAAGAGTTTTATTAAAAACGATTATTAAAAAAAAAATTGCTTCACAGACATTGGAATTCATAAAGTCAGGCATAAAAACCAGTGGATAAAGTCCGTATTATGTCCCATACCATAATTCCACTTTTTCTGAACTTGTGGGGAAAATGCAATTTTATAAGAAACGCTTACCAGGTATTTGCCATGTCCATCAGATTTCCCCAACATGTAGCAAATACAACATGAATTCATTTATCAAAACAAGTATGAAGTACTTCAAACTGGTGTCTATATTATTAATGTACATCTATAGCAATCACACACACAAACTCACTAGCAAAAACTCCAAATCTGAAAAAGAAGTTTAAGAAATCTGGATTCTCGGCTATTCCGTATTTTGAGACTTTTACCGCATATCTGATTAAAAGAAATGTACCAATAAGTACATATGTATCAAGAGAAGGAAGGACAGGTACACTTCGCCTTGGTACCCATATCTGTCATCCAGAGATCGCTGATTCAAGTCCAGTCTAGGGCATAACGTCTCTCTTCCAATTCATGTGTGAGTCAACTACAAAACTAATCTGAAAAACATGGAAATGCCCCCTCACCACATGCATCTGCTTTATTTTCTGTGATTACTCCATTAGTGTGGAAGAATTTCCCATTCACACATTTGAGCGATGTCAACTGATGTTAAAAGCACATTTCGATCTTGATCGATATAATCAGGTATTTTTCAATACAAGTATTACAATATTACTTTCAAACGCTCCACAATAAACAACAAATCAAACAGTTCAAATATTACAACAAAAAAAAGAATACCTTTTGCGAGTATGAGATCGAGTGTTTAGTGGCTTTTTTGAGACTTGAAGTTCAGGGTTGCTGTGGAACTTATTTTCCGTTGCTGAACTGCAAAAATCGCACAAAATTAATTGAAGGCCCCATTCTTGCTCCTTACCTTAAGCAATATACTTCAGTTGCATAGTTTAGTACATTATATTAACAGTGAGTGCTCACATAAGTATAACATAATGTAAATTTTCATGAAGAGATTCCATAATGATTGATTTCAACATTTATTTAAGAACACATAAGTCTGGAGCCATCCTATTCCCTTCATCAAGTGAAGGCAAAATGAAAAGAAATTGAAAGTTCTAAAGGGTTTATGCACCCTCTTTGTGAATCCCTATTGTGAATATCCAATTGGAAATTCCTCATCTGGGGAATTCTTGTTTGGGAATTCTCGTTTGGGGAAATACAACGTGGGTTGGTTGTGTTTTTATGACGCAAGGACAAGGATTGTTCAGTGTCAAACAAGGTGAGACTGTATATACAATTTTAAATAAAATTGAAGTGAACGAAATCTATAATGGTAAAAATGTATTAAAAATACATTCAAATGAAGTGGTGTAATAAAATCCGATGAGATTGGAAAAGCCAATATTCGATAAAGAATTAAAAACGACTTCAGGATTAAAAGAATCGCACAGAATGTCACAAAGGGTAATCCAATGCGGGGATGTGCATTTAGGGAAAGCTACCAGATGACACTAGATGGCCATTTCCAACTTGAGGTTTAACAAAAAATTTGTAGAGGTTTCGAAATCTTGGATCTGATGATGATGATTTGTTTGTTCTTGATACAATTTGTATTTATTTACAGTGGACAGATTACACAGGTTTATTTGGAGAGGGGTTAGTTGGCAATAATATTTTGGTATAATTAAACTAGTTTTACACAGGCTGCTTAAGTGTCATATACAGAATGTAATTTTGATTATATTCAACTTCTAATTAGCGTATACTGGTTTATACAAATTATTACACAGTTAATATTATTTGTGTGTGTGTGTGTGTGTATGTATGTATATTGATTGTTAAAAAAAAACCCACCTAAATATAGAACAAAAGCTATAACAGAACAACCCCATAAAAAACACCAAACAACATAAAAAAGAAGCAAGACCAAATATGAAAAATTGAAAAGAAAAAATATTGAAAATAACCCGAGGTGCAGAACTTCGTCAGGGGAGAATCCACACGAGGGGTAATAAATAAATCAATAGGTGCGTTTCTATTTAGCAATGCCAGCATTTGCTAAAATGGCATGCATTCTCCTAATGCCCCTAAAAATTAGAATTTTAAAAGAAATAATAATATATATATTAATAGCATTTTGTTACTAATTATGCTGTATATGAAGGTTGAACAACATACAGCCCACTGACAATTGTTTAAAATAAAACAAAATCCACAACATATTTTAATTTTTTTTTCAGGAATAATAAAAAAAACCTGTGGGGACAGCATGCGTGACCCCTTTCCATATCGCAAAGGAACAAACAAATAACCAGAAAAAACTCTAAAGCGAGACTTTTAGTAATTTTTTTTTAATGAAACTCTCTGAAACCACTGGCCCAAAAGGATCCATGGCGAATTTTTAAATGGCCGACTGACCAAAATGGTTGGACAACTCTGCTATATATTAATAACAAATGTGCTAATATGCTACATTAATATAGTATGATTATTAAAATTTACTAAATTAAAACTATAAAAAAAAGAAATGAAGCTGACCTTAATTGCTTACGTTCCAAAGCTTTTATAGTAGCCGATGATAATTTTCGCATATGTAAAGGCACAGAGGGATGATCCTTTAAAAAAATATATAAAACTAATATGAAGAACAATATTCTTAACAATCAAAATAACTCGTCAATTTAAATGCTCAAGAAAAGTTTTGTTTATATTTTACTACGCAAAGACAGACAAAGCCAAGCTGTGCTACGGACTTACAGTTCTCCAAAAAATCCGAACTTCTGAAGCCTGGGAATCCAAACTAAACACTACAGTGTGTAGAAGAATACTCCAAGAAAAACTATGTCTCAGAGGGTTTTTTCCCCTGTATAGTAATGTATATGTCCTGATGTTTGATTTTTATTTTTCACTTCATTTCGCTTTCTCCATGCCATTGTTTGTAATGGAGAAATAACCATCTCCCCCTCCGCAAGACAACATCCTTCAGTCCTATTCTGAGATTTCAGAGTCGCTACCACAATCACTCTTCCCACTGAACGTTCCTTTTGCATAACAATAAAAAAAAAGGTAAACTATAGACTATGGACTGACAGGAAATGGGCACTAACAGAATTCAAACAATGATTTTCCACATGCCACACACAAACATGTGTATGCTAGCACATGGCCTTCTAGAAAGTATCAAACTGCCAACTGACAAAAATAAGACACAAACTGTACTAACACTATTGTAATTGATTGATTGAAAATATGGAGAAAAAAGAGCATCACAGTGACAATATCATACCTTAATTTTTCGTGGCTCATCATACGCAAAAGGCAGCGAAATCTGTGGAAGTGATTTTACTTTCTGCTTATTCGTTTCCCTGGTATCCGCAATCAGTTCCATCCTTTCCTTCATGCTCATATCGAAAAAAATACCTTGAAGTTCAGAATCAATTTCTTTGATCTAAAAACCAAGGAATTGACAATTAGAATAACCTCATTTCAAAATTAAGGATGATCAGTCAAAACCAATTTCTTTGTGTTTTACGATGAAAGGACAGTCAAGGTTATGCTGTGCTGGGCCCCCCCGGCCGGTTGTATTTTTATGACGCAAGGACAAGGGCCATTCAGCACCAGACAAGGTGTTTTCGGAAGAGTCTGAAATTGCATTGTCTAGGGAAATAAATCCTGATCCACAGTGGGCAGAAAACACAGCAAAAGTTATACATATATTAGACCATTGGAAATGAATCCAGGATATTCGTCCATTAGATGAACATGTTACATCTATGCACATCATAGGCTGCATCAAAAGCAATGAAGTAAGTACTCAGCAATCTGAAAAGGCTGCATCAAAAGTAATGAAGTAAGTGATAAGAATATGTGTCTAAAAATCCAATATTGTGTTTTAGAAAGAATGATTTAGACACCAAAGTGAATGTTAATTCCTTTGTAGATGAACTCTGAGATACAATAAATATCTTATGCAAAACTCACGCTCATTATTAATAATTTTTCACTTTTCAAAAGTTCTTTTTCATGCATTTTCTGCTTATTACCTACTGTAACTCATATTTCTTATGCAAGGTAATGGCCATGAAACAACCTCATCATTGTTGTTTTACTTTTCACATATAGAATAGTACCAAATATTTTAATAATGGAGTAAAACTGAAATAAAATAAAAGTGACTAATATGCGGGTTAGACTGTAACCCACAACTGAACAAAGAATAAATGTTAAGTGAGAGAGACTCAATATATAAGTTATTCTGCAGTAGACAATTTTATTAGCTCATATGGGAAAAAAAAAAAGTAGTCTGTAAATGGGAACTAATATTTCTTCCATGGAATACACTTCAGAATGAACACAAGAGTTAAAAGTCAAAGTGCAGTTTGTAAATTGAAGACTCATAAAAATTTGAATCTACCATAATTTGGAAATTATTTAAGGGTCCCCAAATTTTTTTCTTGTGAGTTTAGACAACAACCGGATCCATATTCAGACTCGACCCAAAAACACTACTCACCTCCACTCATTCTCAAATAAACGCAGTGGATAACTATTGTCATTCGTTGGACCAAATAAAATATAAAAAGGTTAATATGTATTATAGGTAATATCACCACTACTCAAATGGATAAAAAATATGGTACAGAGAAATAAAGCAGTTACAATCAATGCAATTGGGAATTGCAAGAAAAATCTAATTTTGCTATACAGGCATTGTTTGTAGAATTTTAGGGATAGGTAATCAGAGGATTAATCCCATCTTTTTTTTTTTTTCACCTGAACTATATTTTGTTATAGTTTGTGTTTTAAGGCTCAAGGACATCTAAAGTCATGCTGCACTGCAACTTACAATTTGCCTAGGAAACCAAACCCTAGGTTACAGTGGAAAAAAACAAGTGTTCTATAATACCACTGCAGTTGATTCTAGGTTAATGGTACAATAGATGAATGTACCATTAATCTGGAACAGTACAACAGATGAATGTACCATTAACCTGGATTAATACAATAGATGAATGTACCATTAACCTGGACTAGTACAATAAATAAGTGTATTAGCACTACACAGTAAGGCTTGTATTGAAAGTTAAGAAATAATTGGATATGGACGATTCCACAATATTCAAAATATTTGATCGTGCGTACTTGATTAAAAAGTTTTTGATGTCTTAATATATCTTGCACAGTAGGAACACCCCCTCTTTTCAAAACTTCATGTTTGATGTCTGCTATTTGTTGTGCACAACCCTATAACGAAAAGAAAAATATTCCAATGCACATTACAAACTGTATTAAATATATTACGATACTCATTCTTACACAATATGAAATCCTTTGTTAATTTACCAGTTAAGAAACTGATTTATTGATGAAACAAAAGCTTACTTTGAGGGATATGATAATAGCTTGGACAACATTGCTCTTCCAGAGACGACGTGTTAAATAACCTTTCACAGCTGCACTAACTTTTTCAAATTTCTTTTGCATCGCTGGATCACTCAACTAAAAGTATTTGAGCATATGAAAGGCAAGCTATCTATTTAACACAATTACCAATAAAAAATTACACTCTTTATTGTTGTTAATCAGTGTTGGCAAGGTTTTGGACACTACAGTAAAATCCATGGTATTTACCATGGTTTTTATCGTACTGTGCAAAACCTCCTTATGTTAAAATATAAAAAAATAAACATTAATATAAATAATCATATGCAAAAACTTTGAAATTGAAAAGTGTGTGTATGTATGTATATATATACACACACACAGTTATATTAATTAATTTTGTATTACTACGTTCAACACACGAATTCAGAATGCATCATGTTTTTATTCGATTTTTCATATATACAGCCATTGATGACAACGACTGATACATTTAAAGAAATAGAATATGCATAGAAGTTGCCTCATGCTTGTGCCCCATTGAGCTATTTATATATATAGAACATTTCCTGGGTGCGCTGTGCTCCATATGCCCTTTGCCTTGCCCCAATTAACCCTTCATCCTAGCTACAGGCCTGCATGTATGACAGGCTTCATGAATTATAGCGGTCTTTTTATAAACAGTCCATTAAAACAGCAACTCGTTTCAATTGTTCCACTGCATCTTTAGCCTATCTATATAAATTACATTTATAAGAGTGGCTAAGTCTTTATATGCCATCTTCATGTTAGACTATTTTTTGATATGCTGCCCTATTGCGCAGAAAGGTTTCAATACAAGTCAGTTGTCTCTTCCGTCTTATATCATTTGGCAACTGGGGCTTCAGTGAATTAGGAATTTCATTAAGCAATGAACTAGATATGTGGTGGTGATTCAAGAAAAACTATTGAATCTGCACATGTTCTTTAGCACTGAAACTGATGTTATGTCCTAGTAGGTGTAAATAATGAGCACTGCATCCATACATCACCAAGCTGCAAACTTCCTTGCGCAGAAGTTCCTTTGTTCCCTACATAACTGTCATTATCAGTGACCACAACCATTACATCACAATTATATTCTTTCTTTGCTTTTGCAACAGCAGACTGCAGAACATCTCTATGACATTGGGTATTTTTTGTTTGTGCACCTGCATCCTCTGCAGCCAAAAATAAGACTTCCCCTCAATATGAATACAAGTTGCAATAATAGAATCGTTGTGTATGTTACTTCGCCCATTTTCGACCATGGTGGCTTAATTGCCTTTGATAAGTGTCTTGGTTCCATTTGTAATTTCTGCAGACATGATCTCCAACAGTTACCCTCCTAATGATTTACAACTTCGTGGATTATATCCTGAGCACAGAGCTAAAATTAATTCTTTGAAGGTATGATGTTCTACCGCAGTAAATTATTTGGGAACAGGTAATTTCTAAACTGAATATTCTTTCACCCATAGCTGTCTTTTTTCCTTCTTATTGAAAACACAACTTTCTAATTTGATTTTGAAATCATGATGTATATTTATTGATTTCGAATATCAAGTATTTAGCTTCTTGCTACAAAAACCTAACGGTAATGCTCAAAACTAAAAATTCTCTACATAAAAAAGTTTTTAGTCTATTATTATTTTTTTTAATTTTATTTTCTTTTAATCTGTATAATTCTAGAAAAATACACTGAAAATAGGAAAATCTACTGTCAAAATATGAAAAACATTACATGAAGATATTTTTCGTATTTTGGCAGATTTAGGTTTTAGACACTTTAGTACACTTTTGGATGGTAAAAACCAGTTTTGGACACATATCCTGTCCAAAACCCAACCCTGTTGTCAATATCTAAATTCGATAATCGAATCTCTTACCATTTTCTCAATGCCTCTTTTCTGACAATCAGATTTTGGAGTATTGTTATTCGCAATGAATGATCTGACAGATGAAATGGGCATGCAGATGTCATGTTTTGGTAGTTGTTGGGATTGAATGGATACTGCTGAAACACTGCTTGGAGAAGTTTCGAGTAGTGATTTTGTACCTGTGTAAAAAAAAGTAAATAAAATTCTTTTAACTAATTCGAATATTTATGTCTACATACAAATATTTATTAACTACATGTTCATCTAGGTCATCACCTATCCATACCATTTTATCCTATGATCCAAAAGACAACTATGTCTTTAAGACAATTCTATGAGGAAATCGGGGGGGGGTTAAATTAATAATTTGTTAGTTATGTTTTGAATCCATAATCTTTGTTTCAACCACCGATATTTTAGACCCAATCACCATTTTTAGTATTTAACCTTTTCGAATTTTATTGCTTGTGTGATGAAAATTCCAATACTTTAACTGTTTATTAATTTATAGTAGAGAGATGTAGCATATGAACCTATAAGGCGGCCAGACTTCAAAAAGCAATTTAACATTTTTAGCAAATGTTCTTTAAAATATGTAAACTGTTTTTTATTTATTACCACTGTAAGTCGTCATGCTCTGTGTTTATACACACACACAGAGACAAATGAGACAAATAGTAATGAAATTGCACCCAAGTAAAACATTTTGACAATCAAAGAAAAAGAATTAAATGCCACTGATGCCCTTCTATCCCTTATTTTTAACACAGAAGGAAACGCTATCAACCTCACATCGAATTTATTGAGGTTTCTGTGACAAAAACAAAATACTTAAACTGAACTGCCCATTTTAATTCAAAAACATCTATGCTTATCGTTTGTTATGTTTGTTTATTTTTTTGTCTGCAAGATTTACGCCTAGGGGTGGGGTTGAATATTCAGATAGCGAGGCCAAATACTCAATATTCTACAACCAAATATCAATTTCTCTTTAAAATTCACTATGAATATAAACAAAATGTATTTGTCATGTTTTAAATTGAGAATAAAATTGGATCCCCCTTTTTTTAATTTTATATAGCCAATCTAGGCTAGCCAATATTGGCTAGCTTTACAGCCGATAATATTAGGCCTTGAAGATATTCAAATACTTGGCGATATAAAATTTTTAAAAAAAGCAGTGGTTATCCTAGGCATTTTTTTTTTAACACCCTCGAAAGCAAAAATCCAACCCTACGAGCCTTTAAAATGAAAAACTGCCGCCCTTTTTGCCTTTAAAATGGCAACCTGTGCATTTGGTCCCTTTATACATGACTGGATTCCCGGAAAGGACACCTTTTGCTGACAGAGATGGGTCATTTGTGAATGAATGGATCTTTTGGACTATTCACAAAAATGACCCATTTGCACAGATTTCTTTTTTTGTGTACCGTTCTTTCTTCATCATTGTTCGCAGATCGTGGTCACCGCCCTTTGTTCGTAGTTTGCAATCATCATTCATAGGGCGTGGTCTTCATTCGCAGTCACCACTCTTAGTTTGCGGTCTTCGTTCATAGTTCACGATCATCATTCACAGATCGTGGTCTTAGCTTAAAGTCACCATCAAGCAGTCAAGAATATATTTTGGAAGGGGTCCTGAGCCTCCATCCTTTTTCTAGACTGCTATTTGAGCTACGACTACGATATTCCATATTCATCAGAGAGTGTACTTGAGGGCACTTGAAATGTCACATGCCAGGGTGATATCAGGTATCCAAGAGCCCCCATCCATTCTCTAGGCTGATATTTGAACTAAGACTACAATATTCCGTATTCAGAGAGTGTACACGAGGGCACTTGAACTGCTTGCTGCATGTCTGGGCCACATAGGGTATCCAGGAGCCCCCATCCCCTTTTTAGGCTATTTGAGCTACGACTACGATATTCGATATTCAGAGAGTGTATGCGAGGGATCTTGAAATGTTGCATGTCAGGGCCATATCGGAGGGTCCCGGAGCCCCCCATCCTTTTTCTAGGCTGCTATTTAAGCTACGACTATGATATTCTATATTCAGAGTGTATGTGAGGGCACTTGAAATGTCGCATGTGAGGGCCATATAGGGTGATCCCGGAGCTCCCCCATCCTTTTCCTAGGCTGCCATTGGAGATACGATTACGATATTCCGTATTCAGAGAATGTACGTGAGGGCACCTGAAACGCCACAGTATTATTAATAGAAATGACATGTAAATGTTAACAAACATGTAATGTTAATCGTTAATGTTAATTAATAAATAATATGCAATGCAAATAAAAAACATCTATTCGGTTTGAAAAAAAAAAAAAGACAACTGGTGGCAAAACATATGATATTGAACATTGCTTGTTCCTTAGCAATATCAAATGCAGAAGTAGAGGGAATGTTTTTTCAGCTAAAATTAATATTGACTGATAAAAGAAATAGGCTCAAAGTTAACCAATTCAACAAAATAATGATGGTAAAAATAAATAGTTAAATAAATTACAGTAAAGCAATACACAAATGGAAGGATGCAAAAAACTGGCACTTGTTTATAATCTAAAGAAAAAAAATTCATAATCTGTAATTCTGTAATGAGACAAAAATTTGGGGGATGTGTTTAAAATTTCAGTGATTTTTTTTTCTTTCTATATTATATACATTTTCTTACAAACGTTTTATTACTGATTATTTGTTACAAAAATATTTATGAATTAATAGCAGTTGAAATTATAATGTGCATGCAGTAACAAAAAGGAAAATGTTAAATCTTTTACCTTAGACAATGGGTATGTTAATTTAATTATATTAATATTAAACAATTATATTAATATGACAACTATATTATTATTAAGCAATTTAATTAAAATATTAGTAAATAATTATGATTTACATAATGACATTTGCCAAGCCTAAAGCGCATATACTTATTCTTTGTTTTTGAGTGCCCTTAAATATAAGTACAGTGCCTTTTTTTGTATTCTGATGTACCCTTGAAAATTCAAAATACCATTTTTTTTTTTTTAGACTGGCACCCTGCCCCATTTTAATCCTAGGATTAAAATGATTATGATCTCAGAAAAAAGGATTCAATTGTATTTTCAATATAAAACATAAATACACTTTGTTTATATTCATTGCGAATTTTAAAGAGAAGGATATTTGGTTGCAAAATATTCGGTATTCAATCTCACTAGCCGAATACTAGGTCGCATCCTTATTTACGGCACAACACAAGGACAGCATGGATCATACTACGTCAGGACTTGCAGTTTTCCTAGGATTCTGAACCTCTTGAGGCCTAGAGAACCAACTCATGGATAACAGTGAACAGTTTGTTGGAAAACTTTTTTTTTTTTTTTGGCACTGTCGGGTATTGAACCCAAGATAATAGCATTCTAGACAAACACATTAACACTGCACAACTGCAAGGCCCTCATGTTTTGTAGCACAAAGTCAGATAACACCATTCTGCATCGGAACATATAGCTTTTGGAGGGATAAGAACCACTATTACTTACAGAAGCAAACTCTAGAAGGAACAGACAATTAAAAAAAAAATATATATATACTTTTTTATAGCACAAGGACAGCAAAGGTCATACTGCACTGGGACTTAAAGGTTTTGGATTATTTGAAAAGCTGTAAAGTCCAGGGAACCAATCCCCAGACCACAGAGAGTAGTTAGTGGGTAAGCAATTTCTTTTTGACACTGTTGCAAGTCAATTTTGAAATCATGCATGCTAGCAGAATACGTTAGCACAGCATGGGGAAAAAGTGCTCAATATTAATAGAATTCAAACCCAAGTTCTCCACATGGTAGACAACCATGTTCAGGGGTGACTAAGTCCAAACCAGATTCCCTGAACATACCAGAAAATTCCCTGAAAAGTTACGTAATATTTTTGGTAAAGACACTGATTTCCACAGGAATATAAAAATTATAGGAAACAAAACGGAATTTTTAAAAAGAAATCCCTGAAGAGGCAAGTTGAAATTCCCAGAAATCCCTGAACATAATCACCCCTGCATGTTACCCGTATATAAATGAAGCTGAATGGCTCCTTGCACGTAAAAAAAAAGTTTTATTCTAATCAATCTCTCACTATATATATATTCTTAAACTATCTTTAAATTAAATGCCTATTAGCCCAAAAAAATGATTTTAACTATTGAATTAGCACAATTTTATAGCACTGTTTTGCAACTCCATTGTAAAGAAAGGTTTTGACTAGGAGGCTAATTTAAACATATATATGCTTTTCGATTAATTAATCAATTTTTTTAGATTGATGTGTCTATTGAACAGATTTCACTGTATATGTTACTAGCCAACAATTACACCATTTTCCGTATATGAGAGTACAATTTACACTCTATAAATAAACACTTCACATTGTCTCAGACATTAAATTGTTCTGACATATAATGCATGATTACATTTACCCTTAAAACAATATTTAACGAACTATTCAAAAAGTATGCGATCACTTCACAGGTAAGTTTAAGAAACTGATTGTGAAAAAACTATTCAGTTTTACATCATATTATATTATACTTAATAAATTTCAACACCCAAGTATAAGCTCAAGCTAGTTTTTTTTTGTTTTTTTTTAGAAGAAAAAGAGACGCCGTCGCCATCCTGGAGTCGAACCAGGGTCCCTCCGTTGAGCCAGAAATGTCTTGACCGCTAGACGAATGAGGACAAGAACAACGCTCTCTTTCTCTGCATATAAAGTATTATTACCCTTCTCAAGGATAATACAATTGTGTTATCCCTGGGAAGGGTAGTAATACCTTACATCATATCTTATGAGAGTTTACTTGAAAATTTCCATGGGAGAAACTAAGGGCTTATACTCGAGTTGGACTCTTACTTGAGTTATTAAGGCTTAAGAAAGCCAATCGCTCTAGGAATTTCTTCTCTTGCTTTTCGAAGCTTTCTGATAATTCCTTCCACTGTTTAACATGGTCTTTGTGCATGTCATCAAAGGCCTTTTCACGCATTGAAACAAACATCTTGTAAACCTCTTGGATTGGCAAATCGTGACGAATTTCAGGGTCAGACCTAAAAAATTTCAAGGAAGGAATATAAAATAAAGCATAATACAGTAGAACCTCGCTGTCTCTCGAATCATGTGAAACTGATAAAAAAAAATCGGATAAGAATGTTTTGAGACAAAATATAAAGTTATATACCCGTTGAAAACTCATGGAATACGTAAATTTTGTGAAAGACTTTAATTGTATGCTATTCAGGATTTCAATCAAATGAAAATTAAAAAGTATATTAAATTATTGAATTGCTATATGTTGTTCTTACTTCGTCTCGGTATTGATAAGATTTGTTTCAATGGAGATTTGATTTTCTGATTCACTTGTACTTGCAGGTGGTGGCACGTCATTAAACACTTTATCCGTAACATTAACATCTACAGTGTCATTGCAATTTAGACTGACATGGGGAATTTTGTTACATGTACTTGAAGACAGGGATGTGTTATTCTTTAAGTCATCATTGTCCATTTGCACAACAGCGTTATGATCATCGTAATTTGAAAGGTGGCTGTTTTCCGATACTTTGCCACCAATTTCACCTGGATCAGTATCTGATGGAACCGAACAGCAATGAGGCGAGGAAACAGCCTTTGGAGAATGCTCACATTTGCAACCATTGTGTGAAAGGGCCAAACATGGGGATGGGGATTCCAAAGTATAAGAATTTGATCGCACATGGTGAGGACGAAAAGTAGTGTTTGTACCTGTGTCATCGTCACCATCTGACTTAGAAATTTCCTTTGATTCATCTTTCGACATTTTTTGGGCTTTATCGAGTAAATTCTTAAGCCAGGATTTTTGGTTTCCCGTTTCTGAGACATCATCTTTATGCTTACCAGATAAAATGGTGTTTGGTTCGATCAAAAACTGAGAGTTGTTGGATATGGGAAAATCTTCCTTCACTGTACTGTTTGTTGAATTTAACTGAGAACAGACATCTGTATCACACTTCAGAGTACTCTCATCGCTAGCCCCAATTTTGGAAGGTTGTTGAACAAGAGGAGATGAACTGCCAGTACTGTTAACCAGCGTCACGGTGCTTCCAGAAGTGGAACTTGCTAAGTTTGAAACGATTTCTTTTTTCTCCTCAATCGTTGTGGGGGTTTCAGCATCGAACGATGAATCCAAATACTTGTCGAGATCAGTGCTGTGATTGACACTTGTGACACTCTCATTTTCATCATCATTTTGGGAATTCGTTTTCAAGATAACAGTAGGAAGCGAGGTACTCCATTCCGTGTCCTCTACTTCTGACAAAACTTTGTCTTCTGATATCCGACTGCAGTTACTCGAATCGTAAAGCGTATTTCTGTTGGCCATACACCTACTTTCCTCCATGAGATTGCATTGAACTGCAAAGTTGTTTGAAATTTGCTTCGGTAGATCAGAATTCATCGAGCTTGAGGAAGTATCGTGATCAATGACTTCTTCATAATAAATTCCCTTCCTGAAATTGCCCGTGTCGCATGATACAGGACTTGAATCTGGTGGTAATGAAGGTGAAATACATGCAGTGGCATAGGATGACTGTGGTTTGCTTTCAGGAACATGCAGAGAGTCTCCGATGGAGATATTATGTGTATCCTACAATTCACAAAGGTACCATATTTAATATGAAATAATTTTATACATATTAAAGTTGCAGTATAATTTGTTCTATTAAGGGATACAAATAAAAGACGATTATAATCTCTGCAATACCTGTTGCAAAAAAGTACAATTGGCTAATTTTTGGAGTGTTTCCATAAATGAATCATTAACAGTTTTCTGGGCAATAATCCGAGCTTCTACAGCAAATGCCTTGGATCGGTATTCCTCCAATTTTTCTCGATCAGACGGCAAAATCTTTAAAACAAAATATTAATTATAGTAATCATTATAGTTTTTAAGATTACAGAATTGGTTTGTTGTTTAATGGTGAAAGGACAGCAATGGTCATTCTGCGGTTACAGAATTGAATTTGTCTTCCAGTTTCATGCAGCCTGGACTGCCCTTATTAACTGAGAAATGGCAAATAATCTATGTACCTAAGTTTTTATGACACACACTGAATAGAAATTACATATAGAGAATAAGTATAGTTAGAAAGCTTTAATACATTGGTAGTTTTGGTAGCCACATGCTACCTTCTCCTATGTGAAACTGAACATAAACTTTCATTCTAAGGAAAGTAACACGTGGCTACAGAAATAGATATTAATACATTACAACTTTTAATGGTGATAATTTGTTGTAACTATTTTCTACAAGGACGTGCAAGGAAAGAAGGGGATTGGAGGAAGCTATCCAAGAGAAAGGAAGTTGGGGATTACTCTCCCCCCCACTCCTATTTGAACAAAATTTTATTCACTGTAAAATTAAATTCCATATGAGATATGAGAAATTTTCTATTAAACCTTTTGACTTTTTAAATTCTGTATACAGACCTAATTCTTTCTATATATAAACCTTAAATCCGAGGTTTACAAACTATAGGGCATGACCCTAGGGAGGGAGAGAGGAAGGGTATGAAAGTTACTCATGAGGGAGGGGAAGTAAGACATTTTTTGTACGTGAAATCATTATTTTTTACCTCGAGTTCTCCGATGACTTATATTTAAGAGGTAAAATAATATTTCTTGCTGAATTAGAGATAGAATTTATTTAAATAAGACTGTTCTAAATTCAACGATATATTCTAAATTTACTGATAAATAAAATGCTAAATTATGCGGCGTTAGTGCACAATTCGCACTGGTCACCAAAATTTCTCTATGAAACGTCATATTGTACGATTTGCGACGTCATTTCTGCTGATAACATTTTCTGTTAAGGCTAATTTGGTAGTCTTCTCTTCTTACTTTCCATTTCTAAAGGTTTTTTGTTTTTTTTTAATATTGCAAGGTTTAAGGATTCAACAGATTGTGATGCCATGATTATCTGATGTTTTTAGTATTTGGGTGGGGGGGGCACCCTCCCCCTAATGTGTGTACTGATTCAGGCAAACTACTCAAAAGAGAGACCCTAGTTTGAATCTAGGTCAGGTACAATGCCTCTTTTTCTCCTATAACAAAAAAACTCTAGTTTGAGCAAAAAAATGTGGGTGTTGGAACTATCATGTATAATTATTCCCTATGAAAAAAAACCCGCCCCAGTAGCTTGTCTGTGTTGACCACTATGTGGCAATTGTGCTATCCCTAAGAAGGGTAATAATATCTTACAAAACTACTGTGTAACAAAACACCCCCCCACCCCACTTTTTTTTACTATTGTAAGGTTTAAGGATTCCACAGATTGTGATATCACGATTACCTGATGTTTTTAGTATGGGAGGATGCCCCCCCCCCACAAGACATACTGATTCAGGGAAACTACTGCATTACAAAACCTTTTTCCAGGTTTGGCCAAAAAATATCTTTTTTCCTGACTTTTAGACATGGTTTAAAATTCTCCAACTATTCTAGGATTTTGCTTGTTGTTTGTTTGTGGTTTTACGGCTCAAAGACTACAGTGGTCATGCTGCGCCGGGACCTACTGTTTTCCGAGGAATCCGAACCTCTTAAGGCCTAGGGAACCAAACCCCGGACTACAGTGAGCAGTGCGATCTTTATGAGATCTCTGAGTAAGCGTTCTTTGCACTATTAGGAGCCGAGCCTAAGTTAATGGAACACTAGGCGAACACTACACTGTGCCACCGCAGAGCCCTCTAGGTTTTCCAGATATATGGAAACCCAGGTATGCGGTCAATAGAATTATGAGGATCAAATGTGGGTTAACTGCACAAAGGACAAGCATGTTATCTCCATGTTACCATAGGGCTCAACGTTATCACTACTTCTTATATTTCACGTTATGCAGTTACAGATGTCACATTGTAAAGAGAGAAAAGGGCAGATTTCATTTAACATTAATTCAACCAGTAGCCTTCAAATTTAATCTCACTACACATTTTTAAACGATCAAGCACTTACCACAGGTGGAAGAATTGACTTCCCATAATTCTTAAAGCATGATCTATACGAAGGTAAATCTGGTAATCTACTTAAGGAATATTCCTCCATTTCAATAGACCTAAAAGAATAAAAAATACATTACGACTGAACAAATGTTATCTTAGAAAGTTATTTTTTACACCACACACAGATTAAAAATTCTCGACACACACTTTAAATATCAAATGAAATATCTTGGATAAGATATTGACTTTTGGGTAAGGAATTGATTTTCAATCTTTGCATAAAAGTTTTGAAATATTTCTACAATTCACAAGTTGTGTATAAACATTTTTCTTGTCAAGCTTTTGAAGGGGGGATGTGAGAAATAGTGATGCATGACTGCAAGATGTTTTAGTCGAATCTCTTGAAACCTAAAAACAGTTTTAAATCTGACCCAATGCACCATGTGTGGTGGAAGCAGTTCTTGATTCATTAGTTTATTGTTGTAAACTCAGTGAAAAAAAAATTTAAACTATGGACTTTTTAAATGAGGATCACAGAGTTGTAATGAAAACACAACAACAATTAATTATGCAAACAATGTTTCTTACGTAGACATAAATGCACAAATTCTTGATTCAAAGAAGCAGTTATCTATGTTTGATGTCACCATTCCATTAGGTTGAAACTAAAGCCCCTGAAAAGGAGAGCAGGCATATCTGCCATTTTGATGCCATTGTACCATGTGATTCTACTCACTGCTGTATGCAGTTCAGTAATTTACAAGCGTTTTATTTTCAATAAAATAGGATGAAATGGGTGGGTGTGCCACTGAATTGTTCAAATCATTTGAGGAACAAACATAGAATGTTTAAATTCACAACAGATCCTGTACGAAGCAAATGAACTACTGTGCATTATATACCAAATTTGCTACATTGTATACCAGAGGTGTACAACAAAATGACGGCTGTTATGTTGACCTATAATTCTAGGGGCTCTAGTCAAAGCAATCATAAAAATATTTTGCTTTACTAGTATGCAACTAAAATAAAAACTAACATAAAATTAATAGTTAATCCGTCTTAAAGTAGGTCTTGATATTCAACAAGAATAGATTGCATATGCATAAAAAACTTAGTAAATTTCAACTACCATTTCTATTTACTTATATACGATCTTTGACCAGTGTTTGTTTTGAATAAAACGAAATTGCAACTGTATCCATATCAGCAATGTTCTTGGATAGAAATACTATATTGTGCACTATATTTATCGTATATTTCTCATAACAAACAATTTAAATATCTTTATAAATAACTTTACGGCTAAATACAGCTTAAATTATCAGAGTCTATTTTGGAATCAACCAATGTGGTCATATGACAATTTACACCATTTTCTATGATTTTCATGTAAAATCGGCACAGAGGTAGTAAGCAAATAGCCTTTAGTTACATGCAATAAATTAAAAAACGTTTTATGTATTTACAACAAAAAAAAAAGAGGTAAATAAAAAATAAATATTTGTATAAACAAATAAAGTGCAGGTTGTTTGGATTTCGTTAATTCAGGTTTCTACTCTGCAGGATCTCTAAAACCTATATAATGATTCGACAAACAAATACTATAACCCTTTTGCCTTAATGTCAGAAAATGGCAACAGTCGCAATGTAGATTAAAGGAAAGCAGGATGTATTTACCCAACAGAATGAACTCCCAACGATTACGTTCCAACTAACTTCACACCACAACATCGGCGAGTTTTTTTCAAAACACTTAGAAAAATTCGCGACTCGAAAAACATCAATCCATGATGACGTCATCCGAGAACGATCACCCAAGAAAGAAGCTGCTACACAAATAATAATTTGTGGAGTAGTTGGCTATGCAAATGAAAAAAAGTAGGAAGAATACTGGTAGCAACTATATTTAAGCATGTAAACTACAACAAAATGCAACTTTTCAAAATAATTGAACATTCATATGTAATAAAAAAAAATTCAAAGCAAATGCAGATACATTGAGAAAATTATATAAAATTATTCCATAGGTCACTGTTCTTGAAAAAAAAAAGTAAGTAGCCATAGTTTTGAATAGTTAGGTGCACTATGTGCATCCAAAATTTACATGCATGGATAAAATTTCATGTGCACAGTGCACCCACTAATTTCGAACCCTGTTATAATAAAACCTTTCCTATATAACACAAAAATTCAATCCTTATATTTCACAGTATGATTACTTATCGTATAAACTTCTATAATCTTTCTATCCAAAAAACCTAAAATGGAAACCTTTTCTGTATAACTGAAAAGTTCTATCACAAAATTTCCCTAAACTGATTTCTTATCGTAATTCTACGATCTTAATCATTAATATTTTTTTTCTCAATAAGAATAACAATCGTATTTTGCACTCACAGTATTATTTGCTACAAGAGAAATCGTTTGAAACACTAAAATCTCTCTCTTTTAATCAATAGCACTTTATAATCACTATATTTCTAATATTCTTCTCTATATGTATTTCACTCATACTTTGCTTTCACAGTATTAATTTATTCTTCAATAGTTATTGTTTGGGACACTAAATTCTTTCACTTTAAATCAATCGCACTTTGAAATCACATTTCTATGACTTTAATTTCTTCAAAAAAAAAAATAAGTGGTGATAGTACAAAAGATGTATCCTAGTGATTTTTCCCTCTTGAAATGAGTCAAAAGTCATCGGATCTGGGGGTGCGACGTATGGGTTTTTGGAAGGCGGTTGAAGCGTCTGTCCATTTTCATGTCGTTTGTTATTTTGGCTGTGTTTTCGGTGTTGCAGCGATTTGGATTATGTCTGAAAGGTTGACGTTGATTTCTTTTGTGGAATTGCGTTTGAAAGGGAAAAGAAGTGTGCTTGAATGGGCGATGAAAGCGTGTATTATTGCTTCAGAGTATAAATGCCCGGTTTGTAAAGAGGCAATGCGTTTGTGGATTAGGCTGCATTCGGAAGACTGGTTTCAATAGCAGTATAAAAAAAAGCGGTGCAAATGCTCATGATCGAGGAAGGTCAGTGCGAAAGGGTTCATGCTTCTCGGAAAGCAAGTTGGGTATGATTGAAGTATTGAGTATGACATATTTGTGGGTTTATAAGGCTACGCCGGATCTCATGAGAGTTGAGCTGGGCATAAGAAGTAATACGTTGGTGGACTGACAATTTCTGTAGAGAAGTGTGCGTAGATATGTGTGTGTTGTAGCGAGAGGTGTTTGGTGGTGATGGAGTAAACGTGGACGTGGATGAGAGTATGTTTGACAAGCATAAGTATAATTGAGAAAGGTGGATGAAAAGTGAGTGGGTCTTCGGTGGGGTTGAATAAATGTTTTTTCGTAGTTGTACTGAATAGAAGTGCAGATGTTTTGATGAATGCAATAGAGGAGAATATTTTGCCGGGTTGACAACAGTGTCAGACTGCTGGAAGTCGTACGACAACCCGTCCGAGGCGGGTTTCAAACTCTTCGCAGTAAACCATAGTCTGCACTTCAAAGACCTCGAAACAGGGCAACATACGAACACAGTCGAAGAGACATGGAGTCATGTGAAGCAGGAGTTCCGGCATCAGCACAACCGCCATGTAGCAAATGAAGATCTGTTCGACTCATACTTCGCAGAGTTTATGTGGCAACGCCAGCACAAAGAGAAACCAGAAAATTTATTCCCCTCATTCTTGAATGCAATAAAACCATCTTCCCGCCACATACGTCCGATGAAGAGCAATAAGTGTAAGCAATTTTTTTTTAAATGTCGCTGAAGGGAGAGAGGAGGTGGAGGGGGAAGAGGAGGAAGATGACGGAGTTTGAAACATGACGTAAACAACATGACGGCAAGTTGGGACACTTGCCAAGTGTGATGGAAACATTTCTCGCTAGGGTATGTTTTCTGTACTATGGCCCAATAAGTTCTTTAGAAACCTCAAATTAATTATACTGACTTCGAAACTTGATAGTTAAAATCAAAATTTAGAATAAAATCATACGAACTAAAGTTCTATTTCCAAAAAATCCATCCATACTACAAAGACCAACTGGAAGTTTAAAGAAACCATTCAGCATGCGATCTTCCAGTGTTGCGTTTAGTAGGAGGATACATAGCTTTAAAAGAACCGAGGCAAATTAAGAACTCAATTTCTTCCACTAAATGATAATCGTACTTGAAAAATTAAATAATAAAATAAAAGAAGGAACGTGCGATAGGAAAGCACATCTATCGCGTTACGCCTCAACGAGCTTGAGTTACTACTCACTTAAAAAAAAACTGACCACAAGCATTCAAATATCAAAACACAAACATCTTTCTATGTGTGAGCGAATTATAATCCAAACTTTCGAATAAATAAATTCGAAAAATTAAGTTGCACTATATTAGAGATGAACGCGTGTATTTTTCCTCTCTTCTTTTTTTTTACGCAGGTAAAGGCTAGAGATGTGAAAACCCCTAGAATATTGAAACGTGGGAATAAACCCGGGAATTTGGGATATATTGGAAACTTTGACGGGAAGAAACTACCTTGACAATGTTTACGTTTATTTGCACAACATCAGTTAACAAGCACTTAAAAAAGACCCGAAATATTTCAATGAACCTTTTCTTACCTATATTTTTTACCCTTTCCACTTTCAACAGAAATTATTGTTAGGTGAGGAAATCATATTCCATTCGAAATGTTCTCCAGTTCAAATTAAATAACATTATCACTCCTTAAATACAAAAAATTGTTATCGATTAATTGTCAAGCTTAGTTCAATATTTGTTTCTGAAAATAAGTAATAAATAATGCAAAAATCGTTTTATACATTTCAAACGACCGTATTTCAAAATTCCCATAATGTTCAAAAACCTTTGTTTTGGGAATTTTGAAAATTCCCCACCCAGCCTTTACATCTCTAGTGAAGGCGCGTTTTCCTAGATGCGTATATTTTGCGGTGCAACGATGTAAAATGTCGAGAACAGAGTCAGACAATAGAAAGCCAATGGACGCTTATTGCACATTCTGGGAAAGCATATCTGTTGCTTTTCTATTGTCTGAATCCGCTCTTGAGGTTTTACGTTGTTGCGCCACAAAATATGCGTATCTAAGAAAATGCGATTTTAAATTGTCAGATAATACGCAGTGTTAGATTTGACGTTGGGGTTGCTGTTGAATTCTTACAGTTCCAGACTTGTCGGTTAAATTAGTAAAATATATGGGTACTCGCGGCTAACGAGAAAGACAGGATAGGGCTGCCACGCCCACATCCGCGGTCCTGTGACTCTTTGGGTCTGGTCCCTAGTAGTAAATAGTTGGTGTGGAAGGATCCTTACTCTAGTTTCTTGCAGGATGTCCGATTTTTTAAAATTTAGAGTAGATTTTCCTTTAATTTAAATTATATTTTAAAAATCTAAATCCGTTTCCTTCTATTTGAATCAGTTTTTTTCATATAAATTGCAGCTTATTTTTGTAATAACCATTGAAAAAAAATCTGAAAAATAGTGTTTCATAACACATCGCCTCAATAATTAAAATTACCAGAAATTTTCGCTTTCCCTCATATATAAAGAATTAATGTTTACGTTAAAATTCATAAATTGCACTCAATTGCATTTAAGCATGACTTCGTTATTTACATCTAATTACCATTAAAATCCGGGAGAATGGGAATCAGACATTTAATAATTGTAAATTTACGTTCATTATAAACTAAAATATACAGGATTAAGAAATTAAACATAGCCAATAATTTCTAGGTTGGGCATCAAAATTAAAAAACAATATAATATAGAACATGGACTGTACTGAAAGTAATTTCAAGAAATAAATATGCTGTGAACAAATTAAATGTATGTAGGTTTAATACAGTAAATAAGTCTGAATAATAATAATAGAAATTAAACTATTCAACTTTGAAAAAAAATCATGCAGAAATATATTAACAAGTATTTAAGTTATTTTTAATTGGGAATTATAAAATTTATATTACTTACTTTTTAATAATAAAAAAAAATATTTTAAGATAGCAAGTTTTCGGTTTACACGAACCAAAAGTAAACATGCACTTTAAAATATGAATGATTTAATAAATATCTAGATTTTAAATGCATATATGAAATGAAACAAATCAAATCGATGTTCCTTCAATCATTTATATTAACTAAGATTAAAATCGCTGTATAGTCAATGTATATATGCCTTTCTTAGATACAAATTTGCTCATTCTTGAAGCATTATAACAAACAGCTCTCTTGGGAATCAAAATTGTTGCTATCTTTATATACAAATATATATTTTTTCAGTTGATGCTTGATTCAACTGTTTGAAATATGCACGTTTTAAAATATTTTTGCGAAATCACACACAAGCAGATAAAACCTGGGCTGGTTAAAAAAATTGCATATTATGCAATTATCAAAATTCATATTTTTTTTTAAAGAATTCCCAATATTTACATAATGATAACCTTTAATTAAATGTCTTTACCTACAAATACACTACAACACATACATACTCACTAACCATAATTTAATAAAAATATTACATCATCCACTGCATAAAAACACTTTTAATAACTTAATGCATAACAAAATTAATTCACATAAAAAAAACAGACTCAAGTATAACAAATTATGTTTTTATTAAATAAATATACATAATTCTGAAAAATTAGGTGCATACTAAAGCATATTTAGTTCCAAATGTTCACATGTTTCAAAAACTTTTGCATACTTGCATTTTAAAGTATGATATATAATAAGAAACAGCGTAACGAAACAGATTAAATTCCACTGTTCCTAAGACATTTTCAGCATGCTATCTGCATAATTTACATTATCATTATTGTATGCGTAATTCGAATAACATCCATAAATGCTGCATGACGTGGCATTTTGATGGTCTTTGACTTAGATGAAGTGACTTTGATGCACAGAATTAAACTAAAAAAGTTAAGTTTCAAAAATTGTAAATGACATTGCATACAGGCACTAGCACTGCAACAAAGCCGCCTTATTTCTGGAAGAGATCTGCAGCCAAAGACCATGAACAGTCTTCGTATATATATCAACCAGTTGCCTTTCAAAACTACCTTTTGTAGAAAAGTTTAAGTAATTTCTGTCGCAGTCCTACATGACAATTTTTAAGATAGAAGTTTAAAGTCTTAAAGTAAGGATGTAATTAACCATTTGGCTGACTAAGTTGCAGCGTTTTGGGGTTTTGGGTTAGCCGCGATGGGTACTCTTATGACGTCCGTTCTTTTTCTTTTTTTCTTTGGTGGAGTTGTCTAAAATGAAAATGGCGCCGAGTGCCATTATTGTTATCAAATGTACTTACTATTCACAATTTGAAAGCACTGCAAATCGTTTATCAATAAATTTGAACAATTGCAACGAAAATTTGTTCACGTGTATTGAGAGTTTTCCTAAGCTTAAAATGGATGAAAAGTTATCTATGTTGTATAATGCGAAAGTATAGCAAAATACAGTGAAACTCCCTTATGACAAATTTACGGCTATAACAAACAATTTCCCTGTGTTTGATTTAATCAGATCCGTACCCAGAATTTCAGGAAAAAGGGATTTGATGGAAAAGGTGGGATGGGATGTTGATATAAAAAAAAAACTCTTATAAAGGATTTGATTTTATAGAAAAAAAAATCTTGAAATGAAGTGGGGGTGGGGGGTAACACCCAACCTCACCTTGTGAGCGGCGGGCTTGGATTTATGGAATATCATGGACATATTTTTTCCCCGTTAAATTAATTTTTACAATTATATTAAAGTATTTTATGCTTAATATTTATCGTTCACTTAACAAAATAAGAAAAAAAAATCCATTGTGAAACGCTAACAACACAGACTTCAGATTTGAATTGCATTAAGGGTATTCTGGCCTTGAAAACGAAACATATGTTACAACAATTTTGCTGTCTTCAGACACTGGAAACGCCCATCTTATACTACTGCTAAAAATGCAGTTGAACACACGAATTTATTATTTTAAAGAAATGATACAAATGGCAGAATTTTCAATAAGCATTATTAAATATAACTTTAAATATATGGAAGGGAAGTCTCTTAAGCAGACATGTATTAACACCATCTATGGGCATGGACAAATGCACGTTAAATTTATGTATATTTTTTTTATATTACGTATGTCATTAATTGCGAAAGTAAATAATTTGTAATTATCTTAATCATTAAATATTAATCTTTCTCAAAACCTCAAAAAATAGTAGTTGTCAATTGAGAACAACGATTATACATATCAACTTTTAGCCATTAAATCTATCATACACAGCGATTTAACATATCAAGTATTAGCGATTATTCAGTTCCACCTTTGACAGATGGTAATTTAGTAGTTTGACCAACTGGGGGGGTAGCGCCTGCCATCTTGGATGGAATATACGATGGACATTCAATAAAGTTTTCCTCTGACCTACTTACAGTGGATTAAGGTAAATTCAACTTGGCACAGTTATTAGTCCACCTCTACGTAGCCACCACCAAGAGTTACACTATTCTCTAATCAATTTATGCAGCTGTTGAGACCCCATTTCCAGAAGTCGTCAGATTGTGTCAGAAGCCACTACTTGCCTTCAGAAATCAGCATGTCATCGTCTAGGAAACGTTTTCCCCTTCAAAAGTAACTTCATGGTTGGACCGAAGCGGAAGTCTGACGGTGCGAGATCGGAGGAATAAGAGGGGTGTGGCAGGATTTTATAGCTACAGGACCATGCTTTCTTCTGAGCAACATGTTAGTTGTGGACCGAGGCGTTATTTTTCGAAAGGCGCACATTTTTGGTCAGCATACCACGCCTTTCAATTTTGATGGCCTTCCGCAATTTCTGCAACATTAAAGCGCAATAAATCCTAGCAATCGTGGTATCTTTTCCGAGGCAAACCGTCATCACTGTAATGATCACATGGCGTTAGCATGGGAAAGTGAGACTTGTAGGTCTTCTTTGTGAAAAGGGTCGAGAGGAAACAGTCCGGATGTGGGCGGATAAAATTGCAATAACTCTGGTCTGCAAGGTCCAGATTGACATTGCAGAATATTTATGGGAAACATGTGTGGAACGGGGAAAAGAGTCACATCGGCCAATCAGATGTGACCACGGTCTTAAGACTGACCAATTATATCATAGTGGAGAAAGAGTTGGTTGGGTACAGTGGGTAAGAGAAAGGAGATCGAATTAGGCAGGGGAGTAGGACGGACACACATGTGTGCGATTTCCGTGCCTCATCAATACGTTGGAACTTAGGGGGTGTGCCTATAGTTGCCTTGTCTGTGATGTCAAGGTATATACTAATCACCTTCAATAAATAGTGTTAGATTGTTTCTTCATTCTTGATATCTACCTCACTCTTCATCATCGACCTTCTAGTTTTCTACCTAGAAAACAGGAACAAAGAACCCGCCTCACGAAGAGACGTAGATTGCTCAGCTACGAGCCGAGTTGGTGGCAGCACACGACTACCTGCACACACGCTAAGTGTGATCGCACATATATTCCTGCCCATGACAATCACTACTCCTGCTAGTCCCGAAAGACCGTGAGCATAACATTGCCCGCTGACACTTGGACATGTGCCTTTTTTGGAGGTAGTGAGTAAGAGTGCTTCCATTGTTTGGACTCTTATTTAGTCTGTGCGTCATAATGATGGACCCATGTTTCGTCTTGTGTGATTAGTCTGTTGAAGAAGTATCCTGGTTTTCTTGATACATGGCCAAAAGAGCCCGTCAGCATGCGACTCGTTCTTGCTTTTGGAAAGGTGTCAACAACTGCGGAACCCATCGTGCCAACACTTTTCCCATGAGCCATGAATGATCATGGACTTCATTTTCTACAGACCCCGTACCAATCTTGACATCTGCGGTTAGTTAGCGAACCGTTATATGCCGATCCTCCATTCACTGATGTCTTCGTCAATGGCGGACTCTGGTCGCCCTGGAACGGGAGCCGTTTTCACCGAAAGCTGACGATGCCAGTGCTTGACTACATCATACGATAGGGAACCCTCCCCATGAGTCTCTGTCATCTCATCGAACGTCTCCCGTGGTGAGCCGCCTTTCAAGTACAGGAACCTGGTGACCGCTCTGCATTTAACTGGTTCCACGATCATACGTTATTCCACGTTAGCACCGTATAAGAGAAACTGTTAGTAGTTCAGAACTGAAAATTACCACGTTACCTATGGAGATACGTATCATGATGAACGCTTAATTTCATCCTCCTACAAAAATCGGAAGTAGTAAAGTAAGTAAAGGGAAACCTTTATTGAACGCCCCTTGTACTCGTGGTTCTCGAAAGGTGGGCGTACGGTAGACCAGTGACCTCCGCACGTGTAACTCGTCCCGTAGATCCTCTTTTACCCTGCTTTTAGGCGTTTAATTAGTGTTTTCCTGAAGTGTAGAAGTTTGTGCACAGAATTACAATCGTGAAGACATGATTTCGATACCTCTGGAAACAAAAACAATACGTTTATTACAAGGTATATTTTTTTACAAGGCGTTGCTGTTCCAAAGCGGGAATGAACATGCAAAATCGTGGGAATACACATCTAGTGGAAAACTTCCATTTCAAAACAAGAATAGACAGGGCCTGATACCGGAGCTAAGGCAGCGGCATGTTTCCTCATTGTCCACTGCCCCGCGTCCCTTCAATCCCTATCAAAAATATCCCTCTCTTAAGGATATCCCCCTCTCTTTAAGAATTTCTAAAGGGGTCTGTTTAGCGTTAAATTAGGACGGAGTGTGACATCACATCACAGTTATCAATAGTGGTAAGTTCGAATCTCGATGAGCCTTACGCTTCCCCAAATTCAATCACGGAAGCTCTATTATAATGAATTATAGCTAGGGATGTATTATTTGGACCACTCAAATAAACGAAATACTAAGCTTGGTAGATACGATTAAATCAAATTTGGAAAGCATCTGTTTTTTACGGCGTAAGGAGGACATGTTACGTTGGAACTTAGAATTTTCTGAAGAACCAAAACTGGGATTACAGTGGGTAGAAAAAGCAGGTGTTTGCCTATGTGTACTCAATCGAACGCGGTATGGTATACTTGAATGTGTAACCACTTGCCGCGGAGTGCTAGGCTTTGTTTCGCTGAGAGCGAAACTTTCAAAGCCTGGGGAACGAATCGGCCTTGACCATCCCCCGAACACAGATTAAATACAACCAAATAGGAAAGCTCATTTAGTCAGAGGTGCTCCCACTAGGGAGATAAACGAATAGATCCTGCCCTTACGCAAATTTCTTTAACCAATCATAGGCCAAAAATTTATCATGTGGAATGTGGGTGGGGTTTCAAGGTGAAAGCAAAGAGGGAATATACGTATATACATAACCTTTGGTGAAAGGGTGCCATTGTAGCCTAATTGCTGAAAAATTAGCGCAGTTAGCAGGGTGGATCCACCCCCAATTTCAAACAAAAATTTTATAATAGGTAGCGTCGTTCAAAATTTATTTTTCTCTTTTTAAATCTAAGGAGTGCGGTTTTATTTATCGACATGGAGTAGTTAGTGCGAAATAAAAAAATGCACTTTGTCACTTATTTGACGTAATTATACCTTTCGTTGGATTGTATTATTATATAGCTCTCTTTTCTGCATGGCAGCGTTTTCATTGACATGTTATTATTTTCAACTGTCAAACGGAATGTTTTTAATAACGTTACACTTACAATTATAGTTTCTCTATAATAATTTCGCAAGCTCAAGAATCTTTTTAGCTCAGTAAGCTCATTATCAATAACATAAATAAAAGGGACTGTCTACATCATCACTAGGGCCCGGTTTTCTACAAAATACATATTTCGCCGTTGTGTGCATATTTTTCATATTTCTGCAAAATTTTCATAACTTTTTCAAAAGTGTGTATTTTCAAATCTATTTGTAATTTAATCAATCAGATTAATTCGATTTTTTTTAAAAATAACCATTCATCAAAATGAAAAAAAGATACTATAAGTGTTTCATTAACAAATGGCATAGTGGAACAATTTAGGATTAGAAAAAAAAATAATTTTTAAAAGCGTCGTCCATATCTGTGGTGATATTTATAATGAGAAAATATTTTAAGCCGAGACCAGAGTTATAACATTTTCATTTCAAACCAGCACCGGGTAGGTACCAGGCAGGGAGAATTGTTGCTTTATTCCCGATATTGTTTGAGAAAAAATTAATTAAAATAATGATAGAAATCATTTTAGGTCTTCACCCCCCCCAAGATTTTATCCTGCTGGCGTGCTCGGTCCAAGCCAATGCTTATAAGACCATATTTTCAAGCATATCTTAATACGTATTTCATGTATTTTGTATTAATTTTGTGCATAATCATATTCAAGGACATAACAAAGTTACAATTTTATGCACTTCAGTACATATTATACAATAATTTCAAGAACATCTGCACTGTTTCAATAAATTGTCATTTTATTCATTTCGAAACATCACTTACGAGTATCGTCTGAATTTTTTCTATGCACTTGCACATTTCTACACATTTTCTAATAATTTGGAGCATAGTTGCATATTATTTGGGATAAATTTTATGCATAAAAATCTGGGACTTAATCATCAACATCAGCGTAGTAACTACGAAATTGAGTAAGGAGCATTGCATGTGAAAATGAAATTGTAAATTTAACCAGAATATTGATTTTATGGTACAATGAACGTCATCAAGCGGAAGCAGATTTAAATTGAACAATTCTTTGTTGATGTCTGTTATCCCTGTAAAGAGTTGTTAACAACAAGGCCTTAACCATACATTTTTTCGGAAGAGGCAAAATTATTTCACAACCTCGCTAATGAGTAAGTACTGGTAGCAAAAACATTACGGAAGGGGGGACGGGCCTTTGGGACCACCCTCTGTCTCTGGCCCTGTTTGACAACAAGCTGCCTCCACAGGCACATTGTCCCCGCAAATATTTTTATGCCGTCGGCACCCATGATTCGAAGCGAGTTTACCATCTATTGTTATGAAGAAATTCTCATAGGCTACAAATGCTCTTTAATACGTTGTAAATAATACACAAATGCGTGCATTAATATGCATGAATACAGCAAATGAAATACTAAAATTATAACACAGTAATCAAATATACGTTTGAAAATTCTAAATTTTTTTTTTTTGGTATTTAATCGGTAACAGTTAATGAAAGCACAAATGAAATTTAAAATACGAGGAAAAAAAATTAAAATTTTCACCCATCACCTTAAAATCTAATGCCTTCCAGCGATCCATTGGAGTAGGTTCGATTACGCAGTAAGCGTCGTTATGCGCAAATGCATAGTAAGGTCAGGTCAAGCCGTAATAGTATCCCAGATGACCCATAGTGTATTCTTGAGACACCAAACTTCTGTTCTTTAAAAAAAAAAGTTTTTCGCCACTATATAAAGCTCCAAGTTCGTTTCCGGGATTGTGAATGATTTGCTTTTGTTTGGCTTATTAAATGAAACTATTCATCATAAAACACAAACAAACAATTAAAAAACTTGCATTAACTGACGTTGGCTGATTATATTTTTCTGGCGCAAGGAGAGCAAAGGCCATTTTGCCAAACAAAGACACTGTACACATGATTTTATGCATTAACTGAGAAAAACTGTAGTAAGAGAACAAGTTGCTTCATATCAAGAAGTTTCTTAATCATACACGATGGAACTAGCTTTCGCAAAATCCGATTACTGACTTGGCCAACAAAGTCTGGGTCCCCAGCTGAAAGGATTCTCCAAATGGCGGTTTTTTTTTTAGAAGTTGACTTGCCGTTATTTACTTTTAATCAGTATTTGGACGATTTTTAAACAAAAGCTTACTTTTCTTGGGCTATTTTGGAAATTTTACCCAAAATTTGAGGACTTTAAATCTGTCACCGCGCGTAAGGGGTCAAATTTGCTAATGTGCTTATAGCCCACATTTGAATTAATAGGGCCCTGAGCTTCTGTCTTTGTAAAGCCCCACCCCCAGAAAGATGGCGATTTTTTTAATCAAAAAACCAAGTTACGCCAGGACAAAATTAAATTATTTGCCGTAAAAGAAAACAAAACGTGTGTGATTAACGATGAAAGTGGCCTTCTTAAAACCATAATTTGATTCCTGGCATTTTTTTTTAATAGCAGTTCCCGCTCATATCTCCAAATCCTATTACCGCTTCTCGACACCGTGTGTACTAATGCGCGATTATGAAATGTTTTTAGAATCGAAAGAACCGCGATGATTGAATCAAATTTACAATCGAGTCATCCGCAAACTTGACGATCGAGATGTTCGATTCGTAAAAAACAAACAAAAACAGAGCTTCACAACAATGAAACCCGTTTATTCACTTGTTGTTTGACGTTAAAACGTCATAAACTACGTCGTAAGAACCTTATTAAAATAATGGGTGACATTTCAGAAATCTTGATATGACGTTTGCATACCGATATAAAACCACGGAGTAACTCCGAAACTATAAATCAGACGGTAATGATTTTACAGTCATTGTAACCGGTCTATAGTTCTGTTCCCGCCAAAATATGACGTCACCTCCGCGTATGCACAGTACTGAAGGGGTGGGGCTCGACACAAAACGACCAATTTGGGCATCTAAGGAAATTTTCAATCAGTATAGCTCATGACTCTGAGCAGCGACGGCGCTGGTTTTGATCACAAACGACAGATCTTGATTAGATCTAGGCATTCCGTGCATATGCCAAAACATTGAATCAGTTTAACAGAATGAAAAATTCTCAAACAAGAAAATAAAATTTAAAAAATTCACAACGTCCGCCGAAACTCATGCAAATGTCAAGATAAAATATAGAAGACGGATGTCAAACGAAAGATCACCTTTGTAGTTACCGAGGGATGTACAGGATGTCCCAAAAACATTGACCGCAGCTCTAATTCCTTAAAAAATGACCCTAGACATATGTATTAAATTGGAAAGCGGCGTAAAAAAAAGGTGCAGAATTTTATAAAATTTATTAAAGTTGCAGAGGATTATTTTTTGAAGAAATACGAAATTTAAATTTTTATACAGTCCCTGTACACAAAAATGTACAATGGGTCAGATGTGCCTCATACAATAGGGCAATATACAAAATTTCAGTATTCTAGTGGAAAAAGAATCAGAGATATGAAAGCTCAAAACAACTGACTTACAAAAATTTGAAGGGAAATTCATTCTGGTAAGTCCCAAAATAATGTGACTTACCAGAATGAATTTTCCCCCTCTTCCCTGCATGTACCTATTGCTCCCTTCAAATTTTTGTAAGTCAGTTGTTTTGAGCTTTCATATCTCTGGTTCTTTTTCCACTAGATTACTGAAATTTTGTATATTGCCCTATTGTATGGGGCACATCTGACCCATTAGAAATTTTTTGTATACGGGTACTATATAAAAATTTAAATTTCGTATTTCTTAGAAAATAATCTTCTGCAATTTTAATCGATTTCATAAACTTCTGCACCTTTTTTAAACAGAGATATGAAGTCACATTATTTTGGGACTTCATATCTCCGTTCCTTTTTCCACTAGAATGCTGAAATTTTGTACATTGACCTATTGGAGAATGGGGCACATTTGACTCATTGGAAATTTTTGTGTACTGGGACCATATAAAAATTAAAAATTTTGTATTTCTTCGAAAAATAATCCTCTGAAGTTTTAATGGACTTCATAAAATTTTGCACCTTTTTCCATGCCACTTTCCAATTTAATATGTATGTCCAGGATCAATATTTAAGGGATTAGAGCTGCAGTAAATTTTTTGGTACATCCTGTATATTCAATGGGGGTGGGGGGGGGGTGGGAGTTACAGAGCTACAAGTCCGTATATTCCTATGTAAATATGCAAAATTTCATCACGATGGGAGAGTTACAACCTTTATCAACATTCCCCTACATATGCCAGTATGAGCGTTGAAGAGTCTGATCAGTAACGGATGATATCAGAATTAGCAGTTATGTCCTTGACCTCAAAGAAATGGAGGTCAAATGGAGAAAAAACTTTGTGAACGTTCTATCATCAACCCGACCCTGAAAAAATTGACTCCATCTTAACTGGATACCACTCTCTCCAATTTAGGTTTATCTATGTTACAATATTAACTGCATCCCGTTCATGTGAAAAATTTTCAAAGTTACTTCCAGTCTCTGGAAATTCAATTTTCAGGTGGTTATCCTTCTCTAGTCAATAAACTGGGTTTCACCAAACTAAAAAGAGCACACCTCAGATTTTAGTTTTTGGGGAATTTATTTCCTCCTTTGCCAGTGTGACCATATTTACACTAGGCAAACCCTTCATATTAGTCTAAAGAGTCTGAAGCTTATATCCACAAATGAGGACTCTAGAAAGTGTTAGGGAAATACTCATGAGAAGCCATGGAACTAAAACTTATGGAAGTGCACTAAAACGATATCGTTGAAGCTATACCGAAAACAAGGTTCTCCTTCCGGTCGGCCATTATCAGTCCAGAAAACGTGTACCTCTTCGATATATCCTACAGCTAGTGTTGTGAGATTCGAATTGACAAATAACTTTTAACGGAAAATCGTTGTTTCGCCCATTATGCTGGTCTATGTGGCATTTGGTTGTGTCAACTGACCTGATAAACCAAAGCCTGGTGTTACATTTCTTATGTAAATTATTAAAATTGTTTATGCTTACAAGGGAATTACGCCAAATTACTAGGAATTGAGAGGGACATATTGCTATTTATAGATTTTAGACCCCCTAATTACGAATCCGAAGTGTTTTTTCTGTGAAACCTATATATTCATTTTTAATTAACAAACAAAATTTTCAAAATTCGCACAGATTCAGGTGTTTGGCAAAATATTTCTGTTAAAGCCATTTCTACAAAACAACAAAGTTCTGAATAGAAACAGTTTAAACAAAATACATGCTTTTAGAAGCAAAACAATGTCAAGCCATTAATCACCAAGTTTAGTAATACAATATGCATAAATTGTACAAATAAATTATTAAAATATAATGAAATTATTTATTACTAATTATTTTTTATTAACATAAAAACGTATATTTTATTCGCAAAGGCCACCGAAATAAAGGAGAACCGAATTGTTAAAAAAATCGCACACTAAAGCAAGGAGAACCATCGCATTACCAATGTTCCGGCAATGACCCTATGATCAGAAAACTCCGTTTCACAATTTCGTGCCTGTTAGGGAGATTTTACAGTTACCCGGAGCAAGTGAGGTGGTTGCCATTTGTCATTTCCAAGAATAAATGTTAATTTCTGCCACTAGTGAGAGAGTTTAGAAATGTCAAACATGGTTTACAATAGATGAACCTCCCTGCAAGTATGAAGATGACATGATCTGGGAGGGGGGAATTTTATCCATCTTCACATGCCAAACACCAAAATTCTAGATTTGCTACTTGCAGGTTAAAAATGTTTGATCTAAATACTTATGATGGGTCTGAACATGTCTATTTTTCAACATGATAAATCCAATTGTTTACACTTCTCCTTACATAATAAATGATATGTCACTTCTATATCTGTTCGTAAATTGAACGTATACTATGAGGAATCGAATTTGTATTTAAAAAAAATGAAAAAAGTTCACGAATAGAGATATAGGTGTAGAACGTTGGCATTTAACTCTTTCTGGACTTATGATGGCGGCAACCGGAAATGACGATGGAAAATTATTGATAAAGGTGCAGGAATAATTGGCTTCATGCTTCAGTATAGAAAATGATCAATAGGGCTCTTCCTTAAGTTTTAATTTCATGTAGGAGGCTGACCATAAATTCTCATTTAAGTAGGTGAAATATATTCAAAAAGCTTTTTTCCACTTGCCCTTAATTTCTTGGATACCATGCACATATTTGCAAATTCTGATATCACTTTTAATGATCAGCTACCTGCTAATACTGTTTCTCCCATTTCGAAAAACTACTCCATGACAAGAGATGTTTCAACAATCCTATGGTCTATTCAGGCATGTTCCTGGGTTGTTGGCCACGTAAGTTCAAAAGCAGTGAATCGCCACCCTTTTTATTTAATATTATTTAATTAAGACTCATTTATATGCACAATGCTTACTTTCACATATACATAGTTTCAAACAGTTACTACGACAACGAGAAATTTCTTAAATTTTATTTTTATAAAACAAAGAACCTTGATAATGTCTTCAATCCAAAAATTACAGACAATATATAATAAAAGAACTATAGCCATTCCTGGTTTCAACCACTCAGATGCGGGAGCATCCAAGACCGTAGCTAGGATTTAATTTTGGGAAGTTCACACATTTTTACAGCATGCAAGGCCGTGGCAAGTTCCCATTAAAAATTTAGTTGGGGGAGTGGGGGTGGGGACCGATCCCTAAGATCCCCCTTCCAGATATGGGAATGGGGGCACCTACTGCAACCCCATCACAGGAATGGCCTTAGGCCTACGGATGAATATGTAGGAATGGATTTGTTTGACGTTGTCCATAAGGTCGTCGTTTGTGTAGGACAGGGATGGCCAACCTGTGGCACAGCGGGTTTTACAGTGGCACGCAAAGACTTACTGAAAAATAAAAAAAATTGAAAAAAATAATAATGTCGCCTTCAGGAACTTCGTCAAAATCCGTAAAAACCTTAGTCATATGCTACTGAATACAACAGCGCCGGAAAGCAGCACTGCTTGACACCAGTACAATGATGCGGTAAGACAGCATGGTCATGGGACGAGCCCAATGGTTTGAGTTGCTTTGCTTTGGCGCCGTTGTGTCTTGCTATGGTTGTCCATTCTCGAGCGAGTGCGACACTCTGGCTGTCTAGCTCAGTTGATTTTAAACTACCGAGCAAGATGTTAAGCTATTTTTAAATTGTTTTTAGATTTTGGCTTCGAGCTTCGTTGTTTTAAAAATTTTATTTTCACCATGTCCATGAGCCTGCCAACAATCCTTGTTCCAGAAGAAAAATGACGAAATAGAAACTATGGTGAAGGCTTCTTATGAACTTTCTCTGTTGTTAGCCCGCAAGAAAAAACTCTATTCTGACTGAGAGGAGATAATATAAAAAGTAGCCTTTTAATATTTGTCCAAAATGTCGGTGATATAAACGTTAAAAATATGATTGATAAAATAGTTTTGTCCAGAAATACCGTCATGCATCGTATAGATGACATGGGCCAGGATGTTGGCACACAAATTGTCCCTGGACTACAATATTGCAAATACTTTACATTAACTTTGGATGAAAGCTGTGACATCACAGACAATGCGCAGTGAAGCATATTTGGGCGTTACACGAACGATATTTTTGATATTGTGGAAGAACTTCTTGATTTGCGCCAACTAGTTTTAACCACAGGTGAAGACATTTTTAAAGAACTTAAAAATGTAATTGAAGTTAACAAAGTAGAGTGGACAAAATTAGATAGTGTTTGCACAGATGGAATGCCTTGCATTGTTGGCAGGATAAAAGGTTTTGTTACATTGCTTGAAAATTATTTGCAAAGGAAAGAGGTTTTAAGTATCATTGTATTATCCATCAAGAAGCTCCTTGTGCCAAGGACTTAAACCTGTCTTCTGTTGTTAACACTGTAGCGTGCTATATCAACAAAATACGAGCTTGAGCTCTGAATCGACGACGATTTCATGAGCTTTTCCCGGAAGAAATGAAAGAGAATGGCGAGTTACTTCTTCATTGTAGTGTGTGCTGGCTTTGCAAAGGAAGTGCACTCGTGAGATTTTGGAATTTGAGGGAATGTGTTTTAAAGTATCTGGAAGAAAACCACGAACTGTCCAGTGAGTGCTTGCTACTCAAGAATGAAGATTGGCTATGGGATTTAGGTTTTCTCACTGATATTATGGGACATTTAAATAATTTAAATTTAAGATTACAGGGAAAATACTGTATTTTTCCTACCCTAGTTGGTCATACATCTTTTTTTGTGAAAGAACTTTTGCTTTTTTATCTCAATTTTGGAGACAAAAGATTAACACATATCATATTAATGCAGGAACTAGCTACCAAAGTCAATAATGCTCCTAACTATGATAGATTTAAAAATTTAATATTCATTTGCATTCAGTGCTAGGTTTGATAATTTTCAAGAAGATAAAAAAAATGCTGATCTTTTCACTGATCCTTCTTTAATTTCTCTGCAAGACGTTAATTGTTACCCACTTGAAATCCAAATTGAAATTATTGACCTACAGCACCATACTATACTGAAAAGTAAATACAAGGAACTTATTTCAACTGCAAGTGATCCAAATTATATTGAATTTTGGAAATTCGTACCAACAAGCAATTTTCCAAATTTACAAGGTTTGGCTGTCAGATATTGATGTAGGTCTGGATCAACATATGTTTTTAAACAAATGTTTTCTATTATGAACATAATAAAATCAAAATATTGTTCAAGTTTAACCGATATGCGCCTAAAACACCTAATTTTGTTAGTATCATTAAGAACTAATCCTAATATGGATGACTTGGTAAAAAAAGAAAAAAAATACAAATTCAAAAGCTACATTAAGTACTGACTGTTTAATAATTATTTAGAATTAAATGTTTCAAGTTATTCTTTTTTATTTCATACATAGCCTAACTGAACCTTTAAAAACGTTTATTAACAATAAAACCTAAGTTTGTACTTTTGTTTTATTTACTATATTATTTTTTAAATCTCCACTACTCAGACTTACATGAAAATAAATGTGTTATTTGCGTAAAAATCCAATAATCAGCATATAAATATCGTTTTTTCACCTTTTAATATCTTTTAGTACGTTGGAAAAATTGGAAGTGGAACGCATAATTTTTTTTTCAAGATAGTGGTACTCTACCCAAAATGGTTGGCCACCCCTGGTGTAGGATGTGATGTCAGAAAGTTTGGCCAAAGGAAGCTCCTTTGCCTTGGCCCGGACTTCAGTGAAGTGATGAGCCCGCATGATTTTTTGCAGAACGATTGGCGGGGTATCTTTGGAAGAGTCAATGAGGATGTAACGCTTTTTTCTGGATGGACCACATCTATGATTCTTCTTTTTCCATTTAGGGGTGGTCGGGAGAAATGATTGGGGTATCGGAGTGATGGAGATTCTAAAATCAGGGGCAGGCAGTGAGGCTGGGGCAGTCCACTTTTAAATGTCCGGAACCTTGACAGATGAAACAATGGCAGATGATTTCTAGATAGTGGATATTCACTTTGTATTTGTCGATGGTGATGACATTAGGAATGGGCGTTGATAACTCTATCTTTAGCTTCTGTGTCCCATTGAAGAAGTCAAAATCTCCCTACCATTTTCCCCAGACGATGTCTGATTTTGGGAGGCCGTATTGGCGCAGATGGCTGAAAAGATCTTGATCTGGAAATTGATATGGTAAATTTCAAATTCAGACCCAACATCTGTTTTCGGCGGCTGGGCGAACAGGAAAGTTGACTCTGTCGATGGTGGAGCCGGTCTCGATGAGCGAGTTGGCGTACTGAAGGGAGGACAGCGTCACTTCAAAGCTGGATTGACTCCCAGGTTGCAGGCAGCAAAGTTCTTGCGAATTCCCGATCACTTCAAAAATGGCACCAAAGATGACAGAAGGAACTGGACGGCTGGAACCGAAGTCAACATGAATTGAAGGTCTTTGGTTGAGCTGGATAGGCATTGCGAGAGTATGGAGAAGACGACTTACCTCTTCAAAATCAGAATGAATCTAGATAGTGACAACTTAGTGCAACAACAAGTTCGAAAACGATTTCGGCAATAATGATAACAATGGTGCTACTTTGAATTGCAAGAAAAATTAAGAATAATCATTTCTGACACCCATGCTATGAGCTCAAACTAGAGCTTCTTGATGGAAGAGAAAGAACAGTGGGCCCAATACACAGTCGAACTGGGGATTCACTGTTTGATCCGGGATGCCTTAGCTGCTCGGGCGTCTTTTTGATCTTTTGGCAATTGTGTTAGCCCTGCAAAGGGTAACAATATACTATAATGAAAAATTAAATGCAGCAATTGGCCTTTTTTTTTTTCAATCTTACGTTCCAATCTGGGTATACCGAGGATGGTCACAGGGCAGATCACAAGAAAGGAACATGATCTGAAGTACGATTTTGATTTGCTAGTATTCTATGATGCAAAGGTAGCCAAGATCATGTTGTGACGGAACCTGTTTTCCTGATAACAAAAATTCATAATGTTTTTTGCTACAACTTGTTAAATTACTTTATAAGAAAGTAATCCAAGTTTGTATGGATTGAAAACTGTTGCGAATTTGGTACAATAAAACTAATAAACTAAAAATGATGAAAATTTCTACCTTTTCATGTCTGAGGAACCCAGCACCAACGTACTTTATCCAACTTGTAATAAAAAAACAAACAGAGATAATAAGAGCTATAAAGAAAATTACAGCTTTATTTATCCAATACAACAAAATGTCCTTAGGGAATAAAACACCCTTACTAAAACTGGGAGAAACTTAAACAAATAATATGGCAAAAAACATCAAATGAGCATCTTTCTTCGCACACGATGAAATCGCACACTCATAAAATTGAAGTACACTGTGTGGGCAGAGTACATTGTTCTCCAGGGCAGACACAAGGACTGCTACTTTACTGCCTTCCCTATAACAGAAAGATTAGAATAAACTCAGTGTAGCAAATGCTTCTTAAAAAATAGTAAAAATTTAAAACTATCAAGAGAACATGTGAATAAATTGGATATAACTTATTCCCTTTACATATGGGGAGATGATATCATACGTTATTTAATATGATAAATTTATTCAACTGGTTCTTGTTTACAGTAGTATGGGGTCAAAAATCACCATACATGTTGTAAATAACACAACAAAGAAAAAAATTACATAGGTTTAATACTTTTTTCTTTTCACAAATTGTCAATTGAATTGAAAATACTATTAAAACTTATTTAACACCCAAATACTTCCTTTTTCGAAGCAAGGATGATTGTAAAAACAGAACTATGTGAGATATTTTATTTTTTAATTCTTAAACAGTTTATCATTGTAATTTTCCAATAAGCTGGAAATAAACTCATATCTGTCCTTTCTGAATCTTTTAAAAAAAATATCAGAATACTTTACAATGTGCAAAAAGTGCTTTTAATGTTGAAAATATTTTTGCTGAGGTTAATTAAAAAAAAATTTTTTTTTCCCCATCAAATTTTAATGACAGTAAAAGGCTATTGTTAAATTCAACAACAGAAATATTACATGTTTATTTTATTAATGGTTTCCTGTACTGTTGCCACATAGAATACAAAGTAATGCAAGCTTAATAAGTACAATTTCTAACTTTGGCAACATGGCAAATTATTTCTGGTATTTGGTGTTTTTTAAATGTTAAATATAATGTTACTTCCCATATCTGGCAACAAATAATATACATAATTTCTCTTTATATATTTAGCCACAGTATGTATTTTTGTGTTAGGAATTCTAACATAATAGGTTAGTTTTCAGTTTACCATCCATGTCTTCAGATGTATCGCTTAAAATGGCATACTAGTTTCTCTAATGTTGTAATTGAACTAATTTGTTTGTTGGTGTATTAATGAATTATCCTAAACTTTCAAAGCTTTAATAAAATAATTTAGATCCAACATCAGACTTGAAAATTAACACAACACATGGTGGAATTGCAATTGATTGATTGATTGGTTTAGGATTAGAAAACATAAATTGTAGAAATTACATCGTATATTTTAATTGTTATAGACCAATGTTTATTACGTCTTTCTGAAGACTTTCAAAAAAAAAAAGTTATTAATACATTAATAACATATTAAAAGCTTTCTTTGGAATATTTCTAAATACTGGTAACGATTTTTATTTATAATTTCAGTGACGGTAATGTGAATGGTTTTTATAAGAGTATTTCTCAAAGTGTAATTCATCGATCGGGATGTTGGGGGAACTATCAAATGATCAGTAAAATTTTTAAGAAATTTAAGAACAAAAAATAATGAAATCTTATATCTAACATCACATCATGGTGAAGTGCCTATTCGTAACGAGTACAAATTCAATGCAGAAAATAAAATTTCTAAAAGTGACATCTCCTGGCATATCACTAAGTAATTTAGGAATCCATAAAATACTATAAAATACTAAAGTAATTTAGGAACCTCTATGAGTGGAGGGGGAAGATATAAAAAATCAGATACTGGATACTTTTAACATTTAATAACGATGCATAGAACAAAATTGTTTAGTTTGCAACTGATAGTTGTCAGTAAGGTCTAATATTATTAGCTAGTTAACAATCTTAGTTCAGATAATACATTCTTAAATTTTGACTCTGTGGTCCTTTAATGACTATTTTTTATACAAACGTATTTTTTTCCCATAGACTCGATGCTAAATTTATTTCCATTCAGAGACCACCAGAAGCCATTCTTCTAGAAGCTATGATACTTTGGAGATTTGGGAATGGAGAATTTTAACGTTTTTATTTTCTGAACTTGAGCCATTAAATGGAGACAAATGAACAATTTAATGATGACTTTCCCTTCAATATTTTTTTCCATATACAGTATCAGATTAAAGTGACAATTGTGGCTTGAGGAGAGGCCAGAAAAACCTGACAACAGCGTCAGCTTGACTAGTTCGAGTCACCCTCATACAAAAGGAACACAATATAATTTAATAATAGCAAAGGAGGTATAGACTATTTAAATCGAGTAAGGTGAGACTGGTAAAATAGCCACAGAATATTATATGCAGACTATATACAGGGCATCCCAAAAACATTGACCACAGCTCTAATTTCTTAAATATTGATCCTAGACATATGTGTTAAATTGCAAAGTGGCATAAGAAAAGGGGTTGAATTTTATGAAATCGATTAAAATCGCAGAGAATTATTTTTTGAAAAAATACAAAATTTAAATTTTTATACAGTCCCTGTACACAAAAATTTCCAATAAGTGAAATGTGCCCCATACTCCAATAGGTCAATATACAAAATTTCAGCATTCTAGTGGAAAAAGAACCAGAGATATGAAAGCTCATGAACACTGACTGACAACACTTTGAAGGGAGCAACGGTACATGCCGGAAGGAGGGAAAATTCACTCTGGTAAGTCACAATTTTTGTGAGTTTTTCGTGGGGGATTTTACCACAAATAAATTTGACACCCACGTATTAGTAGCTCAAACTAGAGCTATTTTTGTTTAGGAGAAAAAGAGATGCCGTCCTCATCGTAGATCTCGCCCTGGTGGCTTTATATGTCGACCATTATTTGGAAATTGTGTTATCCCTGTGAAGGGTAATAATATCTTACAATTTAATATACGGAGGAAAGAGCGTTTGTTCTTGTTCTCATTCGTCTAGTAGGTCAAGACACCGCAGGCTCAACGCGAGGACCCTGGTTCGAATCCGAGATGAGGACGGCGTCTCTTTTTCTCCCAAACAAAAATAGCTCTAGATTGAGCTACTAATATGTGGGTGTCAAATTTATTTGTAATAAAAAATCCTCCACGAAAAACTCACAAAAATTTAGCCCCGGTGGCTTTGTGTGTTGACCATTATTTGGCAATTGTGTTATCCCTGTGAAGGGTAATAATATCTTACAACTTAATATACAAAGAAAAAAGCGTCTGTTCTTGTTCTCATTCGTCTAGTAGGTCAAGACACCGCGGGGACCCTGGTTCGAATCCGGGATGAGGACGGCGTCTCTTTTTCTCCTAAAACAAAAATAGCTCTAGTTTGAGCTACTAATACGTGGGTGTCAAATTTATTTGTAATAAAAAATCCCCCACGAAAAACTCACAAAAATCTCGCCCCGGTGGCTTTGTGTGTTGACCAATATTTGGCAATTGTGTTATCCCTGTGAAGGGTAATAATATCTTACCACATTATATAATAATGTTTGGTACCCACGTATATTTTGCTCAAGCTACAGCCTTTTTGTTTTTGGAGAAAAAGAGGCACCGTCCTCATCCTGGACTCGAACCAGGGTCAACGCATTGAGCCCTTGGTGTCTTGACCTACTAGACGAATGAGGACAAGAACAAACGCATTTTTCTTCGTATATGAGGATGTAAGATATTATTACCCTTCACAGGGATAACACAATTGCCAAATAATGGTCAACACAGAAAAGCCTCCGGGGCGAGATTTTTGTGAGTTTTTCGTGGGGGAATTTATTATACAATAATTTTTGCCACCCACGTATATTTAGCTCAAGCTAGAGCTTTCTGTTTTTTAAGAAAAAGAAGCGCCGTCCTCATCCTGGACTCGAACCAGGGTCCCCGCCTTGAGCCTGTGATGTCTTGATCTACTAGACATTATTGTATAATAAATTCCCCCACGAAAAACTCACAAAAATCTCACCTTGCAGGCTTTTCTGTTTTGACTATTATTTGGCAATCCCTGTGCATGGTAATAATATCTTATATCCTCATATACGGAGAAAAATGCATTTGTTCTTGTCCTGATTTGTCTAGTAGGTTAAGACACCGCGGGCTAAACGCGGGGACCCTGGTTCGTGTCCAGCATGAGGACGGCGCCTCTTTTTCTCCAAAAACAAAAAACAAAAAAATTGTAGCTTGAATTAACATACGTGGGCAGCAAACATTATTGCATAATAAATTCACCCACAGAAAACTCACAAAAATCTTGCAGCAGAGGCTTTTCTGTGTTGACCATTATTTGGTAATTGTGTTATCCCTGTGAAGGGTAATAATATCTTACCACACATATCTTCAGGTATTTAAGTTCTATCAGTTTGTGAGGAATGAAAAAAAAAATTCACGGGAAACAGGAACCGGCATTTACAGTAATAGTGGATACTGTAATTAATAAAGTAGAGCAAATTTGGAAAAATTCGTCCATTCCCATAGTTCATAGAAAAAGAACATTGCAAATTTTAAAGAAAAAGCATGAAGAATTTAAGCATGTGAAAAAATCACATAAAAGTCATGGAAACGTTGAAACTTTTCGGCAAAATGGTTAAAGAATTCGAAGACAATTTAAATGTTTCATTTGACATTGTAGTATAAATGTTCCGATTTTACTGCATGCGTATGTGAAAAAATTCGAAAAGTTCCTGCTGCTGAGCAAGAGTTTCTTTTAGATCAAAGAGGAGAAAGAAAAATGTTTATTTTCTCTGTGGATAGTACTATCGCTAAAAAGCTTCCAAAAAGACATGCACAATCGTCAATCTGAGGGTAGACCTTTAAAGTATACGAAAAAAGACTCAAAAAATTCAAAAGTAGAGAAACCTGTACTGAAGAGAGTAAACCAGGATGCAGCTTTGACACTCTACGATAGATATTTCTGAAAATATTATAGTTTCTGATGGTGAAAATAGTTCTGAAGAACCCTTTCCATCCAAAGGGCATTCTACCGAAGAAAGTGAAAACGCTTCACAAGTTAATATAAACTTACCTCACTTTTCACGGACGTGATCGATACCGCATCACTGATAAGCCGGCATTTGTACTTGCATTTGCTATTCCCAAAGACGTGCAAAAAAAAAAAAGATTTCACTTCAGACGTTATTATTGACAGAAACAAAGTTCGAAGAGAGTGTATGAAAGCTCGTGTGGCTCTGAAAATTGAAGAACAGCTTGTTACATCGCAGCTGATGTCATTATATTTCCAGGGTTGAAAAAAAACCATCACTATGCAGACTGATTCACGTGGAAAATATCATCGGAATGTTGTATTACAAGAACGAAAATATATTATCGAAGAACCTGGGTCACATTACATAGCATGTGTCTCACCTTCTAGTACAGCATTATCCATTAAAAAGGCTATATGGGATTTTATATTAAAAAACAAAATGGATACAAGCAAACTGATAGTCATTGGAGGAGTAATTAGACTTTTAGAATTAGGGCTAAAGAAACTTCTCTTTTGGTTGATTTGCCAACTGCATTTAAACAAGTTACCGTTAAGACATTTGATGACACATTTAGGTGGTCCAACGACTGGTCACCAGAGAACATGCACGCGATATTGGTTCACAGCTAATTTCATGCCATACCTTACCGGGGTATGAATTTTCATCTAATAGAAGTGGAATCAGCAACAATGAACATGGAAGAACTTTCTACTGATCAAATGTACTTATTTAAAATTTGCAAAACTATTTTTGATGAAGAGTTTCCTACAAGATTGGCTGCTAAAAGATCTGAAAAACTTTCACATGCTAGGTGGATAACACTGGCAAATCTCATTTTACGTCTTTATGCATCCACCCATACTCCCACAGAAAATCTTGTGCATTTAGCTAATTTTGTAATGAAAGGGTATAGTTCAATGTGGTTTTTAATAAGGCGTGATACTACTTGCATAGAAGGTCCAAAAAATCTCTGGCGATCGATTCAGCTCAGCAGCTTCTTAATTCAAGACCTTAAGAATATTGTGCATACGATAATACAAAGGAACACATACTATGCTCACCCTGAAAATGTCCTATTCACAATGTTATTCGACGACAGAAAATATATTAGAGAACTTGCTGTTCGCCGTATAATGAAAACTAGAGATATCTCAAAGAATGGAATAAAGAAATTCAACATTCCCGCAGTAAATTTTGAGACTGAAGAGTACTATGACATGGTAGCATGGCATAAATTAACAGTGTATAAGCCACCATTAACACACGTCGCCTATCAAAAGGAGAATTGATTGCTCTGTATGAAATTCGGAAAACAGATGGCTCTTTGGCATTGTATAATTTACCTTCACACACACACACACAGGAGGGAATTGAATACTGCACAAAAGTAGTATCAGAAGCATCAAAGTTAGTTTGTGGAGAAGAGGCAAGGGATGGGTTCATCAGATGTAAATTAAAGAAGAGAAAAATGATGCCAATGGTTGAAGCAAAAAGCAAATTACAACTTTTTGCAACCAGAGATACTTAAAAATCATCATCATTAATGATTATTGAATTGATTCAGGTTGGCAGGATGGGCGGGTGGGGCTCAACTGGCAGCCACCTACACATGGTCAGCTCTAGGTAGTTTTTGAATTAAAACTAGCGAAGAGCTGCCTAAATATCTATGGGGTAAATTAAATTGAATAAAAAGATATTCCATGGTTTTTATAGACATCACCATTTTTTTTGTGACAATTTCACTGACTTCTAATCTAAAAATTAACTGCAAATGTTAATAAAGGAAAAAGGAAATGTGAAAATAACTCATGAACTATATCTTAAAACCAGTGACACGACAGATTTTCCCCAAAATTCAATATTCTTACCTAATTCATAAAAAAACCCTTCAAGTATTCAGTTTATTTTTTCTGTTTTTATGATCAATTTCAATATTAGATGTTACTTTTCCATGAAATTTTATTACCTTAAAATAAAAAATTATCTTCGAAAAAAAATTCAAAAAAAAAGGTAATTTTTCCATTTTTTTCAAATTTTCAATGGCTTTGTGCAGGTGAAAGAAATTAATATTTACCAAATTTTGCATGAGTTTTTCTCTTACCGAAAGGCAACTTTTCCACCCTATTCCCAAGAGTTTATATAAAAAAAGCTTTTTTTCCATCCACCCTAATATACATACCTAGTTCGGCTCTAGAATGTCTCTTTTTCTTCTATACATTGAAAGCTCTAGCTTGAGTTCAAGCTGGGGGGGGAGTGTATGTGTCAGAAATTGCTATCTATAAAAATTCCCCAAAAAAACATGCCCTAGTGGCTTTGTTTGTTTGTGGTTTTGCAGTTCAAGGACCACAATGGTCATGCTGCATCGGGACCTACTGTTTTTCGAGGAATCCGAACCTCTGGACCTACAATTTTCTGAGGAATCCAAACCTCTTAAGGCCCAGGGAACCAAACCCCAGACTACAGTGAGCATTTTTATGAGATCCTTGAGCAAGCGTTCTTTGCACCATTGAGAGTCGAATGAGTTAAGTACTAGGTGAATGCATTACCAAACTGCACCTCTGCAGGGCCCCCAGTGACTTTTTGTGCCGGTCATTTGGCAATTATGTTATTATTATTATTATTATTCATCTTTATTCATATCTACGTACAACATATTACAATAAGTAATTCATGAAACTTTAAAGTTGATTAACGTATTACATTTAACTTAATACAAAATTATCTAAAAATAAAAATTAGGAAGCAATTGTACAAAGATATTGGAGACACCGGAAAAAGACCAGTTTAACTGATCTGACTAGTCCAGTGCCCCCCCATAAACATAAAATACCTGTTAACATCAGCACCATGCTATTTATTAATTAAGTAAATGTGTAATTTCAATAAATAAAAAACAGCAAAAAGAGAAATGGCTGAACATCGGTAAGGGGCAGAAAAATTCGAGGAAAAAATAATTTCTCGAACCATGCGCTTAAATTCTGAAAGGGAATGAATGTAAGGGAGGTTATGACCGATATAATTCCAAATTTTTGGACCAATATAGTTCAAAGAGGTTCCACCAATATTGGTACGAGTGTGTGGTATTCTAAACATAGGTATTGATCCAAGATCATATTGTGGAGTAAATGGAACAAAATATATCGAGTCCCCAAGAAAATTAAAAATAATTCGTTTGAACATTAAGATCTGCATTAAATAGCAATATAGTGAAGTTACTGGAATGATATTAAAAGATGAGTAAAATGTCAAAGGATCAGATCGATTAAATCGATTTGGAAAGAAAATTGTAAAAAATCTATTTTGAAGTCGTGATAATCTAACTGTGTTTGTACTCGTAGAAAGACCAAAGATCAAAAACCCAAAATTGAATAATGAGGCCACTAACGAATGATAGAGCGTCAGAACAATCCTAGGTGGAAGAGAAGTCCTAAATCGCGTCATCATTCCAATGGTCCTTGAGACCTTTAGGCAAACATTATCGTATTGGCGGTTCCAAAGCAGTTCTGCTGTGAAAGTTATACCCAAGAATTTTACCTCATCACAAAATTTTATTACAATACCATCATAAATAATAGGTAAAATTGGAAAAATGCCACGTTTTGATCGTGTGAAAACCACAGTTGATGATTTATGTGTATTGATCGTAAGTTTATTAGCTAGAAACCATTCAGTCATATCATGGAGCGCAGTGTTAGCAATAACAATTAAATCCTCCAAACAGTCACCAACAAAAAAAAAAAAAAAAAAAATGTTAATCCTGAAGGTAATAATATTTTACAAAAACCTTATATACAGAGAAAAGGAGCGTCATTCCTGTGTCTTGGTGGCTTAGCGGTTAAGGCACTCTCGATTTAATGGAGGGATCCTTGAACTCTAGGCAAGGGCGGACTTTTTCTTGAATACATTGAAAACTTTAGTTTAAGCTCAAGTGTGGGTGTCAGAAATTACTATCAATTTATATGCATGCACACAACAGTTTTTTTTATGATTTTAGACTGAAGGGGTGGGGGGTGGGGGCGGCTCACAAAATTCTGCTCAGTCTGTTAAAATACCCCAGTAGACCTCAAAGGTGATATCTGCAAATCATATCGATGACACCTAAGTATGCAAGATCTTTTCAGATGCACTTATATTTTCCTCTATGGAAATATGTCCAATTTCATTGAGGTCTCAATATATAATCAGCTTCTAATACAACAAATTTAAGGCCATCCTTTAAAAAGCCCATTCGTAAGAGATAGGGTTTTGTTTTCCCTCAATACAGTCAACACATATCTTCCAAGAATTTTCCATCTATTGACTCTTGTATGGTATGTGTGTGTGCA
>QLNU02014176.1:79557725-79572505 GCA_006491805.2 Dysdera silvatica
ATCGATGAATTACACTTTAAGAAATACTCTTATAAAAACCATTCACATTACCGTCACTGAGATTATAAATAAAAATCGTTACCAGTATTTAGAAATATTCCAAAGAAAGCTTTTAATATGTTATTAATGTATTAATAACTTTTTTTTTTTGAAAGTCTTCAGAAAGACGTAATAAACATTGGTCTATAACAATTAAAATATACGATGTAATTTCTACAATTTATATTTTCTAATCCTAAACCAATCAATCAATCAATTGCAGGTCCACCATGTGTTGTGTTAATTTTCAAGTCTGATGTTGGATCTAAATTATTTTATTAAAGCTTTGAAAGTTTAGGATAATTCATTAATACACCAACAAACAAATTAGTTCAATTACAACATTAGAGAAACTAGTATGCCATTTTAAGCAATACATCTGAACACATCGATGGTAAACTGAAAACTAACCTATTATGTTAGAATTCCTAACACAAAAATACATACTGTGGCTAAATATATAAAGAGAAATTATGTATATTATTTGTTGCCAGATATGGGAAGTAACATTATATTTAACATTTAAAAAACACCAAATACCAGAAATAATTTGCCATGTTGCCAAAGTTAGAAATTGTACTTATTAAGCTTGCATTACTTTGTATTCTATGTGGCAACAGTACAGGAAACCATTAATAAAATAAACATGTAATATTTCTGTTGTTGAATTTAACAATAGCCTTTTACTGTCATTAAAATTTGATGGGGAAAAAAAAATTTTTTTTTAATTAACCTCAGCAAAAATATTTTCAACATTAAAAGCACTTTTTGCACATTGTAAAGTATTCTGATATTTTTTTTAAAAGATTCAGAAAGGACAGATATGAGTTTATTTCCAGCTTATTGGAAAATTACAATGATAAACTGTTTAAGAATTAAAAAATAAAATATCTCACATAGTTCTGTTTTTACAATCATCCTTGCTTCGAAAAAGGAAGTATTTGGGTGTTAAATAAGTTTTAATAGTATTTTCAATTCAATTGACAATTTGTGAAAAGAAAAAAGTATTAAACCTATGTAATTTTTTTCTTTGTTGTGTTATTTACAACATGTATGGTGATTTTTGACCCCATACTACTGTAAACAAGAACCAGTTGAATAAATTTATCATATTAAATAACGTATGATATCATCTCCCCATATGTAAAGGGAATAAGTTATATCCAATTTATTCACATGTTCTCTTGATAGTTTTAAATTTTTACTATTTTTTAAGAAGCATTTGCTACACTGAGTTTATTCTAATCTTTCTGTTATAGGGAAGGCAGTAAAGTAGCAGTCCTTGTGTCTGCCCTGGAGAACAATGTACTCTGCCCACACAGTGTACTTCAATTTTATGAGTGTGCGATTTCATCGTGTGCGAAGAAAGATGCTCATTTGATGTTTTTTGCCATATTATTTGTTTAAGTTTCTCCCAGTTTTAGTAAGGGTGTTTTATTCCCTAAGGACATTTTGTTGTATTGGATAAATAAAGCTGTAATTTTCTTTATAGCTCTTATTATCTCTGTTTGTTTTTTTATTACAAGTTGGATAAAGTACGTTGGTGCTGGGTTCCTCAGACATGAAAAGGTAGAAATTTTCATCATTTTTAGTTTATTAGTTTTATTGTACCAAATTCGCAACAGTTTTCAATCCATACAAACTTGGATTACTTTCTTATAAAGTAATTTAACAAGTTGTAGCAAAAAACATTATGAATTTTTGTTATCAGGAAAACAGGTTCCGTCACAACATGATCTTGGCTACCTTTGCATCATAGAATACTAGCAAATCAAAATCGTACTTCAGATCATGTTCCTTTCTTGTGATCTGCCCTGTGACCATCCTCGGTATACCCAGATTGGAACGTAAGATTGAAAAAAAAAAAGGCCAATTGCTGCATTTAATTTTTCATTATAGTATATTGTTACCCTTTGCAGGGCTAACACAATTGCCAAAAGATCAAAAAGACGCCCGAGCAGCTAAGGCATCCCGGATCAAACAGTGAATCCCCAGTTCGACTGTGTATTGGGCCCACTGTTCTTTCTCTTCCATCAAGAAGCTCTAGTTTGAGCTCATAGCATGGGTGTCAGAAATGATTATTCTTAATTTTTCTTGCAATTCAAAGTAGCACCATTGTTATCATTATTGCCGAAATCGTTTTCGAACTTGTTGTTGCACTAAGTTGTCACTATCTAGATTCATTCTGATTTTGAAGAGGTAAGTCGTCTTCTCCATACTCTCGCAATGCCTATCCAGCTCAACCAAAGACCTTCAATTCATGTTGACTTCGGTTCCAGCCGTCCAGTTCCTTCTGTCATCTTTGGTGCCATTTTTGAAGTGATCGGGAATTCGCAAGAACTTTGCTGCCTGCAACCTGGGAGTCAATCCAGCTTTGAAGTGACGCTGTCCTCCCTTCAGTACGCCAACTCGCTCATCGAGACCGGCTCCACCATCGACAGAGTCAACTTTCCTGTTCGCCCAGCCGCCGAAAACAGATGTTGGGTCTGAATTTGAAATTTACCATATCAATTTCCAGATCAAGATCTTTTCAGCCATCTGCGCCAATACGGCCTCCCAAAATCAGACATCGTCTGGGGAAAATGGTAGGGAGATTTTGACTTCTTCAATGGGACACAGAAGCTAAAGATAGAGTTATCAACGCCCATTCCTAATGTCATCACCATCGACAAATACAAAGTGAATATCCACTATCTAGAAATCATCTGCCATTGTTTCATCTGTCAAGGTTCCGGACATTTAAAAGTGGACTGCCCCAGCCTCACTGCCTGCCCCTGATTTTAGAATCTCCATCACTCCGATACCCCAATCATTTCTCCCGACCACCCCTAAATGGAAAAAGAAGAATCATAGATGTGGTCCATCCAGAAAAAAGCGTTACATCCTCATTGACTCTTCCAAAGATACCCCGCCAATCGTTCTGCAAAAAATCATGCGGGCTCATCACTTCACTGAAGTCCGGGCCAAGGCAAAGGAGCTTCCTTTGGCCAAACTTTCTGACATCACATCCTACACCAGGGGTGGCCAACCATTTTGGGAAGAGTGCCACTATCTGGAAAAAAATTATGCGTACCACTTCCAATTTTTCCAATATACTAAAAAATATTAAAAGGTGAAAAAACGATATTTATATGCTGATTATTGGATTTTTACGCAAATAACACATTTATTTTCATGTAAGTCTGAGTAGTGGAGATTTAAAAATTAATATAATAAATAAAACAAAAGTACAAATTTAGGTTTTATTGTTAATAAACATTTTTAAAGGTTCAGTCAGTTAGGTTATGTATAAACTAAAAATGAATAACTTGAAACATTTAATTCTAAATAATTATTAAACAGCCAGTACCTAATTAATGTGGCTTTTGAATTTGTAGTTTTTTTACCAAGTCATCTATATTAGGATTAGTTCCTAAAGATGCTAACAAAATTAAGCGTTTTAGGCGCATATCGGTTAAACTTGAACAATATTTTGATTTTATTATGTTCATAATAGAAAACATTTGTTCACAAATATATGTTGATCTAAACCTACAACAATGTCTGACAGTCAAATCGTGTAAATTTGGAAAATTGCTTGTTGGTACAAATTTCCAAAATTCAATATAATTTGGATCGCTTGCAGTTAAAATAAGTTCCTTATATTTACTTTTCAGTATAGTATGGTGCTGTAGGTCAATAATTTCAATTTGGATTTCAAGTGGGTAACAATTAACGTCTTGCAGAGAAATTAAAGAAGGATCAGTGAAAAGATCAGCATTTTTTTTATCTTCTTGAAAATTATCAAACCTAGCACTGAATGCAAATGAATATTAAATTTTTAAATCTATCATAGTTAGGAGCATTATTGACTTTGGTAGCTAGTTCCTGCATTAATATGATATGTGTTAATCTTTTGTCTCCAAAATTGAGATAAAAAAGCAAAAGTTCTTTCACAAAAAAAGATGTATGACCAACTAGGGTAGGAAAAATACAGTATTTTCCCTGTAATCTTAAATTTAAATTATTTAAATGTCCCATAATATCAGTGAGAAAACCTAAATCCCATAGCCAATCTTCATTCTTGAGTAGCAAGCACTCACTGGACAGTTCGTGGTTTTCTTCCAGATACTTTAAAACACATTCCCTCAAATTCCAAAATCTCACGAGTGCACTTCCTTTGCAAAGCCAGCACACACTACAATGAAGAAGTAACTCGCCATTCTCTTTCATTTCTTCCGGGAAAAGCTCATGAAATCGTCGTCGATTCAGAGCTCAAGCTCGTATTTTGTTGATATAGCACGCTACAGTGTTAACAACAGAAGACAGGTTTAAGTCCTTGGCACAAGGAGCTTCTTGATGGATAATACAATGATACTTAAAACCTCTTTCCTTTGCAAATAATTTTCAAGCAATGTAACAAAACCTTTTATCCTGCCAACAATGCAAGGCATTCCATCTGTGCAAACACTATCTAATTTTGTCCACTCTACTTTGTTAACTTCAATTACATTTATAAGTTCTTTAAAAATATCCTCACTTGTAGTTAAAATTAGTTGGTGCAAATCAAGAAGTTCTTCCACAATATCAAAATTATCGTTCGTGTAATGCACAAATATGCTTAACTGTGCATTGTCTGTGATGTCACAGCTTTCATCCAAAGTTAATGTAAAGTATTTGCAATATTGTAGTCCAGGGACAATTTGTGTGCCAACATCCTGGCCCATGTCATCTATACGATGCATGACGATATTTCTAGACAAAGATATTTTGTCAACCATATTTTTGACGTTTATATCACGGACAATTTGGGCAAACATTAAAATGCTATTTTTCATTATCTGCATTCTGTCAGAAAAGGATTTTTTCTTGCGGGCTAACAGCAGAGAAAGTTCATAAGAATCCTTGACCATAGTTTCCATTTCGTCATTTCTCTTCTGGAACAAGGATTGTTGGCAGGCTCATGGACATGGTGAAAATAAAATTTTTAAAACAACGAAGCTCGAAGCCAAAATCTAAAAACAATTTAAAAATAGCTTAACATCTTGCTCGGCAGTTTAAAATCAACTGAGCCAGACAGCCAAAGTGTCCACTCACTCTCGCTCAAGAACGGACAACCATAGCAAGACACAACGGTGCCAAAGCAGGCAATTTAAACCATTGGGCTCGTCCTATGACCATGCTGTCTTACCGCATCATTGTACTGGTGTCAAGCAGTGCTGCTTTCCGGCGCTGTTGTATTCAGTAGCATATGACTAAGGTTTTTACGGATTTTGGCGAAGTTCCTGAAGGCGGCATTATTATTTTTTTCAATTTTTTTTATTTTTCAGTAAGTCTTTGCGTGTCACTGTAAAACCCGCTGTGCCACAGGTTGGCCATCCCTGTCCTACACTAACGACGACCTTATAGACAACGTCAAACAAATCCATTCCTATATCTTCATCCGTAGGCCTAGGGCCATTCCTATGATGGGGTTGCAGTAGGTGCCCCCATTCCCGTATCTGGAAGGGGGATCTTAGGGATCGGTCCCCACCCCCCGAATTAAATTTTTAATGGGAACTTGCCACGGCCTTGCGTGCTGTAAAAATGTGTGAACATCCCAAAATTAAATCCTAGCTACGGTCTTGGATGCTCCCGCATCTGAGTGGTTGAAACCAGGGATGGCTATAGTTCTTTTATTATATATTGTCTTTAATTTTTGGATTGAAGACATTATCAAGGTTCTTTGTTTTATAAAAATAAAATTTAAGAAATTTCTCGTTGTCGTAGTAACTGTTTAAAACTATGTATATGTGAAAGTAAGCATTGTGCATATAAATGAGTCTTAATTAAATAATATTAAATAAAAAGGGTGGCGATTCACTGCTTTTGAACTTACATGGCCAACAACCCAGGAACATGCCTGAATAGACCATAGGATTATTGAAACATCTCTTGTCATGGAGTAGTTTTTCGAAATGGGAGAAACAGTATTAGAAGGTAGCTGATTATTAAAAGTGATATCAGAATTTGCAAATATGTGCATGGTATCCAAGAAATTGAGGGCAAGTGGAAAAAAGCTTTTTGAATATATTTCACCTACTTAAATGAGAATTTATGGTCAGCCTCCCACATGAAATTAAAACTTAAGGAAGAGCCCTATTGATAATTTTCTATACTGAAGCATGAAGCCAATTATTCCTGCACCTTTATCAATAATTTTCTATAGTCATTTCCGGTTGCCGCCATCATAAGTCCAGAAAGAGTTAAATGCCAACGTTCTACACCTATATCTCTATTCGTGAACTTTTTTCATTTTTTTTAAATACAAATTCGATTTGTCATAGTATACGTTCAATTTACGAACAGATATTGAAGTGACATATCATTTATTATGTAAGGAGAAGTGTAAACAATTGGATTTATCATGTTGAAAAATGGCGTTTATGTTGTTGAACCCATATCATAGCCAATTATTGTTCAATCAAACATTTTTCCCGTCTGCTACAGTAGCCGTCTAGGAAATTTTGATGTTTGTCATGTAAGTGGATAAAATTCCCCCTCCCCCAAGGTCGCATGTCCATCTTCATACTTAAGGAAGTGTTCAAGTATTACGTAAGCAATATTTTGGCCATTTCAACTCCCCCACTAGTAAGCAAAAATTAACATTGGCTAACATAGGAAAATAAGACCAATGGCAACCACCCTCCTTCCAATCCCAAGATGCTTACATAATACTTGAACTCCCCCTAACAGGCACAAAATTGCTAAACAGAGTTTTCTGATCATAGGGTCATAGCCGGAACATTAGTAATGCGATGGTTCTCCTTGCTTTAGTGTACGATTTTTTAACAATTGGTTCTCCCTTATTTCGGTGGCCTTTAAATAAAATATACGTTTTTATGTTAATAAAAAATAATTAGTAATAAATAATTTCATTATATTTTAATAATTTATTTGTACAATTTATGCATATTGCATTACTAAACTTGGTGATTAATGGCTCTATTTATTCATTTTTTACTTTCACAAAAAGCATGTATCTTGTTTCAAAACTTTATGTATCAAAAAGCAAACTAGTTTTGAAATGATAATAAAAGCATCGCCAATTCTTATAAATATTTCGCCAAACCGCTGAATCTGTGAGAATTTTGAAAATTTTATTCTTTAATTAAAAATTAATATATAGGTTTCACAGAAAAAGAATTTTGGATTTGTAATTATGGGTCTAAAATCTATAAATATCAATATGTCCCTCTCAATTCCTAGTAATTTGGCGTAATTCCCTTGTAAGCATAAACAATTTTAATAATTTACATAAGAAATGTAACACCAGGCTTTGGTTTATCAGGTCAGTTGACACAACCAAATGCCACATAGACCAGCATAATGGGCGAAACAACGATTTTCCGTTAAAAGTTATTTGTCAATTTGAAGCTCACAACACTAACTGTAGGATATTAGAAAAAAGTCCATGTTTTCTGGGCTGATAATGGCCAACCGGAAGGAGAACCTTGTTTTCGGTATAGCTTCAACGATATCGTTTTAGTGCACTTCCATAAGTTTTAGTTCCATGGCTTCTCATGAGTATTTCCCTAACACTTTCTAGAGTCCTCATTTGTGGATATAAGCTTCAGACTCTTTAGACTAATATGAAGGGTTTGCCTAGTGTAAATATGGTCACACTGGCAAAGGAGGAAATAAATTCCCCAAAAACTAAAATCTGAGGTGTGCTCTTTTTAGTTTGGTGAAACCCAGTTTATTGACTAGAGAAGGATAACCACCTGAAAATTGAATTTCCAGAGACTGGAAGTAACTTTGAAAATTTTTCACATGAACGGGATGCAGTTAATATTGTAACATAGATAAACCTAAATTGGAGAGAGTGGTATCCAGTTAAGATGGAGTCAATTTTTTCAGGGTCGGGTTGATGATAGAACGTTCACAAAGTTTTTTCTCCATTTGACCTCCATTTCTTTGAGGTCAAGGACATAACTGCTAATTCTGATATCATCCGTTACTGATCAGACTCTTCAACGCTCATACTGGCATATGTAGGGGAATGTTGATAAAGGTTGTAACTCTCCCATCGTGATGAAATTTTGCATATTTACATAGGAATATACGGACTTGTAGCTCTGTAACTCCCACCCCCCCCCCACCCCCATTGAATATACAGGATGTACCAAAAAATTTACTGCAGCTCTAATCCCTTAAATATTGATCCTGGACATACATATTAAATTGGAAAGTGGCATGGAAAAAGGTGCAAAATTTTATGAAATCCTTCAAAATTGCAGAGGATTATTTTTCGAAAAATACAAAATTTATATTTTTATATGGTCCCAGTACACAAAAATTTCCAATGAGTCAAATGTGCCCCATTCTCCAATGGGTCAATATACAAAATTTCAGCATTCTAGTGGAAAAAGGAACGGAGATATGAAGTCCCAAAATAATGTGACTTCATATCTCTGTTTAAAAAAGGTGCAGAAGTTTATGAAATCGATTAAAATTGCAGAAGATTATTTTCTAAGAAATACGAAATTTAAATTTTTATATAGTACCCGTATACAAAAAATTTCTAATGGGTCAGATGTGCCCCATACAATAGGGCAATATACAAAATTTCAGTAATCTAGTGGAAAAAGAACCAGAGATATGAAAGCTCAAAACAACTGACTTACAAAAATTTGAAGGGAGCAATAGGTACATGCAGGGAAGAGGGGGAAAATTCATTCTGGTAAGTCACATTATTTTGGGACTTACCAGAATGAATTTCCCTTCAAATTTTTGTAAGTCAGTTGTTTTGAGCTTTCATATCTCTGATTCTTTTTCCACTAGAATACTGAAATTTTGTATATTGCCCTATTGTATGAGGCACATCTGACCCATTGGAAATTTTTTGTATACGGGTACTGTATAAAAATTTAAATTTCGTATTTCTTAGAAAATAATCCTCTGCAATTTTAATCGATTTCATAAAATTCTGCACTTATTTTTACGCCACTTTCCAATTTAATGCATATGTCTAGGATCAATATTTAAGGAATTAGAGCTGCGGTCAATGTTCTTGGGACATCCTGTACATCCCTCGGTAACTACAAAGGTGATCTTTCGTTTGACATCCGTCTTCTATATTTTATCTTGACATTTGCATGAGTTTCGGCGGACGTTGTGAATTTTTTAAATTTTATTTTCTTGTTTGAGAATTTTTCATTCTGTTAAACTGATTCAATGTTTTGGCATATGCACGGAATGCCTAGATCTAATCAAGATCTGTCGTTTGTGATCAAAACCAGCGCCGTCGCTGCTCAGAGTCATGAGCTATACTGATTGAAAATTTCCTTAGATGCCCAAATTGGTCGTTTTGTGTCGAGCCCCACCCCTTCAGTACTGTGCATACGCGGAGGTGACGTCATATTTTGGCGGGAACAGAACTATAGACCGGTTACAATGACTGTAAAATCATTACCGTCTGATTTATAGTTTCGGAGTTACTCCGTGGTTTTATATCGGTATGCAAACGTCATATCAAGATTTCTGAAATGTCACCCATTATTTTAATAAGGTTCTTACGACGTAGTTTATGACGTTTTAACGTCAAACAACAAGTGAATAAACGGGTTTCATTGTTGTGAAGCTCTGTTTTTGTTTGTTTTTTACGAATCGAACATCTCGATCGTCAAGTTTGCGGATGACTCGATTGTAAATTTGATTCAATCATCGCGGTTCTTTCGATTCTAAAAACATTTCATAATCGCGCATTAGTACACACGGTGTCGAGAAGCGGTAATAGGATTTGGAGATATGAGCGGGAACTGCTATTAAAAAAAAATGCCAGGAATCAAATTATGGTTTTAAGAAGGCCACTTTCATCGTTAATCACACACGTTTTGTTTTCTTTTACGGCAAATCTGGCGGTATGGCCTTTGCTCTCCTTGCGCCAGAAAAATATAATCAGCCAACGTCAGTTAATGCAAGTTTTTTATTGTTTGTTTGTGTTTTATGATGAATAGTTTCATTTAATAAGCCAAACAAAAGCAAATCATTCACAATCCCGGAAACGAACTTGGAGCTTTATATAGTGGCGAAAAACTTTTTTTTTTAAAGAACAGAAGTTTGGTGTCTCAAGAATACACTATGGGTCATCTGGGATACTATTACGGCTTGACCTGACCTTACTATGCATTTGCGCATAACGACGCTTACTGCGTAATCGAACCTACTCCAATGGATCGCTGGAAGGCATTAGATTTTAAGGTGATGGGTGAAAATTTTAATTTTTTTTCCTCGTATTTTAAATTTCATTTGTGCTTTCATTAACTGTTACCGATTAAATACCAAAAAAAAAAAATTTAGAATTTTCAAACGTATATTTGATTACTGTGTTATAATTTTAGTATTTCATTTGCTGTATTCATGCATATTAATGCACGCATTTGTGTATTATTTACAACGTATTAAAGAGCATTTGTAGCCTATGAGAATTTCTTCATAACAATAGATGGTAAACTCGCTTCGAATCATGGGTGCCGACGGCATAAAAATATTTGCGGGGACAATGTGCCTGTGGAGGCAGCTTGTTGTTAACCAGGGCCGTAGCCAGCGGGGGGTCCCAAGGGCCAGTCCCCACCCCTTCCGAAATGTTTTTACTACCAATACTTATTCATTAGCGAGGCTGTAAAAAATTCTTGCCTCCACGAAATAATTTCTGGTTAAAGCCTTGTTGTTAACAACTCTTTACAGCGATAACAGACACCCACAAGGCAGTGTTTAATTTAAATGTGCTTCTGCTTAATGACGTTCACTTTACCATAAAATGAATATTCTTGTTACATTTCCAGTTTCATTTTCGCATACAATGCTCCTTACTAACTTTCGTAGTTACTACGCTGATGTTGATGATTAAGTCCCAGATTTTCATGCATAAAATTTGACCGAAATAATATGCAAATATGCTCAAAATTATTAGAAAATGTGTAGAAATGTGCAAGTGCATAGAAAAAATTCAGACGATACTCATAAGCGATGTTTCGAAATGTATAAAATAACAATTTATTGAAACAGTGCAAATGTTCTTGAAATTATTGCATAACATATGTACTGAAATGCATAAAAAGTCACTTTGTTATGTCCTTGAATATGCACAAAATTAATATAAAATACATGAAATACGTATTAAGATATGCTTGAAAATATGGTCTTATAAGCATTGGCTTGGACCGAGCACGCCAGCAGGATAAAATCTTGGGGGGCGAAGACCTTAAAAAAATGGATATTTCTTACTCCACCTTTTTAATTTCACTTTTTTCTCAAACCATATCGAAATAGGGGGGGGGGGGCAATGGCCCACCCTTCCCTATACCTACCGGCGCCGCTGGCTTGAAATGGAAAATATTACACTTGGTCTTGACTTGGAAAGTATTATGCATATTGCGAAACATCATCACAGAAATGTGAAGACTCATAAAATTATTTTTTTCTAACTTTAATATTTAATTTCATCATTTACACTTGAAACATATTCTGTAGCATTTTTTTTTGTTTGTTTTCATTTTTATTTAAATGGCTTTTGCTGCTTTTTTTTTAAAAAAAATCGAATTAATCTGATTGATTAAATTACAAATAGATTTGAAAATACACACTTTTGAAAAAGTTATGAAAATTTTGCAGAAATATGAAAAATATGCATACAACGGCGAAATATGTATTTTGTAGAAAACCGGGCCCTAGTGATGGTGTAGACAGTCCCTTTAATTTATGTCGTTGATAATGAGCTTAGAGGGCCAAAAATTTCCTTGAGCTTGCGAAATTAAAATTGGGAAACTATAGTTGTAACGTTATTAAAAATGTTCCGTTTGAAAGTTGAAATAATAACACGTCAATGAAAACGCTGCCATGCAGAAAAGAGAACTATATAATACAATACAACAAATGCTATAGTTACATCAAATGAATGACAAAGTGCATTTTTTTATTTCGCACTAAATACACCATGTCGATAAATAAACCGCACTCCTTAGATTTTAAAAAATGAAAAATAAATTTTTAACGGTAAATTTTTTATGGGTGGGTCCACCCTGCTAACTGCGCTTAGTTTTTCAGCAATTAGCTACAATGGCACCCCTTTTCACCAAAGGTTATGTATATACGTATATTCCCCTTTGCTTTCATCTTTGAAACCCCACCCATTCCACATGATAAATTTTGGACTCCATGATTGGTTAAAGGAATTTGCGTAGGGGCAGGATCTATTCGTTTATCTCCTAGTGGGAGCACCGCTGACTAAATGAGCTTTCCTATTTGGTTGTATTTAATCTGTGTTCGGGGATGGTCAAGGCTCGGTTCGTTCCCCAGGCTTTGAAAGTTTCGGTTTCTTCGCGAAAATGTAGGCCCAGTACCTTATGGTGGCGTGCAGGTAGCACAGTCGTCTGTCGCGCAATTACACCGCGTTCGATTTATAATGTTATAGTGGAACACCTGCTTTTTCTACCCACTGTAATCCCAGTTTTGGTTCTTCAGAAAATTCTAAGTTCCAACGTAACATGTCCTCCTTACGCCGTAAAAAACAGATGCTTTCCAAATTTGATTTAATCGTATCTACCAAGCTTAGTATTTCGTTTATTTGAGTGGTCCAAATAATACATCCCTAGCTATAATTCATTATAATAGAGCTTCCGTGATTGAATTTGGGGAAGCGTAAGGCTCATCGAGATTCGAACTTACCACTATTGATAACTGTGATGTGATGTCACACTCCGTCCTAATTTAACGCTAAACAGACCCCTTTAGAAATTCTTAAAGAGAGGGGGATATCCTTAAGAGAGGGATATTTTTGATAGGGATTGAAGGGACGCGGGGCAGTGGACAATGAGGAAACATGCCGCTGCCTTAGCTCCGGTATCAGGCCCTGTCTATTCTTGTTTTGAAATGGAAGTTTTCCACTAGATGTGTATTCCCACGATTTTGCATGTTCATTCCCGCTTTGGAACAGCAACGCCTTGTAAAAAAATATACCTTGTAATAAACGTATTGTTTTTGTTTCCAGAGGTATCGAAATCATGTCTTCACGATTGTAATTCTGTGCACAAACTTCTACACTTCAGGAAAACACTAATTAAACGCCTAAAAGCAGGGTAAAAGAGGATCTACGGGACGAGTTACACGTGCGGAGGTCACTGGTCTACCGTACGCCCACCTTTCGAGAACCACGAGTACAAGGGGCGTTCAATAAAGGTTTCCCTTTACTTACTTTACTACTTCCGATTTTTGTAGGAGGATGAAATTAAGCGTTCATCATGATACGTATCTCCATAGGTAACGTGGTAATTTTCAGTTCTGAACTACTAACAGTTTCTCTTATACGGTGCTAACGTGGAATAACGTATGATCGTGGAACCAGTTAAATGCAGAGCGGTCACCAGGTTCCTGTACTTGAAAGGCGGCTCACCACGGGAGACGTTCGATGAGATGACAGAGACTCATGGGGAGGGTTCCCTATCGTATGATGTAGTCAAGCACTGGCATCGTCAGCTTTCGGTGAAAACGGCTCCCGTTCCAGGGCGACCAGAGTCCGCCATTGACGAAGACATCAGTGAATGGAGGATCGGCATATAACGGTTCGCTAACTAACCGCAGATGTCAAGATTGGTACGGGGTCTGTAGAAAATGAAGTCCATGATCATTCATGGCTCATGGGAAAAGTGTTGGCACGATGGGTTCCGCAGTTGTTGACACCTTTCCAAAAGCAAGAACGAGTCGCATGCTGACGGGCTCTTTTGGCCATGTATCAAGAAAACCAGGATACTTCTTCAACAGACTAATCACACAAGACGAAACATGGGTCCATCATTATGACGCACAGACTAAATAAGAGTCCAAACAATGGAAGCACTCTTACTCACTACCTCCAAAAAAGGCACATGTCCAAGTGTCAGCGGGCAATGTTATGCTCACGGTCTTTCGGGACTAGCAGGAGTAGTGATTGTCATAGTCAGGTATATATATGCGATCACACAGCGTGTGTGCAGGTAGTCGTGTGCTGCCACCAGCTCGGCTCGTAGCTGAGCAATATACGTCTCTTCGTGAGGCGGGTTCTTTATTCCTGTTTTCTATGTAGAAAACTAGAAGGTCGATGATGAAGAGTGAGGTAGATATCAAGAATGAAAAAACAATCTAAGACTATTTATTGAAGGTGGTTAGTATATACATTGACATCACAGACAAGGCAACTATAGGCGCACCGCCTAAGTTCCAACGTATTAGTCAGGCACGGAAATCACACACACGCGTGTCCGTCCTACTCCTCTGCCTCATTCGATCTCCTTTCTCTTACCCACTGTACGCAACCAACTCTTTCTCCACTATGATATAATTGGTCAGTCTTAAGACCGTGGTCACACCTGATTGGCCGATGTGACCCTTCTCCCCGTTCCATACATGTTTCCGTTGAATGACGACTTTTCGTGAACGTGCATATATGAATGCCGTGTTGATCGGCAATCCATCTCCCCCTCAGCCGCCTCGGCGGCTGATTACGCTGTTCAAGCGTCCTGTCTGGGATTACAGCGCCGCCACCTTCGGCGGCCACCATTCCCACCCCCCCCTGCAAAAGAGACACACACACACACATGTTTCCCATAAATATTCTGCAATGTCAATCTGGACATTGCAGAAGAGAGTTATTGCAATTTTATCCGCCCACATCCGGACTGTTTCCTCTACCCTTTTCACAAAGAAGACCTACAAGTCTCACTTTCCCATGCTAACACCATGTGATC
>QLNU02014176.1:79575351-79601746 GCA_006491805.2 Dysdera silvatica
TCTTGTTAACATAGGATTATACGAGTTATAGCCCTATAACCCCCCCTTAAGAACTTTCTGCTTGCGCCCATGCATATACCTGTACTATCTGAAGTTGGTATCGCTGGGTTAGTTGAACAACAAGCCTCGCTGCTCGATCTGATGTACTTTCAACTTCAAGAAGGTAGTCTTTAATTCTTTTGTTGATTAAGAAGCCAACACCACTTGTTCTTCCAGTTTCCGTTCCTCTATAATAATAATAATAATAGTGAGAGAGAGAGAGAAAGAGATAACTTTTAATGCTTTGCATATCCTATGTTTAGAGCTAGTTGCTATATGTATAAAAATATCCATAGTTCACAAGGGTTAGGCGCACCGTAGGAGTGGCCTCTACTTGGGTGCTGCTGCCATGTTAGTCCGTGTTTTTAACTGATACTGAGGTCATGAATAGTTATTCACAATGTTACTTGTTTATTAGGGCAATGGACTGTCTGGTAGTCCCATATTTCACAATTTATTGATATTTAAATTTTCAATTAGGGGCATGATTTGCAAATGAGTTTACAAATCTACAGAATTAGACATAGAGGGGATATCAAACTATTTTTAACCGAATTAATTATATTTTTTATATCTAAAAAAAAGTTTGTTTCATGAGTGAAGGACATTATGTAACGATATTATATTTTACAGGAAGTTGTTTCAGGAAAACTAACAATAGATCATTTCGTAGAGAAGTAAAGAGAGAATACCCCAGCTTGCTGAAGTAATATGATAAAATATGCAAATCAACGTAAAGCGGGTAAAATACTTTTATTAAAATCTTTCGGCTGGGACAGCCGAAAGCCTGGCTTATGTGTTTAATAAAAGTATTCCACACGCTTTACGATGACTTGCACATTTTATCCTATTAGATAATTATGTATTTGGAATTCATTTCAGAGCTATTACGTGGAAACTTGTTTATAATGCACAGTGTGATTGAAATATGATATTTTAAATCTTTATTTCGACTTGAAAATTATTAACAGATGTTTATTGTAATAAAATCGGCCTCTCAGATTACTGCATAGGTCTCGATGAAACATGCCTTGTAATTGTATATATATATTGAAAAATATATATACAAAGATAAGCGCAACTTTTCTTCTGAGTTCAGGTGGGCCATCTGGCGTGACGTTTCAGTTTATACGAAGTAGTCGGGGACGATGTCGTGTATTTTTCTTTACTCCCCACTGGCAATGCCGTATTTCCCAATAGGCTATAGACTAGGGCGGCAAAATTTTGTGTATTGAGTCTGATATAACAAAATCAATACCATACGATGATATAATCAGATGTTTTGCCGAGAAGAAAGCTAGACGTCATGCTTTCCATTTAAATACCAGCATTCAATATATTTTTTTTTTTTTCTAAAATTAAAATTTATTTCAATAAAATTGAATTTGATTTATTACATGCAAAAAAAAAAAAATAATACTTAAACAGAAATATTTTATGGAGATTTCTATTGGAAAAAATTGGAGCAAATTAAACATCCTAAACTTCCTTCGCATTTTTATTGATTGAGAAACAAATAACAATTTCAGTTCAACGTTCATTACGCTCTAAAATTAGATCATGCTTTTGATAGCATATACCTGTTTGTGACATTTATATCTCATGCCACCAACACTGAAAGCGATTGCTTGTTTTGTTCTTGCATTACATTCGACGAACGAAAGTTATATTCTGTTTCTTTCTAATCATTTCCTTACCTCAGAAAAACTTAGTTAAGGCTGTCATATTTTGTAATATTGATTTTTTTTGTTATAATTACACTTGTTTTAACTGTGGCTTGACATGAAAGGAATTGCTTTTTTTATTTTATAAGATAAAAAAAGTAAGATTTGAAGGTATTGAACGTTTGCTAACAAGATGTATTTGATATTATATAGACTGAGTTTAATGGCAGACCGTATAAAAGGTTTTATATAAAGTCAATGTACTTTATTTCAAATTAATCCAGGGCTTGTAAAGAGTTAACGACTTTGACGAAGCTAAAGGAAAGTAGGTGAAATAAGGCGTGCTACAAAGTATCTATTTTTAAGTTCCTAAAATAATTTGCTCACTATATATTTCCATATTTAATTTTCAAATGTAGATTTTCATTTTATGGACTCACTTTTATTATAATACATGTATATATACAACATGTTTTAGTTATGTAATTTTTAGAGAATTTTATTGCGTGGAGCATAATGTGAAAATGAGGTTTATAAAACATTCATTTAAGTAGTCATTCATTAAATAAAGTATACGTTAAATTTTTACTAAGGCGTTTGAAAAATTAAATACCAAGACGAAGAACATATGTACAACTAAACAGTTCATATAAAACATAAATATTTTTTATAGAATTTTAATAACTGGTAATTTTTTTAATTAAGCTGTTTATATCAAAAATGCATGTAAAATATTTAATTCTGTTAACACAATTTTGATAAAATAATGGGAAATATGAGACGATAACCATACATGGCAAAGATGTTGTTTTGTAAAATATTTGTCGTGACTTTGTGAAATGGTAGCTGTTAAAATTTTCAGTTGTAAAAACTTACTTAGTTGTTACTTTTTAAAAGTAATCAGAATGATGGTACTATTCACCGCCTCCCCACTCTTACTCTTTGTATAGATAGTAAAATTCCAGGCAGAAATATAGGTATCTGGTGGGGTTCTGCCAATAATATAGTGAGACATTTTATCATTATGTATTATGCATTTAGAACAAACTTTTTGACATCTAATCAATCAATCTTCCCCGCTTCATTGAGTCTACGAAAGCTTCTCTCATCATTGATGTCATATTCCCTGGGGCGCTAAATTGAAGAAAATAATGTGGGACTCTGAATGGAAGAAAGCGCATGCCCAGTCAGGTGAGTTAACCAGACAAAGGGAAAGTATGAACAATAAAAATTAACATATTTTGTATGTTATGTCTTTGACTTTTAACTATATTCTGCATATTTATTAAAGTCAAACAATTCTCATCAAAGCAAATCTCATCATGGTAATATTAGATGATGAATTATTCGCTCTGTAAAACACTTGCACGGCAAGCAAGAGATTGTGGGTTCACTAAGGATCCATGCTCCATTCTTTTCCTTGAAAGTAATTCATAATATTCTGCATGTTTTCTTGTCCATCGATTTTTGGAGTGCCCTGTTTCCTGAAATATTTTTAGAGAACCAAGGGACCTAGACACATTAGACTTGGCGCCCTTGTTTTTATCATTAATTTGAAGGAAACCTAAAAGTAGATCCCTAGTAACAGTATAAGAAACAAGGCCAGTCAATAAGCCTACTTTTATTTTTGTACGATTTGGTAATTATTTATTTGTAAATAAATAATATGATAAATTTTAAAAAATCGTTATTTGTTATTTTTAATCAGTGTAAGGTCTCAAGTTTGTTATATTGTTTAGCTATTTTTTCTTGGGACCTTTCTTTATGTGGTCATATAATGTCGCCAAGATGCATAGCCAAGATTTAATTTCGGGGGTTCATAAATTTTTACAGCATGTATCGATACAATTACAGCATGCAAGTCCGTAGCCAAGTCCCATTAAAAATTTAGTTTCTGGGAACTAGCCCCAAAATTCCCACCCCTCGGACACGGGCATGAATGTCACGACTATACGAAAGAAGAAGCAATTAAATACATTATTATTGTAAATACAGTAGGTCATATTTATAATGAGCCCGCATTTAGCAGGTTTTCAAATATAGCAAGGAAAATAAAATGCGGATTTTGTTTGGTATAATAATTAAGAACAACATAAAAATTCACTGTTTTTAGCGAACAAGACTCTTTTGGAACCTGGATTTAACGAGTAAAAACGGCGAGCTCCTTTTTCAATAAAATGTAGGTAATTCGAAAAGAAATCAAGATTTGGAAAAAGGAACCTCAATGTTAATGTCTTTTTAATTAAGGAGAATATGATGAACCAAAATTTCTAGCAGTTGAAACTGGAGAATTTTTGAGAGACCTCTTATTTCACTCAAAATACATAGTAACGAGTTTATAATAAACGCTTCCTTGGGCCAGTGGATTCATTGATAAATATGTAATACACTAAATATTTAGCGATAAAACCTTAATGAACGCAGATACTGCAATACGAGCAGTCAACTATAGACTATTTTTTGAGTATTTCCCAATAAGGCTTATTTTGAAAATGATTACTAACGTAAGTTTCTTCATCGTACTTTTATTTAACTTACTGTATTGGAAATCAGATATAACATAATAACGTGCTCACTACGGGCGCCGTTAGAGGGGGACAGGGGGACCTGTCCCCCCTAATGTTGGTATTAGGTTTCCTTGTCCCCAACTAATTTCAAACAAAATGCCTTCTACTGGTGTATTGTTCCCCCCCAATATTTATATGCTATCGGTGCCTATGGTGCTTACTGAAGTTTAAGCAAATTCAAAGCCGAATATTATTATACGCTTATTGCATGCACGTCACCATTATGGACTTTATTTTTGAAGTTTAGAATTTTAGATACCAAAATGGGTTTCGCGAATATTTTTGTTGGTCCCAATTTCTTCGTTATATAAAAGTCTTACGCTATATTTAAATCTCAAACGGAAAGGCAAAAGAAAAGAAGCATGAAGAACTCAGACCATCGTAATGTATTAAAGTGAACAATGCGATAGGAAAGAGCCAGTTGCAGACAATAAAATAAAAAAAAATTATTTAACTCGCTTCGTCAAACACAACAACGAGTCGTATATTTATTTTATTGACGAGTTTTTTTAATATCGATACTGTTTTTTTGCTTGTAAATGGTACTGTAGTTCGGTAAATAAATCATGACACGTGCAAACATGAATATAAATGATTTCACGTCAGTTTTCACAGCATATTTTAATTAGGTACGTTTTTCTGCTGATTGCGTAACAATTTTAGATCGTAAAAATGCATAAAAACAACGTTTCGTTTTATCTTTGTGAACATTCTTCCGAAAATTGTTCAATCCTAGTTGAAAGGTAAGTAATGGCACATTATATTTACTCGCATTTCTAATATTTTTAAAATTCGCTAAAGGTTCAACACTAAGTTTAGACTGCTACGATTAACGTAAGATTTTCAAAATTATTACAGGGCTCACACACGTATAATGCACATTTATACATTACAATATACGTAATATTGCAGATTATTGGGGGAGCTTGGGCCCCACGAGCTCATATAACTTTATGTCTACATGATTGTTACTCAATTCGCAACCCCCCAAAACATGTTTAATTAGGCATATAAATGAATGTGAATTTTTCTTTTCTATTTGTAAAGTGAGGATGTAAACTTTTTGAGGATTTTCAAAAGTTTTAGCAATTTAAATTTTCGTACCTCAGGTTATAAATTCGAAGAAATTTATTTTAAAAGACTCTACATATTTTTCTACATTTATTACTATTATTTTATGCCCTTATAGAGCAAACTTCAAAATATTTGCTTATATGTGAACTTACATATCATGTATATATATATTAACAACCCGCAAAGGAAGTTTAAATAACGCGAGAAAATAATTAATGATACACAATATTTAGTAGACAATACTGAGCCACAATACTTAGTAGATAATACTGAGCCAGAATGCTGAGACAAACCAGAAAAATAAATGTCAATATTCGGCAAGAAAGATAGGATTAAAAATACTAAAATATGATTTTGTTTTAAATATAAAAGTTGTTTAGGTGAAGAAAAAGTACGCTATCATGTTTAATAGAATGACAGTCATAAGAACCATTAGCAGACGCAGTGGGGGGGGGGGAGGGGCGATGGAGGTTATGGCAGCGATTATAATACAATTTTGTATCTACATATGGATATATGAAGTTGCAACTCTGTAATCCCATTTTCATATGAACGTTCTGCGTACTCCAATGATCAGCACCAACGGAACTGAAAATAGTTATGATAACAAACACTATAAGAAATAGTAGATTAAATAAGAAGGACCATGCTTAAAAATTGATATCTCAACGAACAAAATTCCCATGGGCGATGTTCTTCTGTATTCATTTGACTTTTTAGCTAAAATATATAGTGTATATTAGTGAATTTAAACAAGGGTTGTCCAATCTTTTTTGGCAGCCGGCCACTTAAAAACTTTTCACGGATCTCGGTTTCAACGAATTTCGTAACAAATAAATAAAAAAAAAAACTTACTGATAGTGGCAGCTGAGCCGCCAGCCAGTCGACCCCCGGGTCGGTGCGTCCTTATGAGCGATAACATTCGCGCTTCCGAATGGGCAAGGACTCGCGCTCTTCGATAATCCAAGGTAGGTGCCCTTTGAGAGCACCCAGTCCGCCCCTGCTTACTGAAAGCCTCCCTTCAGAGTTTCTTGGGCTTATTTATTTGTTCGTTTGCGATATGAGGGTTATCCGTGTTGCCCCCGCGGTTTTTCCTTATTTTTTTTAAAAATACATTTTTGATTTGGAATTTTTTTTTTTTTATTCGAAATAGTTGTTGGAAACGTATGTTGGAAAACCCTGATTTAGACGAATTTAAGTTATTTCAACCGCATGCATTATAAAATATTGTATTACTTAATGTGTAATTTACAATTTAAAGTATCATTTTAAAGTTGACTTGAAATTTACATTTTACATGCAAATGATTATAATAGAAATTAGATGCTAAGTTGTCCAAGTCGAAAGAAAATTTAATGAGAAGGAAAAAAGTACCATGCGGAAGAAAATTTAGTACGCAACTTATACTTCTGGCTACAAAATGTTATATTTGGACTATTGTTTTATATAAATGCGAGACCTGGATAACAGACACAGATAAGAAGAACAAGTTTAAGTTTTTAAAATGTAGATCTCACGAAAAAAGATAAAAATAAATTGAGCTGATATGATCTCTAATCAAGATCTTGGACAAATCCAGAGTTTTGAAAAAACAGCAATCACATTGCAATATTTTAAAATAAACTGTAAACTGAAGTGATTTTTTTAATGAATCAATTAAATGTAGACCGTAAATAATACATTTCTGACAAGGAAAATGTTTGAGTTCCATACTTTCTAAATTATACAATTAATTTGTAAATAAAATAACTTTGTATTTCTATATATGTCGTAGAAAACTAAAAGTAGTATATTAAAAGTACTCAATGCAAAAGTACTGCATTATAAATACCATAATTAAAATACTATTATAGTATCTATGCAAGTACTTTTTATATAAAGAAAATATAAAACATTTGTATTACACATAAGGCTACTTAAAATAATAACAAAACAAGCCAGTCACACAGTAGGTAAAAATATAATTTTTCGTATAATTTAACCAAATTCTTAGTTACTTTGAGCATTTTTTGAATATATTGAGAAAATATAAAATTCGCTGAATGGGAACTTATTATTTGATCGTATGTTTAAACTATGTATATAAGAACCTCTTCTCAGTCAACTGGCTATTTTTTATTCGCTCTATATGTGCTAAACTTGTATTCAAATTTTGATGTTCCACTATACCTAATACCTGGTCACGCCATCATAAGTATTACATAATAGTCAGCCAGCAAAACAATAGTGCATTCGATGCAGAAGATTATCGATTTACTGGTAGTTAGCAGTTATTGGCATGTTTAGTCGTTCTTGAACAACAATTTGTCTCTAAAACATACATTGGCAAAAACGTCAACAAAGAAAATTACTACGTAAGTTTAGTATTTACAAACTGGGAGCGATTATTTCTGCACTGCTTTTTAAATGCATTTCCTACTAGGCTATTACATATTGCTTAAATGCTTCCTAAATGCCCTTCATTATAAAAGATATTATATGTTTGTTCTATCAGTAGTAATGGAGTTTTTCTTATACTTTAAGTCTAATTGGAAGACATTACCAATTGAGTTGGAAAATCGGTACAATTTTGCTTTCGAAATATTTTCATTGAAGTTTCAAAGGTTTGATGTCAGGAGGATAATGAAGTCCGGTCTTGCATACGTGCTTGGGATTGGCTACAAATAGAACTGGTGCTAGAAGAAATGACGATTTCGCTGTTCAGAAACTGACGACTAAATAGGGTGTTTTAAACATCTTTCCTTGGCGATCCCATTCGATAGGAACAGGAAGAAGTTTACTGAAAAATAAGTTCTTTGTGTAATAACGTTAAGCCACATTTGGGAAAACCAAGCTGAGGTCCAGCAAGAAACACTTTTTCTTTTTAGCTCATCACACGGATGCTATTTCCAGCTAGACAGCTCTAAAAGCAAAGGAAAACGGCGGTTTTTCTAATGCAAGTGGCCAAACTTGACACAGTTTTTGTTGTACAGCATGGGGCCATATGTGGAACAGGGCCTGAGGCAGTCTAAGAGCGTTGCACTCCAAAATGGAAGCGTCTCTCAGACCATCACCGCTTCAAGAAGTCCCGGTTCTGCCAGAAAGGCGGCGAAGAGTGAGATTGCAACAGGTGCCGGCAGAGAGAAACGGTTATCACAAAGAAACATGGGAATTTACATAGGAATGTGGATTCCATTGCTTTTGACTGCTGCATGTAAGTTACATTTAGAGTCATTATACTTCATCTAAATTTAAATTTCACACAAGTTAAACTCTATTTTTTTAGAGGTTTATAAATATTGAAGCCCACATTTCTTCATGTGCAGTTTTCTTTCATACTTCCCAAATATTTAGTTCTATAAGCATTTGAATTGCAAGAGAGAATTAATGCCCACATGATAACCTTATTATATGAATCACACGAGGGTCTTAGCCATTTGAGAAATAATTCTTGTGATAGACTCAACGATTAACAATAACTGATTTCTTAACTAGGCTTTTGGATTTTGGATATATTTTGTAGAAATTATTATTACAGAATATTCTATGGCAGATTTTAAATTATTTATAAAAAATAACAAATACTATTCTAAATTCAGTTTTTAAAACCTTTTAATTAAAAAAAAATTACAATTGCAAACATTATAGTACAAATTGTCAAAAAATGTTTAGCAATATTGTTCTTCTATAAAGTATAAAGTAAATTTCGCTATTTTAATGGTTTTTATTAGATAGTTTAATGAAAAAGAATATGTGGATTGTTAAAATTTACGTGATAATATATTCATCAAATATATTTTCATGAATTTTTATATGAAATATATTTTATATATATAATATTTCATATTTTATTCGATAAATCTATAAATCTATAACGGCTGAGAAAAATATGTAAAATAAATATCATACAATTTGTTAAAGAGATAAAATTAGGGTATTTTTCGATTAAAAGTGCATTGTGTATTTTCTCATTAAATCGCTCTCATAAATTTATTAACTTTTTGATAAAAGCTCTCTCTCTAAAAAGTTGATAAAAGCTCTCAAGTTGAATATAGAGAAAAAGAAGCATAGCAAGATTATGTACAAATTAAAATTTAAAGCATAAAAATTTATTATATATATATATATATAAAAAAATATATAAAATAGACAAAGAAAAAACTAGCCTCCCCCTTTAGTTTTTTCCGGTAATTTGTTTGTTCACTTGCGATATCGAAAGGGGGTCACCTTGCTGTCCCTGCGGTTTTTCAGAAAATAAATTTAAAATTTTTTTGGGAATTTTTTTTTATTCCAAACGTTTGTCGGCGGGCCAGATTGGGCCCTCGGGCTGTATGTTGCACAACTTTGCTTCAGAGGGGAAAATATAGCTGCACTTATATAAGACAGACTTGACCTGCTTGAACGCTTAAATAAAGTTATACTTAAAACTTTCAAAACATTTAGTGTTTGCTGATTTATTTGTTTAAAAATATTTTTATAAACCTATTTAATTTTAATTAATTGATTTTTACAAAAATGTATATTATGGAGATTTATAACAATGTTCCAAAAATATCAGCTTCAAACAGGGGCTGTCCATAGATGATGTCACGCCTTAAGGGGTAGGGTTCAAAAGTTGTGACACTTTGTGACAAGGGGAGAGGGAAGTAAAACTGTGACGTCACAAACACTGCAAATTTTAAAACATATTTTTAGATTTTTTAAACTATTTTTTTTAATTGATTTGACAAGCATTGGCTTAAAAACAAAATAAAACGAACGAACTTATATAACTTCGGTTCAATGGGACTGTGTACAAGTTATCATCACTCGTTGAAATCGGCTTGAGGGAAGCAATTCCTCACTGAACTATATTAACTGAGCTATTAAAACTGAGCTATATTAACTGAGCTATATTGCAACTAGCTATTTTACAACTAGCTATTTTACAATTAGCTATTTTACAACAGCTATATTATGAGTAATATAGCTCAGTGCGTGTTGTTTGCATCTATAGGAGCCAAAAGTATGATTCTCGTAAGACTATGACGTCATGCTAACGTGTTGAATAAGCACATTTTTTCCTGGGATAACAGGGCTCCCTTTATGTGATGCATTATGTGACGTGTGACAGAGGTAGTGGAGTGATTGGTAAAGTGTGACATTTTGTAATAGAGAGGAAGGAAGGGTCAGAAATATTCAAAAAAAGTGTGACACCATTTATGGACAGCCCCTAAGGCCAGAAATAAGATAAAAGCATAAATTACATAAAATTTAAGAAAGATATTAGGCTAATGACAGACGTAATTTATTTGTATATTACATTGACTCTATTTTCTACAAAAGTACACAAAATCTCTTATATGAAAAGAAATCTAATTAGTGAACAATAATTATATTTCTTTATATAGCCTTGGTAATAATTATACATATAATATAGAGGCATAATTAGCTAACTAATTTGTCAATATAGTAAAAACCTTTTTAAAGGACACCCCGTTTTTACGCTGAAAATTTTACGTCAAGAAATTCCTTCGCAGTGACATCCCTCTATTTCGGTCATCACTCTTTTACGGTCAAATTCTTCTTTCAGGTGTGTGTCCGATAATAATAATGATTTTTACTGTCTATCAATTTAAGAGGAAAAAACATGCTTCGAAATAATGTAATAACAAATCAGAGTAACTAATACTTAGGACCGTAGCTAGATGCTTGTTACAGGGGCTCAGCTACAGGGGCTTAAAGTTCTTTAATATTTTAATGTATTTTATTAATATATTTAATAACATAAATATCTAAGTAGGCTAATATATTTAACATCAATGAATAAATTTCTTAACTTAAATTTTGCATTAAAAACTTATAGAGATATAATAAAATTTGTTATCTCTCTTATCTTTATTATACAGTAAACGAAAACTAAAACCTCTGTGAAATCCATGATATACACAAGATTTACCGTAAAAATCTATTTTGAATATATTTTTAACGTCAAAGAACAATTTATGCTGTCATGCATAATTTTATACAAAACAAAACAAAAGTAAAATTCTAAGATAATTTATTTTGAAAAACTATTCTCCAGTGGGCTAACCACGTTTCCAGGGACTCAGTCCCCTCTAGTACCAGGCTGGCTACGGCTCTGATAATAAAATCTTGAAGCTATTTTCCTTTTAATCGCACCTTGAAGTATATATAGTAATATATAGTAGCCTTTCTTTTTTAACATTAGCGTAATTTGATAAATTACTTACAAAGAAACTAATGATTTCTCAGCGCCTGGTGGAGATCGAACTCACAACCTCTTGATAACCTCTCAAGTGCTTTTTTCCACTGAGCTACAGACGTCGATCAAACTTCCTTCTGCGAACAAATATAAAGCTTTATTTCATCTTGCAGAGGGAAGATCGATCAACGTCCATAGCTCAGTGGGAAAGGGCACTTAATTGGTTACCAGGAGGTCACGAGTTCGGTCCGCATAAGTCCCCGAGAAATCTTTCTTTCCTTTGAAAGTAATTTATCATCTAATATTATCGCATCATTGGCTGTGATGTGAATTGTTTGACTTCAATAAATTAGCATAATTTGCTTTTGTTGCTTTTTGTGAAGAATATAGTTCCAAGAATCGAGCCTTTTTTGTGAATACTGTCTAAATTAGTAATAATTGTCCAATGTTATAATAATTATCCAATGTTAGAATAACGTTAGATAATTATTACTAACTTAATGTGCATAGTGCTACGTCGAATAACTATAACTAAATGTAGAATTAGCATTTTCTGTTTACTTCTTTCAACTGATTTTTAGAACATCTAGTGAGTGAATAAACGAATCCAAGTTTATTTATTGTTTCGAAAATCGACATTAACTTCGATTAGATTGCACAGAAAGAACAACTTTCATACTTGTTCATGCAGTACTAATTGGAGAAAGATACCCAAAGCTATCGAAGCGAAGAAGAGTACGAGAATGTGGATGGGGTACTAATCTAACAAACGAGAATATATTAGTGCGCAGTTTAAAAAAATAATACATCATATGCAAAATAATGATTACATAATAATGCCATCCATTTATTTTGGGAGGCTTTTTTGCTGATTGTTTTGGTTTAACAACAATCAAGAGATAAGCATTTTTTTTACTAATCCCTATTTAGGGAGTTGATTCCCCCAAATGACAAATGCTCGAATCCCTCGAAGAAAGGGCTTCGGGCAGCATAATCAAAGGAGTCTCTGCGGCGAAAAAAAAGAAAGGAAAAAAAAAAAAACAAAAAAAAAAACAAAGGAGGAAAGAATGAGAGGAAGGAAAAGAAAAAAGAAAGAGAGAAAGAAAGAAAAAAGAAAGAAAACTTGTAAAGTTTATTTAATTTAAAATCTTATTTTTTTATACGAAAGGTAGAATATACCACTATGTAAAACAGTGGTTCCCAAGCTTTTTCAAGCCGCGACCCATTTTTATAGTAACCAAGTAATTCGCGACCCCCTTTATAGTAACCAAAAGATCTGCGACCCCTCTGTCCGCCGCCGCCACATTTGCATAATAAAAGCATTTTTAACAGAGTAAAGAAAACACATTAAATACAAAATTATATTAATTACATAATCATATTACATTATTTATGTATATTATATTAATTATACATATTATGTTTATTAATGTATATTATAATAGAGAAAATAACAGATATTTATGTATATAATAATAAAGTTAACAACCATTAGTAGAATATTGCAATGTGTGTAACCATGTTGAAATATAAAAGCGTTGGAAACATTTGGTATGAAATTCTTTATAAAAATAATTGCAACAAAAAATAGTTTCGGCCATTCTCCAGAAACCTGTTCACGACCCCCAGGTTGGGAACCACTGACGTAAAATATATTAAATGTTAATGTCAACGTTATCGATCGTTGTTCGTTATGTTGAGCAGAAAGTATCGGAACGTATGCATTAAAGATAAACTTCGCTATGTAAATTTGACACTAATATTTAGTGCATTTAATGTAGTTATATTTCAGCTTTTCGCTTATTGACACAACTGTGATTTGCAACACTTCATTTAAAGTATCATACGAAATATATATTTCTACATATTATGATAAATGTTTACGTAATTGTATAGATTATTTGTACTTGCTTTTCTTTTGAATGAAATTGTTAAAAAAAACAAAAAACAATAATTTTGAACATTTTGGGTGTTAGATAATTTAAAGATTTTATATGTATTATGGAAATTTTACTTTCAACTTGGTAATGTTAGTCCTTATGTCTGCATACAGGGGCGGACTGGGTCCTCTCAAAGGGCGCATACCTTGGATTTTCTGAGGGCGCGAGTCCTATCTCCTACGAGGGCGCATTGGCCTGGGGGCCGGCGGCACTGTCCGCCCCTTCGTGCAGGACAAATATTTATAATTACTAATTACTTATCAGCATTTAACCATCATTAAGTTCTACATTAGTGTCCTCCAGCAATTCGTTTCATACGTTACTGCAACCTGATTTTCTATTTCTTCTTTCCATCCATCCATCCATCCGAATTCACGTTTTTCTATTACTTGGGGCCTTTCTCTAACTTGCACTACAGAGAAATGTAATTCTTTTCTGTTTCTCAGGACAAAAATAACCTTAAATATTATATATTATTATGCTTATTGTTTCGATATAGAGATTTGCTTGGAGATTCCACAACAAACAGTTATTTCGCCACTGGCGTAAGGTTTATCCTTACGCCAGTGTCGAAACATCTCTTTGTTAAAAATAATCTTAGAAGGTTGTAATTTTCCAGCGTCGATTACGGAAGAAATGCAGGATCTGTAACTAAAAAAAGTCTCCTCAAAATCTTCAAGTTCTTACGAATAACCGTTATATATTAGCTTTCTTCAGACTTCTGACAGAATATTTCCAAGATAAAATAATAAATTTGCAAATCGCACCAAATTAGAATTTCTCAAACATCGTTTGACTGCATTTTAACTTCATATGTAAACACAACCGTTTAAACATTGCTTTTTTTTTTTAACTAATCTTAACAAATCTAAACTCTAGCAGGTGTATGATCGTAAACTAAACTTCTGCTCGGCATTTTTATTTTTCTTATTCGAAATTTCCAGATATTGTACGAAGGTTCAATGAGATTGGATGGTTAATATACCCTTATTTCAGAAATACCACCTCCATGATTTGGTGTTGAACTTTTTCTGGCGGGAACTACCTATTAGTATGAATATTTTGGATGAAAGCATATAATACGAATAAAATTTTTGTTTTTTAATAATTGATAGTGAACAGCAGATTTATTTTTTGGGTTGAAAATAAGGAATATTTAATTTTTAACGTACAAGCAAATGCGTATTAAATATTGGAGAGAAAAGGGAGAAAATACAGTTAGAATTTTAAAGTTTGTTCTCTTGTTTTGTAGGTGCGACAACTTGGGCTCTTACGTTTGCGGAATCAACAAACACCACGGCCTCGGATTTACTATATGAGGTAAACTTGTATTGATTGCAATATTTGAAATATGTGCATGTTTAAAATGTATTGCAATAGTTCCTAAAAAAGGTGATATAAGAATTGTGAAGGTAATTTAATATATTAGATATAAAATAGGCAATATTTATAGTTGTAAGATATTATTATCTTTCTTAGGGCAAACACAATTGCCAAATTATGGTCAACACACAAATTCGGGGCAAGTTTTCGGTGTTTTTCCGTGGGGAATTTATTATATGTAATAACTCCGACAGCCACTTTTCTTCCGCTAAATACTAGAGCTAGAGGAGAAAAGGAGGCATCGTTCCCAACCTAGATTAGAACCAGGGTCTGTCCTTTAAACTCGGAGCGACTTAACCACTAGGCCATCGAGGACCGGAACGAAGCCCCCTTTCTTCGTATATATATATATATATATATATGTACTCTAGCATTGAGCTGAAAAACGTGGGTGTCGGAACTATTATATATTATAAATTCCCCGTGAAAAAACACCAAAAGCTAGCCCCGGAGGCTTTGTGTGTAGACCATAATTTGGCATTGTGTTAGTCATGAGGAGGGTAATACAGTCGAACCTCGTTAAGACGAACACCAAGGGGAACAGAAAATCTGTTCCTATTAACAGCAATTCGTCTTATCCGGAAAGGGTAGTATGCTATACAATCTGACGGAACTTCAGAAAACGGTTCGTATTAAAAGTAATTCGTCTTAAGCGTGTTCGTCTTAACGAGGTTTGACTGTAATATCTTACTACTTTATGCTATGTACGGAGAAAAGGGGGACTTCGATCCTGTCCTCGATGGCCTAGCGGTTAAGACACTCCTGGCTTAATGGAGAGACCCTAGTTTAAATTTAGGTTGGGGACGATGCCTCTTTTTCTCCTATTACAAAAAAAGCACCATTACTGAGCTGAAAAATGTGGGTGTAGGAATTATTACATATAATATTTATAGTGGTTGTTTTTTCGAACTTGTCCATAGTAACGTCTTATATACTCTCACAAGAGGGGGAATATCTGACGTCTTTAGCTTGATAGTAAAGCACTTGAATGGAAATTAAGAAATTGTGGGTTCGCGTCCCACCAAACAAGAAATCAATTATTGAAGATTGCAGTGTACTGAACAGATTTAATACTGGAAGTGATCATCGAATGGTGAGATGTAAAGTGCACTTAAATACTAAATTAGAACGACAGAAGCTCATTAGGAAACAAGTAAGTAAGAGGGTGGATTTAAAGAAATTAAAAGAAAATACCGAGGCATTCAAGTTGGAATTAAAAAATCGCTTTTCTGCACTGGAAGGACTTATTGATGAAAGTGATATCTCAGAAGCAAATGAAAACATTGTTAAGACAATAGTTGAAACTGCTGGGGAAATTGGTGGTGTAACCTGTAAAAAGCACAATAGCAAATTATCTGAGAAGACGAAACAGCTCATGAAAAGGCGAAGAGATATGAAGGTGGACAATCGAAATACCAGTTCCAGGATTGAGTACATAGAACTTTGTAAAACTCTGCGCAAAAGCATGAAAGAAGACATAAGAAAATTCAACTGTGAGCTAGTAAGGAAAGCCATTGAAAATAACAAGAGCCTTAGGGTTGTTAAAGGGAGTTTGCCGTTTGTACATCATTGTTAAAGTAAAAGGGCTGAAATGGCGATGGGCTGGGCATATTGCAAGAAGAACTGATCAACGATGGACAACAGAAATTCTGAACTGGATTCCAAGAGACCACCGAAGACCTAGAAAACGTCCTCAAACTAGATGGGTGGATGAAATAAGAAAACAGGTTGGGGTGACGTGGAAACGAATTGCTCAGGATAGACTTGTGTGGAAAGCATTTGGAGAGACCTTCATCCAGCAGTGGATAGATAATGGTTGAATATATATATATCATAATTCGAATGTGGTTTAGCGAATATAGAACCCGAGGTTTAGTCATGTGTTTATTAATGGGGAGAAAATAATTAATGTAAATAAAAGGATTGCAGTAGGATATACGTCGGTTTTTCGCTAGTTAAACATTGAAAGAATACAAGAAAGCAAATATTATTTACGATAGCACAGAATATTTTTAAGGCAGTTATGATTAAAATAAATTATATATAATACACATCAGATGATCTTATACAAATTATTAAATTTTCATTACCTTAATTATTAAAGATCTAGTAAGCTCTGGTAAAATTTGCAGTTTTTTGTTATTAAATTTCCTTGCGATATTTTATAAAGTATTTTACGACAAATATTTATTATAGTAAGTACTCAAACGATATTATGATGATTGGCAAAATTATATATTAAGATAAATCCAGTTGTCGTAAATGCTTTATTAGAGTCCTCAGAAAGGAAACTATTAATATAATTTTATGACAGTTGAAATTTAGTGACATATAACTAAAATTTAATTCAAAATAAAACATATTTTATACCTGTGCTACTTTTTGGTAAAGCGGTGATGACAATGACATAACAGAAGAGGGCCAAAAGGTTATTTTCTTTGATACATCTGATAGCACTAGGATGCATGTCATAAAATTTTTTGGGTCACTTAATTTTTATTGTCCGTTTACTTTTTCCTATTGTTCCAATTCAGGTCACCGAATAAAAACGGGGTTTACTTTTAAACGGAGATGACTAATTAAAAATCCAAATTAATATTGGTCAACAATATCAATACTGAAAGAGAATGACAATTTTCGAAAACGTTCTAAAACATTTGTGTTCATAATTAGAAATTTATAATGGATAATATACTTATATATAAGTATTGAAATATGCTGAAAGTTCATAAGAGGGTTATAAGATTATAGGGGGGGGGTTACATAGCTATAAGTCCACGTACAGATATAGATATATATATAGACGTAGATAGGCATATATACACGTATATATAGTCCACGTATATATAAGTGTAGGCAGAAAGTTTATAAGGGAGGTATAGTCTCAACGGGGTTGTTGCAGAGCTACAACTCATATATTCCTATATTAAATATACAAAATTTCATTGCGATGGAGTGGTTAGAACCCCCAAAGCGCCCCTGGCTAGCCTATGCATGTATATATGAAAAATTGCATCGAAATGGGAGGGTTATAAACACTATCAACCCCCTCTGCGTACACTAGTGTATACATATTAATTTAATAGCGGTCCAACTCTTTCTCTCAAGTTTCATTAGTTCCGAGGTTTGGGTTTTAAATGAGGAACAAAAATTCAGAAATTGATTTTTTGGAGACTACTGCTGGCAATGGAATGCACTCGAACGTCAACAAGTTAAAAAATAAAAACAATACCAGGATGTGAGAAGGAAATTGCGGTAATTCCATTTTTACTAAAAGTATATTTCGACCAATAATAAAGTAATGCCTACATAGTAATCGTAAAAAAACAAAAAAAAAACAAAAAAAACCCATCGCTTACCTTTTATTGAGATGTTAAAGCATTCATTGACAATTCAGAAATTTTTTGTAAAGGTTTGAGGAACCAAAAATGATACTTTTCAATATTTTTTACCGTTTTTCACTAGGTGTAATTTTATGTTACCGAAAAATATTATAAGCATGATTATCAGTCTTTAAACAATTTTGTTGGCACGTGACTTTTTCCAAGTTAATATGAATTATGATCATCATTAATATTTTAAACACGTTGCTTCTTTAATATTGTTTAAAGCACGCTTCAGTAAAGAAACTTAAAACGAACGATATAACTAAATTTGTAATAAGTAAAATCAACAAATCCTTTCACTTTACGAAATGTTAAGTTATAATTGACTAAACCTGACCTCTAATATTCTAAAACCATAAAAAGTCTACTTTAAGGGGAGACAGGACCTTTAAATTTTCAAAAAACAAAATTTTTTTTTATTTGTCTATCCTAATCTTTGAAAATTTATGATTGTATTGCAAAAAACCGCATCAAAAAATTCCTACTAGTTTTCTCAAAATATGAAAAAACATCAGATCGTATATTTTCACTTTGTAGCAATTAAAGGGACTTCACGGTGTCAACAAACGTAATCATACTCTCAAAAGTCTTATTCACAGATTTTTAAGAGTTATATTCTTTTTTCTCCGTAATTAAGATTCAATATTACCGAGAAGAAGGGGATAATAACTGCTAGTATGAGGTAGACACACTACAGTGTATGAGGTAGTATACACTACAAAATTGCTATTTAAGAGGAACTTTAAACTTTGAGGTTGTTTTTCTCAGAACATACGTTTTATACATTGCGCGCAAGATTTTTTCAAAACTATCAGACATAATGTTCTGAAATTTGGAACAAAGATACATTTTACTGAGCTCTTTTAATTAAAAGCACAATTAATCTAAATTTTACATTATTTTGTTTATGTTGTTTACTTCAATACTGAAAATTTTGACGAAAATGGATTTTTTTACAAAAAAAATTCATAAAAATAAATTATGACTTTCTAAAAATATTTTCTGCTTTCATATTAAAAATGCAAATGTTTGAAAACTTATAATGATTAAATAGTTAATAAATATTAAGTTTCCTTCATGTTAGAGTGCGCGCAAGGAAACGTAAAATTTACAATGCTGCGAATGTTATATGGTGAACATTAACTTATTAATAAATTAATAACACATACACCTCCCCTTGCTTCACCCTATGTGTTACATAAGTATTTAACTGAAACTTAAAAAAAAAATTGTGATTCTACCTTTTATGGTTTTTATACAATGGGTTATTGAAAATAGATCTCCAAATACTGTGATTTTAGCATTTTAAAGGTCCTGTCTCCCCTTAATATAAAAACTTCTTAATATGTTTAACTTTAATACATAAGTAAAAAATTCTTGAACCATATTAGCAAATTTGGTAAACAACTACCATGATTTGAAGTAAAATTTTATCCCAAAATACCATGATTTGTAGTAAAATGTTATCCAAAAATACCATGATTTGCAGTAAAATTTTATCCAAAAGTGCAATGATTTGTAGTAAAATTTTATCCAAAAATTGTATGTTCCGAAAATTATAGTACACAATACCGTACACAAGGCAAGAGTTTTAATATTAAATACCGCCTCACTTGGACAATATTATTGATTGTAAAACAAAAATCTTTACGAGAAAGAATTTTGTTTCCATCAAAACTCTTTCCTTTTTCGTCGAAAACACCTCCTTTACGAAATCATGTAGATATTTTAAAAAATATGCGTAGTATTATCCTTTTAAATAGATTTTAAAATTATGTATATTTATTGAATATGATCGAAACTTTTATACGATTTTAAAGTTATTGTACTTTTTCTTTTAAAAGTACCCTTTGTATTTTAAAAATTGCAAAAATGTTTCATTTAGGAAATCGGCTAGATGACAGAAAATGTCTGAGATGAAAATAAAAATAAAATTATGCTAAACTGAAATCTATAATCTTTTAAATTTTAGTTAAGATACAAAACAATATCATGGAAAATGTTCATGTGCATGCAACTATTAAGTCTCAAGGTTAAGTTTTAAGTGTCATAAAGCTAACTTTTAAGTGTGAAATAATCACTGAATAATTTAAAATGCCCTTTTCTGTTTAAAAATAGCAATCTTTAAGTTGTAATTTTTACCTAAAGACAAAAACAGCAACAGGAGAATATTCACATTTGTTAAACGTCCGTATTTCGCTTTATCTTCAAATATTTACCAAAGCAGAAGAAAATATGCTACACATTTGATAGTTGTCCCAAATTTAAAAAGGTAGACTTGTACTTTGTGTCTTCAAAGAAAAGATTGCAGGTTAGGGACCTAAAGTTTCCAATTAGGCAGTTAAAATTTACATACTATCAGAGGCGGATTAAACCTATTGGGGGGCCCCTGGCCGTAAAAATTTCGAGGCCCTGAGACCCAAGCCCCAAAACAAAAAATATGTGTAAGGATCTGAGGACTTTTTCGGGAAGATTTCAGTAGTAAATTTTTAGTGAGTTCCTTAAACCGGCAATATGTAACTAATAATAAACTCAACGTTTCAAGAAAAATCAGATATTTATTCAAAATATTTAATAGTAAGTTACCTCAGTGCTTAAAAAATGTTTTGTATATAAATTTGTGTCTTGGTTTCTCTTTAGCAGATTCATCAATTGTTTTTGTAGTACCTATTTCATCCAAAATTTTTTGTTCTAGGTATAATATGACCATGTTGTTCAATCTGTCTTCTCCTATCGTACTCCTTAGATAATTTTTAACGCGTTTTAAAACTGAAAAAGATCACCTGATGCATTTGATGATTGGTATTGTTATCGTTTTTGATATTGGTATGTCTAAAAATATTTTCGAAATAATCTCTACATTAGGAAAAGTTCCACTCCTTTTACATACTTCGGACTATTACCACTAAACTGGTAAAACTAAAATCATTAATGATCAAATTTCAAATCTTCACGACTATACCCAAACTTTCACTAATCAGAAACAAATACTCACAGCATTTAATAATCATTTTATTGACTTTCCCTTCAAACATAACCACCTTCATAACTTCTGCAAAAATAGAGTAAACAATATTTATAATGCGATTGGACTCTTCACGTCTTGATATGTACATCCAAGCGATAACTACTCACTGATAAATATTTCAATAATAATGATGCACCAATAATCCCATTGATTGACTATATGCACCCAATAATACGCAAACAGTTTCTTTTTTTTTTTTTAAGTTTTATTTATTATGTGATACGAATTGTTTCTTTAAAATAAAAAGTAATAGTTCAAAGGAAATTTTAGAAAAATTAATACAGTCGGAGCAGGACATAAACATCCTCTGGCCTTCGAATGTTTATCCAGAAGATCCGATTTTCGCGCGGAAATATTGTTTAAACAACGGTTTTCTCTTCTCGTACAATTATTTTTTAGTATTTTCGCGTTTAAGTGTTTGTGTGTGTGTGTGTGTGCGCGTGTATATATATATATACACGGGATAGATATTAACACGCGTGATTAGAGGTCAAATCAAAGTCGTTCTTCTCCTCCTTCTCAGCTTTTTATGAGAAAAATGGCGCTATTGAGAACAAGGTTTTCGCCATTATGATTTAATTTAATTTCCATGTCACTTCTTTAACTATACATGGTTGAACTACAGTTAAGACAGTAGCATTTAATATTTATGACACTCATTTTTGAGCTAATATGATTTTTAATTAGATTTAATTGTATAAAAGAACGTTCTGTACTTATATAAGTAGAATGCGTGAGTAATATTAAATATTGCATCTTTCGTTTTTTGTGTTGTGGCAGTTTTTAACTAGGAATCTCTCGAGCTCGGGGCCCTTGGTGGCTGCCGGAGGCCCTGAGCTCGCTTAATCCGCCACTGAATACAATTTGCTAAAGTACATGTTGAAGGTGATAGAAATCAACAAAAGACAAGGAAAGAGATCTGTAAAGGGATATATTCATTGAAAGAGAATGAGAACATACGGTATACAACGTAGATAAGTTTCTAATTAAAGATATTGTCACCATCTTGCACGTAATGATCTCAATAATGATTACATGTCATTGTGTTCAATTAGGATATGTGTTATTATCGGAACGTTTTTAATTAAAACTGCCTAAACCTTTCAATGACCAAGAGCTTGCTCTTTATTTGGAAATTAATTATAAGTTACCATTGAGTTTTTGTTAGCAAATACACAAATGCACTAAAAAAAAAAGGCTTTGAGATGCTGTATCTGGTTTTGCAAAGCGGCTTTTCTAATCTTACTCTTGATTCGCAACCACAGGCTAAACTAACAGATGGCGCATAGGGAAATTGTCAGATGTAATCTTTGATGATATGAACATATGAATAAAATCTTTCATTATTTCGCCGTTTTACCAGTTCTAATTTTGGCTTGGATGTCGTTAAAATGAAAACACGAAAACGAAATAATTATAACATAGAAACTACAAGAAAGGAAAGCAGAAAGAGGCAAACGAGTTTGACATGAAAATCTATTTCATCGTTTTTCCTGAATGGATTAAGTGCAATCGTGCTTGCAATTCTTTGATAGAAATCCGAAATTTCTATTACTGTTATTTTATTTCGTGTATTGACTTGAATGAATCACTCATCGGTTTCCATCATAATCATCATCCGTTTCATCTCGTCAATTTAATACGTCATTAGTTTCCTTTTCTGTCGATTTTAAATTAGTTTCTGGTTTTTCATGAGCATAGTTTTAAGCAGATACGAATGCACACATATTAACGTCAAACTAGTGTGCAATGGTATGTCGGTTTTATGCTTCTTAACACTGAATTACCAAGTTCTTTATTGCGCAAGAGGAATAATTTGAGCACCACGTGAAATAACTCTTAAAACTTTGTAATATAGTTTATTGTCTAATAAATAATTTCAGTTTTAGTACATTTTAATTTAGTTTCTTATAAATATTGTTTATTTTTTAAACGTTTATTTAATGTTTCGTTTGTAAAGAAGCCTTTAATGTGTCCACGTGTATTAAAGATATTGCTGCATTGGTAAAACAAATACATCATTTGATACAACTTTTAAACTTCTTTCATTTTTCGTATTTTTTGTGATATTTATAGAAAGTTTAAATGCAAAAATTAGGTATAAAGTTGTTTTCGAAATCACATAAGAATTAAAAGTAGTTCAGGCAATGATAATCTTTTCAGTTTGTCACAAATGCCCGCTTAAAAGATGGTTTTTCATCTATTCGATGCCCAATAATCAAAGTATTAGATGGTGGCAAGCAGTTATCAGACATTTGTCGACAGCGCAGTTTTTTTGGTGAACAACATCATCATACCTGCACTCCACAGCAAGTTTCAATCACCCATTTGCAAACCGACCGCGTTCCAAGTTGCTTAAAATCATTGATTCACGTGAATTTGTTTCCTCAACATTAGATGGTCGTTGGTGACGATAATGTAAATTAATTATTAATCAGCCTCAGGTTCAATTTTTTTAATGTTTTACATTGTAATCAATGGCTACAATGCTTTAATTTATAAACAAGGATATGAATATTGATAATAGCGTTTATATATATTTGGTGGGTATTGGTCTTAATCGGAACATTGTTCCGGTGTTCTAATAAAATTCGAACGCTGAATGCTACCTAATATGATTACCATTTTGGACTAGCTAAACAACATCGATGTAATAAGTGGATGTAACGTGGGCACTACCTATTTTGAAATAGTACGCCTTCATACTCCTGAGATCAGGCTGTGCCACAGCCCCAGTCATTTTCGCCCCTCTCAGACGTTCGTACACCATACCCCAGGGTTCCTTAATTTGGGTTCTATGAGAAGTTGCTGGTTGTTCTGCCAGAGATGTCGATGAAATAAATTTACTGATTACTCTAAATTACCCACGGCGCAGAGAGCCACCGCGGGGCCCCCAAGCTCATTTCGACGGGCCCCATTATCCCTTCTCTGGGCAGTGGCATAGATATTGTTTCTTTTTGGAGAACTGGGTTGAACCCCCCCAAATGAACAAAAAGTATGAAATAAGAACGCTTTTTTTTTGTACTTACTTATTACTTAATTATTTTACAAGATCACCGCTGAAAAAGAAAAAATTAACGTAACTAGTATTTTTTTTTCAATAATCGAGACAGGCTAATGAAGAATAATTAAAAAACTGTACATTAAAAGTGTACAAAATCTTATTAATCTGGATTTAGAGAACAATTTTTCTGGCCTTCCGACTAGTAGGGGAGCCGGCCCCCCACAGCATAGGTCCTTGCCAGAATGGCCCCGAGACCTCATCCGGGCACCCCCGGGCTGCAGACCCTGCTGCTCCCCTCTCATTGGTCCTAAACGTACCATTGGCTGTAGATACAATTTTATAAATAATTTTTATGTACAATTTTCTTGAACAACCTAAAAATTATTTCAAGGTGTGTTTGACACTAAAACTATCGCACGGCTTTCCTGAAACCTGAAAATTATCTAAAGGTTTCCCTAAGATCTAAAAATTTTCATAAGGTTTTCCCGAAACTTGAAAATTATCTCAAAATTTCCTTGTGAGTAAAGAGGTTGAGAAAGCTATCATAAACGCGCAATGGGAATATTCTCGATTACTAGCATGCATTTGAAGAAGTTTATCTCAAAATTACAATTTTGACGATAATTTTGAAGAAGGTTTTGTCCTAAGATTAATATAAACTATTAACTTTGGATAGAAACCCGAAAAGAGGACACTGTTGGCCATTAGTTCAGTATCCTTGCCCTTGAGAAGGTCAACTGTTAAAGGGCGTTGGAAAAGAAAATCCTTGTTCCTCATATTATGAGGTTAATAGGGCTGCAGAGGAAGATTACTTTTTCCTCTTGTGGTCTGGTCATCTGCTTCGATACCAAAAGGCGAATCAAATCATGCCAGAGAGAGGTCGTTGGTAAATTGTAGTGTGGTTTTTCCCACGCTTTTGGAAATGATGTCAACATTTAGTTTGAAATATTTGAGGTATAGATCGTTATATTTTGTTAATAATTTAAACAACTATCGATTTGCAGTGGTTGATACAGTTTGACCATTTTTGTGTAGGGTGTATAATCCATTAATCGTAAAGGAACCTCGATAAAGGGTTATTTCATCTAGTATATACCATGTTTGCTTAAAGGTCTTCAACCTCTTGCATCCCACACGAATACACCTGTGGTTTTATGTTTTAATGTTATTTAACAAAGGTCTACATACGTTGAATTTTCGTATACGTTTGTGCAACAGATTATGCTCCTAAATTGGCTTTTCAGTTAAGCTGAGAGAGACTGAAAATTTTCCGTTTACGGAATTCGTTCATCAAAGTTCGATACTCGAATCATAGGTCAAAAGGACGGGAGATGGGATGTTAAACAATTCATCAGTTCATCTGACTAGTTCAGTACAGTGAGTATACTGTATAGTTATATAAGGAACCATGATATCAGGAGACTGTGTATAAAGTGAACAAGTTAAGAAGGAAGAGTCATTTTAACCTTGTCAATTCTGGATATAAGGTTAAAATGTCTATTTAGAAGATTTTCGTTTAAGACATGGTATTCTTAATATAGTAGATGAAATGAATGGTGACTTCTAAAATTTTAAAAATCATTATATTCAGATGAAGATCCGGAGAAGGATTTGGGGGGTTGTAAAATACAATAGGACCCACTTATTAGGAGTCCGCATTTAGCGAGTTTCAGGATATAGCGAGGAAAATATGGATTTTGCTTGGTATAATGATTAAGCGCAATACAATTTAACTGCTTTTAGCAAAAAGGTCTGTTTGGACTTCGATTTGATGAACAATTAAAAAATTAATAAAATAGGAAATCAAACTTTTTGTAAAAACTTCGTCATTATATGTGGTTGGTCGTTATAATCGGCGCTCGTTATAACCGATTTCCACTGCATTTTTATGGATTTAGGAAGAAAAATTTCTCTAATTCCCCTCCGTAGATTCGTCACTTTTATGTTTTGATTTGTGAAAAATCATTATAATAAGAATTTTTTTTAAGGATAATCCATTCTTTTATATACGATGTAACATGCCGTTAGTGACCTGGAATAAGCATATGTATTTACAGAGTATGTTTCGCTAGGTAATCCTCCAAAACGTAACTATATTTTATGTTATTTTCCATTTCATATGACAT
>QLNU02014176.1:79614453-79642984 GCA_006491805.2 Dysdera silvatica
AAAACTGCAACGTACGCACGTCTTTGTGACTAACACGGGAAACTAAGGTACAGGATGAGAATAAAGAAGTGTTTCTCAAACTTAGCCTGCGCCAGTATAGCCCAGATGCTCTTGCGCCATAAAAAAGCCAAACAATCAATCAAACTTTAGTCGCTCACGGACCATTTTAAGCATTTTTTTTTTATTGCGGACCACAGAGGGGAGGATTTCTCCTCCCGTATTAAAAAAAAATATTGCGTGAAATTAAGGTTAATAACATTGAGTCCTACCTAGCCACCGTGATATTGATTCTTCCTCCCACTTCTCTCAGGGAAGGGCATAACCAAAGTAACCCTCGATTTATGTGATTTTTTGGCAGATAAGAACTCCGGCAGGAGAGACTTATTCATTCATTGAAATATAATTTGTAGTTAATTTTAACTCCTTTTGTGGTAAATTTTAAATTTTTAGGTTTTTTCTTCGAGAAAGCACCAAGTTTTGGCAGAAAATCTCTAAAATCGCCTATCATATTCTTAAGATATGGGTTAGTTACTAAATCTGCTTGAAACAAAATAATTTTTAGAGTAACACTATTTGATAAGGAGAGTATAAGTTACGATCTTATTTTGTCAAATTTACAATGAAAATGACATCATTAATTTAATTAAATAATAATAAGCAATGTAGACAGCACGGGTGTATTCAGAGGATTCAAATCTTTCACAAAATGCCGTAAAGTAACGTTTATAACAAGAAATCTTATTAAGAAATTCTTTAAATCTCATCAGAACCCAAATTCTAGTTACGCTGACAATTTCTAGTTGGTTTTTTTTCTGAAATTTGGTGATGATCCTGTGGACCACACTTTGAGAAACACTGAGATAGAGGGAAGGGGTGACGGCAACGTTACTATTGGCTTAAAGTTTACGCCAGATTGGCGCTGGAGCGGTCGTTTGGATCAATAAAATTAAGCCAAATTACATTGGCCTAGGATAAACTAGTTCAGATCAGTAAATAGCAGGCCAAACTAGTTTATCCTATGCGTTTTAGGACAAATTAGATTGGCCTAAATTCGGGTTTGGCCGGTGACATATATATATATATATATATATATATATAATATCTTACAATTTTAAAGTACATGCATATTTTAAAAAAATATTTTGAATATATTTTTAATACATGGATAATTCGATATTTTAGGTTGTTTTTAAAGCGTGGTATGCAATTTGGATACATTTACAGTACAAGTAACCAAAACTCTGATACTGACCCGTGTTTTTTCTATTTAATACAGGATTTGAGTAGCGAAGAAAATGAAGATTCGATTGACTCTAGGAATGATTTGGATGACTTGAGTGATGATGTCTTAAGATCATTTTTCGACTTCACCTCAACGGAAGGGGACAATGAAGACAGTACGCCTGAACAGATAAACTCAACACCAAACGTTCCAAAGACGTACTCGAAACGCAATTACCAGCAATATTATAATGGAAAAAGTAACTATTATGCCAAGAAACCTTATTCACCGCATTATCAAGGGTACCCACCATCTTACCATCGTCCTTTGCCACACTTTAGGAGAGGCCAGGTTACCCCAGGGTCACATTATAAGTATGAAACTCATAAATCAATTGGAAATAAAATGTTTGACGAATCTAAGCAATATGCCAATTCAACTCAAGTTGTGGGGCCATATCAAGTATCAGTTGTAGATGCCCATAGTCCACTTTTATCTTCGTTGGGTTTGAAACGTCACCACTTGGAGAAATTATCTGGATCGCCCATTCCAGCTGCAACGCATTCTTCCAGAGACCTATTAACGGTTTCTGATTCCGTTCCATCCGCTTCTTATGCTGCAAATCCAAGACACCAACACTATGACCATGGATCATATCATAGGCCTCCAACTTCATATAATTCAGATTATGATCACTCAAAAGAACCTTATCCACCTCCTCCAGGCGCTGTTCCTCCTCCCAATTACCATCATCACCACCACCACCCCCAGAATCAGCAATATCATCATAATCCGCCTTCTCATCCGCCTTCTCATCCACCTCCACAAAGAAGCTATCTGCCACCACATCCCACGTATAAAGAACATGGTCCAAGTTCAGGTTCTGCAAATAGGCCTAAATATCATTACAATTCTCCATCAAATACTTATTCGACTCAAAATTCCAATGACCAGTGGCGTCCATCTTCAGACGGTTATGATAATGAACATCCAGATGAGAGACCAAAAAACAATCCTAATTACGACAGAGGAGTTTGGCAACAACCAAGTTCTTCTTATCCTCCACATCCACAACCGTTGACTGACCAATCACACTCAAACACATACTCAAGACCATCATCTTATGGCTCGTCGTCTTCGAAACCGTCTTCATCTTCCTATCCAAAATATGAAAGCTCCACTTATCACAAATCACCATATTCCGGATCATCATCATCATCAACTAGCAAAGCTCCAGAAAGAGCTGGATCAGCCAGTTATGATTCCTATCATTCTCACCATACTACAGCGGCACAATCAAAGCCATCCATCACAGTACGTTTCAAGACCAAGGCTCCTCATGGTGGCATCAGTATACCGCTTAATTTTAATCCTTTAGAAGTTGTAAAGAAATTAGCAGTGCCATTAGCTTCTTTGAACCCCCTAGCCAATAAAAAGGTTACTATAGGTATTACAATTGAGAACAAACCCCAACATTCGGAACCCTATCAGTCTCATTACTATTAATAATGTAATTTATAATCGATTACACAAATCGAAAACCTACTTTTGACTGTGATATTCGTTACGTCAATTTATCACAGATGAATTTAAATGGAACAAATGGTGGGTACTGTCACTCGAAACACGGAGATTATTATTGACATGCAACACGCATATGATGCTATGTAGAAAATACATCATATAGTATTATAAATATAAGATTTGATACACATACTAATTTTGCAGAATATAAATTTATAAAAATATTTTTCTAAAAAAAAGCCCTAAAGAAATTATTCTACATTTTTTAGAAGTAAAATTACTATCCAAAAGAAATGAAAATTATAAAAATTAGGTTACGATTATATAACGTGTCTAATGCTCAAGTAATTTAAATAAATTGTATTTTTACCACTCCCATGGCACCCCTGTTTGTGATTAGATGTTTGTATGTATCTCAAAGACATCATTCATATATTAAAGCTCTCACCTAATGCTTGAAAAAGCTGTGTATTAGCAAGAATTACAGTGAGTTAGGAAAGGTAATGCAACTTATAGCAATCATTCATAGTGTAATACCAGATAATAAAAAATATAAATGTAAATAAGATAATAAAAAAATAAAAAATAAATTAATAAGATAATAAAAAAGTGTAAATGTAAAATTAAGTTAAAAATATTTTTTTTTGTTGAATGCGTTATCAGCATATAAAGTTCAAAAAAGAAATATTTCTGTGACTCCAATTAGGCATCGAATTCGTTACTTAATCACCAAATCTTGTCAATTGATGGAGTTTATATACAATTTTGGATAGTAAAAAATGGGAGTGTTTTGTTATAAAAAAGAGGTTACGTGTGAACAGATTTTTTTGAGTTAACCTCAGTAAAAATGTTTATAAGGATAAAATTTTAAGGTTTATTTCTTATTCAAACCTGTCGTGCATTTAGCTGTTTCTAAGAGGCCATATATTATATATAAAGTACATGTTACTACATCGTATGCAATTAATTAATTACAAATATTTCGAAATATATATTTTGTGCGTGTGCTACCTTAAGATAAAACGTATTGTTTATATATATTATATGTCACGATTTTCATTAAATTTACTTCTGGACATGGGTGCCCATAGATAAACTACAATGGGGAACTCAAACTCCCCACTGCATTATCGTTTTGCAGCATTTGAACTTTTAGGTCGATTTTTATGAAAAAATCGCGTGTTGGAAGCAATCTGACTCCCTTTGGAAAACCAATATGGGGTCCCAGGCTTCTAGAAGAATGTATCTTTATATAACCGTATATTTCAAGGAATAAACTGGCAACACTTTGTGTACTGATAAGAATTTGAAAGATCAATCCCAGAAGCAATTAATTATAGGTTTTAATCAATAAAAGTTATAGAAATATTCTTCATAATAATATACAGTATATCTCTATTCTTTATATTAATATTTGAATATCTGTAGCGTTATATAATTATATAGACATATGTTTAGAGGCAAATATAAGGTCTTTATATTATGTTTGATACGGTGCTCTTTTGCGCCATTTGTATTAAAAATAAAGCCGAGTTCACATCGTTAGAATAATAAGGAATTTCTATTGGTAGGTGTTATTTACGTATTTGTTAAAAAATTGTAAGCCTTTTTTTTATGTTTCTTGTATTTTTTTTTATGTTCCTACTTGTAGCAACAAAAGTTGCTTCCTGTTGCATGTTTGGATTTAGAGCCATAAAATCTACGTGAATCAGGAAACACGAGTCAACAATTTACGGAAGGAAACACTATATAAACACTTCACACGCATGTAGTGTCCAGTAGTGTTGCTTTACAAGTAATGTTGTAGTTGTTGCATATCAGCCAACATTTGATTGTGTAAAATAATAAAAATAACTACTCAGTTACTCAAGTGAAGAAACTATGTCATTGGAGGAATGCCATATGGTCATGGAACAAATCCAATTGTTCTTCTGATTTTTGTTAGCACCGTGTGGACGAAATAATTTAAATAAATGTAAATATATTGCATATTTCTAACACACACATACATCTAGCCACAAAAATCGACAAAAAATATTTAATATTTCACAAATATGTACGTACATAACTAAAACACTGCACCAATTTGAAACTGCTCGAATCTCCCTCTCTTTTCAACTCTTGTTCGGGTGTTCTTGAACACTTGCATAATGCATTTGCTAATGGTTTGTATTATTACCCACTTGTTTCTTTTACCTTGGGGTGTGTATTCTCTATATCTCACTCACACTGATTATCTTAACAATACAAATTTCATCGGATGAGATTCATTTACACTTTAGAAAAGGAATTTTTAAATTTCATTTATTTGGTTATTTAAAACGAAGAGTGATCCACGCGATCCCGCGAATAGAGAGGTGGAATTCTTTCACTCCATAATACCTGTAATTTGTACTACAATGAGATACACTATATTGTATTGCATTGTATGTAATACAATGCAATACAATATAGTGTATTGCGTTGTATGTACCGTGTTTGAAGTATCTTGATATACACATATATCTTCATATATTATGTTGAGGTGTACTATATTTAAAATGCTAAGATAGAAATGCATACGAAGCGTCGCCTTATTTCTATCCGCGGAGGATTTTAAGTAAATCTTTGTACTTCGCAATAATTTTATTTCCATTTTTCACGAACTTCGTATACTGTGGTCATTAAGTTTGACTGTTTATTTTAAGATATTTACTTACATTTAAAAATTCCGTTTTCTAATCCTGGCATTTCACTTGATTGATGACATTTCCGTCAACAAAATAAGCACTTTCTCTGCGGGGTTGTGATCTAGTTCACGGGGAAACTTCAATGTGGGTCATGTGTTTCCTCTCAGAGTTTTTGTAGCAAGCAAAATACGTGGTCATGCTTTGTTTATACATTGCGTTATGTCATTTTAGAATTGAAGAAATTATTGAAAGCTGTATTCTGATTTTAGGTGTATTGTCAGCTGTGTCTGTAATAAAGCATTTTCTTTTTAAATTGCGTATGTCTTTACTTTTTTTTAAAAAATTAATAGGTAAAGAATTGCTCTCACTTGAAGCTAAATTCAAAATTTATAATATATACCAAATTATTTTTTCAGGAGTATAACACTTCTTTATTATTATTAATGATTCATTGTTTTCTAATCTTAATAAATTTTAATTTCATTGCTCCATGTAGACATTGTAACTGGCTACGAATGCATTTTGAAAGACCGAGAAATGCTTCAATTCAAGAGAATTTACAGTACAAATAAATTCATCGTAGATTATATAAGCCATGCTTCTATTTAACAGCTTAATTCGTCAAAAATAAAACGAAATTTTGCCTTTGATGTAAGAGAAATGAAAATATATAGATAGAGGATAAAATATAACTTATGAAGTTATAATTAATCTGTATTTTATCTCATAAATCAATATTTTCCATCACGTCCGGGAAATCAGGGCCAGGGAGAGAAATTACGGGCTCAGATCCTCCTAATAATATAATCAGCATCCCCCATTCCCTCGAGAAAATATTGTTCGTTTTATTTTTCCTGAAAATAAATATTTGTATAATTTTGTTTTAAGTGTTTTATTTGCTGAAAAATTATATGAGATGTTAGTTCCTTAATGCGAAAGATGAATTCAACACAGATTTTTATGGCAGATATTGTGTACATCACGTTTGTTTTTACAAAAGTTTAAGCCTTTATCTAATTTACTGCAAGGAAAAGGGGAATTATAACTTTCAATACACCTCTACAAATTTTTAATGTAAAATTTTAGTAAAAAATTTATTCATTTACGTTAAATGAAGTAGTTTGATTTCATTGTTAAAAATGGCATGTTCATATAAACCATTTTGAACATTAATTATATATTTTATATATATTTTCCCATGAACTTTAAATTTTGTCAAAGTATAGAGCACTAAGAATTAACTTCGTTTAAATTCACTTCATTTTTCAATATATTTAATATGATACATATTTATATTAAATGAAATATATTTAATACATACATTTTTCAATATATTTAATATGATACATATTTATATTGCAGATATTTAATATTATTATATATAAAACTACAAATAAAATATATCCAGTAACGAAATCCCAGTTACCCTGTGGCTTTCAGAGGTCCCCCTGCAGCTTCCAGAGGCCCCTCTCTAGTTTCCGAAATCCGCCCCAATAAGATGCATTTTGCTACGACTTCAGCCCCTGGTCCTGCAAGAAACATATTTCAATAAGGTATTATGCAGTATTTAACATGTAACTACAGGGTGATGCAAAAGTCAGGAAAAATTTTAAAAATTAATAATTCAGAAACTAATAAAAAGAAATAGGTGCCGTTTGTACAAAAAAAAAAACCGAAGCCGGATTTTTTTTTTATTAAAAAAAAGTTATTAGTACAATTTACAGTTCTACCAACAGATGGCGCTGTATTAGCTACAGATGTCAGATACGAAAATTATCAGAAGGTATAAAATAAGAAGCTGTAATTGATAACGCCATTCTTAATGCAGATAGTAGTCGCTCTGTTTCGTAAATACGAAACTTTATCTATAGAGATGTCCCAGTTCAACTTTATTATAACAATGAGGAAAGTGCTAGTGCAGCATTGCGGGCATATCTTCTCGTGCGTGGTATTGGAGTTGGTAATGGACCTATGGCATGTTCCAGACTGACAAAAACGATATGAAAATTTGAAGACCGACGAACTGGCATTTCGTACTGCAGTGTATGGAGATCGTGGCGAATTATCCTTAAGCGATATCCATACAAGTAGAAACATAATCACGAACTGAAATTTGAAGACTTCAGTACTCACTAAGATTTCGCTAATTGGGTATTTAATAAAATGGAGGAGCAGAATGACTGGCTTTTTACTTTGCTTTGGAGAGATGAAGAACATTTCACCCTTTCTGGCAATGTTAACACACAAAATTGTCGTGTGTGGAGTACAAAAAACCCAGATGCATTTGTTGAACAGTTGGGAATATATTCTTATCAACATATTTAGAATTGACTTTGACGAGACCTAAGTTGATTTTTTTTTAAAGTCACTGTTGCACTACAAATCAACAAAACTACACCTAATGCCCATATGTACCAGAAAATTAAAGTAAAACGCAATTGAGGGGAAAACCACGTGTTACTTTAGTTCTCTAGTGTTTTAAGATATTCATTACGAAATATGAAAATGCCAACTGAATAAAATACACATATTTCGGACTTAGAGGGAGTAGGGACGTCATTCATGTGTAAAACAACTTATATTTTTTCACGAGCTGGCCGGCCGCATAAAACATGTCGGCAAGCCGCGGGTTCAAGACCCCTGATTTAATCGAACTAGGGTTCTTAATTCAATTTGGGGCATTGAATATTTGTAATCAGGAAATAAATTTGCAATACAATGTATTAATTACTACTAATATTTGGCCTTTAATGCTTTCCGAAAATTAATTTTGATTATCTTTTAAAGAAACACATTTCACCAATAGATGGCGATACGAGTAGAAAATAAAGAATTGAATAAATACTGTGCGTTTGATCTATTTGAATATATAGTTTGGATGAATATTAGCTCCATATATTGGAGAAAGATATTTTTGTAAAAAGGAAATCAAAATTAATTTTCGAAGAGTGTTAAAGGTCAAATATATCTGCGATATTATCACATTACCGACATCGATACTGTTACCGTTAATGTCGAATGAAAAATATCGACACCCAGGGACGTAGGTAGGTATTTTGCCACCCGGGAAAAATGACTGTTATTGCTGCCCTCACCCTTCACTAAATGTCATTTTCAAATGCACATAGATTTTGCTAGGGAATTAGAGATTTATTAAATAAATTCAAGGTTTTCTCTGGAATTATCCACTACAAAAATAATATAATGAGAATCTTTACCAATATACAAATACTTACGATCAAAACATAGCTCTTCTTGGTTTATTATCTGAAAAATATTTAATTTTTAAATGTTTACCTGCCAATGTTCCAATAATGGAACATGAATTTTGACGGAATATTGTGTACATTAATAATATTTGAAATACTCCACTTTTTTGCATGTATATAAATGCATGCCTTCATGGGGTACTTTTTTTTTATCCCAACCTTTAAATTTTAAACATTTTATATTTTTTAAATTAATATTTAGAACTTTGCTGGTTTTTTTTGCATTTTTGCTTCTGTTTCAAATTTAATTTGTCAAAAATCCAATTTGACAGAGAATTACAAAATATTTTATATGCATATAAAAATGTTCTAATATATAATACTATAATACTGATAATTCTTTATAGTTAAATATAACAATGATAGATAAGTTCGAAACTACATGTTACATTTTTTGGAACATTTTTGAAAAAAGGGTTCTTGGTGAAGCGAGTACCCATTATGCAGACACATGTTCTGTCTCTCCTTCTATGCCGTCTCCATTTGTTTGCAGTGAAATTATCAACGGCACCATGTGAGTATTGATAAGTAATTAGGCAAATAAAGGAAGTAGGTAGAGAGTATCAAGGTCATGGAATGATTTTCTATTTCCCCTAATTTACAGTGCACTAGTTCACTTCGCCTGAATCGCAATCACAACAATTTGAACCATTTATTTTCGTGAGCTAGAAAGGGAAGGCATAGGTTTTAAATTTTCTGACAAATTTTTCAGAATGGTGAAAAGATTTCTGAAAATAGAAGCCGCCGTGGTATGTTTAGAAACACTTTCGGATTCAGATTTATCTGATGTTGATGTGTGTCAGCCACTTCCTGATGAATCAGGGGATATTACTGATGAAGAGGATATTGTAGAAAATTTTTTAGGGCCCATTATTCCAGGTGACGTGTGTGGAATGGAAGATGTAATTTGCAATAACAAAAATGACAGTTGCCAAGATAATATGTTATGTGATACAGGAATCATTTCTTCAAATAATGAAATCGGAAAAGCAAGCAAAAAACGCAAGTTGAACACTACAACATCAATGCGGAGTGCTGAAAAAGGTAAAAACAATAAGAGAAAACAAAAAATAACGGTTGGTGGAAACGATAAGTTAATTTTAAAGAACCAATTCAGTCAACAGCTACCGAAACAATTTTGCAGAAATTTCTAAATCTAGTGGATATGTCACCAACCAATTTATACTTCAAAATTTTAACTCCTGATTATATTGAACACCTGACACTGATGACAAAGCGTTATGCGCTGCAAAAAGGAGAGTCAATCCATATCATAAAAGAAGATATTTTGCAATTTCTGATCTACTTCTTCTAAGTGGGTACCATTCCGTCCCCACTGAGAACACGTACTGGAGTACTGAAGAAGAAGAAGAAGATGAAATTTTTCCATTTGACGGATAATAGCTAATTAAGAAAAGAATACAAACTTGGGAAAGTAGCACCTATTTACGAAGAGTTGTATAAAAACCTGCAGCAATTTGGAATGCGACATGAAAAATTAAGCATCGATGAATCAATAGTATCTTACTATTGTCATCATACCTGCCAAATGTTTATTAGAGGAAAACCTATTAGATTTGGATTTAAGATGTGGATGTTGTGTTCATCAAACAGATATCCATATGCTATGAAAATTTACGCTGGAAAGAAAGAAGCCTCAACTGTTGGGGAATTGGGATCGAGAGTTGTGAGCGAATTATTATCTGTTCTTGATCAAAATTTAAAGCATAATATATATTTTGATAATTTTTTTACGTCATATGATTTAATTTCCCAGCTGTCAAAACGGGGAATATGAGCAACAGGAACAATCAGCGAATTTCGCACTGGCCACTGAAATCTAAGGGAGAACACGCTAAAGAAAGCAGAGGAAAATTTGACTATCGCTCTGACGGATCGGTGTATATGTGTAACTGGAATGATAATGCGGTAGTTACAGTAGCATCAAACTGTTACACGCATGAGCCCATGGGAACTGTTAAAAGATATTCAAATGCGAACAAATACAGAATTGATATTTGCCAACCTCACATTATCAGGAAATATTTACAATGAAGGAATGGGAGGTGTTGACATTTTAGACAAACTTTAAGCAGTTGCAGACCGCAGCTGCGAAGCAAGAAATGGTGGTGGAATCTATTCAGCAATGCACTAAACATGGCAGTTGTTGCAAGTTGGATTTTACATTCCAAGTTACATTAAATAAACATGTTTTATTTAGACTTCCGAAGGCAAGTAACAATGAGTCTTCTGCGACAGGAGGACCGTCTATCTATCCACCCTGGACCTCGTAATCATGTACCAAACGAGTCAAGAATATCCGATGGCCATTATATTGTATCTACGACACACGGGTAATATGCTGTATACAAGAAAAATACAACGAAAAAATGTTTTCAGTGTGGCAAACAGATTCATCAAAGTTGTTTTCGTCCATACCATAGAAAATAGAAATTAATTTGTTCATACAAATTGCCCTCCGAATGTCTAAAATCAGGAACGACATTTAATTATTATATTATAATGATATAATTATTATCTAAAATAAAAGAAATTGAGCAATAAAGATATTAAAGAATGTTTAAGTGAAAAACAAACTCTATTTTCACTGTTGACAAATATATGCAGAAATTACAAAGCGCCAATGTTCCAAAAATGAAACATAGCTAAAAAAAGAATAATTTTTTTTTTGGAATTTTAAAATTTTATCAGATATAAATGATCTAAAGAAGCATAACTGTAAAAAATTACATTAATGTAACATGTCGTTCTTAGTTCGGCGTTTAAACGGTTAATGAGCTTCATTTTGCTAAAAGAGCGTTCACGTGATGCAACTGAAATAGGCAATGTGAAATTTTAATCAAATAGGAATTTGAAGTGCTATGGCCAATGTTTCATAGGCTTCCAATCCCATTGAAGAAATGTATATCAAAAGGTCCTGTGGAAAGTAATCCAATTCTTCTCCTAATCTTTTTTTTCTCTTGAAAGATGAAACTATGTCTTTATAATCCTCATACAGTTCAGATCCGTTCAAGTCATTTGGATAAAATAATGCAAGATCAACACATCCTATGAAACGTAAGTAGCTGCTCATCAGTTTCATAGATTAACTGGTTAACAAACGATTCAGTAGCACAGAGAAAATCAAAACGGTTCTGCAGTTCTCGCAATTGTGAAAACTGATCTTCGATTTCTATTCCAATTTTATTTTAAATTTCCCTAAGGCACCGTCGCATTTGTTCTTCTGCATTCAATCCTACCTCAGATGAATTTTTACTTGGCATGGAGCTTTTTTTTTTACGCGTCTGTGCACTGAAAGCTCCATTTCGTGCATACACTTTTAGCTTGAGAAATGGCAGTAGAATATAGTTCATTTTTCCAAATTTCAATTTTATCAATTAAAGTTCCAGGTGAATAACAGCTTGAGTGATAGACAGAGTTTTAATCTGAAAACATTACTGAATTCTATCAACAGTCAGAAGTAAGACTGACCAGAAATATAGGAGAGCTATAAATTCGAAATTTTGGATACCAATGAGTATTAGACCAGCATCAATACTTGAATCGACTGTTCCAGAGAAAGAATGGCGTAGTTGTTCAAGTACTAATATTGTATAGTCAAGTGGAGTAAATCAAGACTTCTTAAAGTGTGGGTTACAACCCACACTTTGGTCACGTAACTAAATTTGGAAGTCGAAGAAATTTTAGCAAAACTTTTATGTAAAAGAAAGCAAGCACACCCAGCTCATTAGTATGAATGCCAATGTTTGTCTTTAATGCATGGTAAAATTATATTCATACGTATACAACAGAATTGTTTTCGAATAATTTTTTACGCTTTATTATCAGCAAATATTTCATATGTAAAAAGTATTCCTACTTTATATACCTCTATAGATAGGGTCGTGAAAATATTTGCTCATGTAAAAGGGGTCGCTAAGTAGAAAAGTTTGAAAAGCCCTGTAATGAATAATGCCTCCATAGGTGTAGAGTTATATGGGCCCGTGGGGCCCAAGCCTCCCCCCAATAATTTGAAATAAATTGCAATTTTACATATACTGTAATGTATAAATGTTCATAATATGTGCATAATTTTGCAAATTCTACGTTCATTATGCCATCAATGCAGTAACTTTTGAACTCCATCTCGTGAAACAAATAGCTTTTCCTTAATAATGAAAAAGTTAAACAGAAAGCTATTTGCGTGTTTTGCTGCCCTGAACTTAAGGTGCAAGTGGGGAAAATTTTATAAAAAAAACAACCCAGAATGGGGTAACAAAACAAATAAATTTTGTTTTTTAAAGGCTAATTGCCGCCCCAGAGTTGTGGCACCCGGGGTGACCGCCCCTTTGCCCCTCCCAACTAAGCTACTGTCGATACCTACCTATATCAGTAGTATCGTAACACCTATGTGGGCACGCCTCAGGTAGAGGCTAAATCCATCGGTAGTTGTCTATAATAAGGTCGTAGCCAATTTTGGGAGGGGTTTCAAATTTTGCTCATGTATAGTGAAATCAGCAGCAAGGCGTAAATCCCATTTTAATTTCTTGGTGAGAGTCCCCTAAGGTCACCCACACACACATTCTGGATACGGGCCATGGTCTATAATAAAACTGTAAAACTCACAGTAATAAATTATAGTCGTGAAACCTCTTGCCAATGCTGCCATCTATCGGTTACAATTAAAAGCAGCAACAGATTTCTGATTTGTATGCTTTCCATGTCTGCAATGGATAATATATAACGCGCCTTGCATTGGACAGAACTCCATATTGGTATAAAAATGTTTGGCCCAGCATCCCTTTGCCTTATCTCTAAATTGGCGTACAAAAATTTTCTAATGAACCATGTGACATAGAAACAGATAAAATAACTTGCCAACATGTATGAACTATGCAATGATCTAATTAGGGGCGTAGCTATTATATAGAAAAAGTAGGTAAGGCCTAGGGTAGGGGTCCAACATTTTTCAGTCCAAGGGCCAATTTTGCTTATTCTTGTAGGCCCATGGGCCGCACTACTGTATCAGCAATGTTAAGATTGAACAAAGACAGCTCGACGGGTGTCCCTCCGCCTGGATCAGACTTCTTTAATATTTTTTCCTTGGGTCCCTATATTAGTTTTACATGTCCACCTAAAAATATTTTTTAGATCCACCTCTGGGACTAAATATGCATATTACAATGTAAAATATGTATGGAAGCAAAAAACATTTACAATACTTTTAGTTATTAATATGTAAAGCGAAATCAAACCTTTTAGCGAGATTTTTGGCACTGCTTATTTTCAATAATCCTGCTAATATCAGGTCTTATTTTTGACGTTGCAACCCTAAGAGTGTTTCCAAGGTGGACGTCAATTATTCTGGTCTTAACTTTTCATTTTATCAACTTCATTTTTGGAAACAGTTGTTTATAAACGCATTGGCGTACGCAGGGGATGATGGGGGTTGTAATTCCCTCTGCAACGAAATTTTGTGTATATACATGTGAGCATCCGAAGTCGTAGCACTGTAGCCTTCCCCCCATGGGCACCCATACGGGTACTACTAGGGGGGGGGCTGTGAAAAATTGAGGAGTACTTCTAGGGGGGGATGAGACAAATGAGCACCCCCTTCTCAAAGCTGTCGAGAATTTTAGTGACTGTGAAGGCCACCAAAAAGCTACAAAAATAATCGATACTGCCTGACACTCAGTAATAAGGGAGAGTTCAATTATTACGTAAGCAATATTTTGGCCATTTCACCCCCACCTCAGAAAGCAAAATTTAACATTGGCTAACATAGGAAAATAAGACCAACGGCAACCCCTCCCCACAAGGTTCTTACGTAATACTTGAAATCTCATTGAGCTAAAAAGTACCTTATTTTAAAATGTGACTGTAAAACTTTTGAAAGTAAATGCATAGCAGGTTCGGGCAAATCAAATTTTTAAACGGCTAGGAGGGGCTCGATCACTCTCTGCCCCCCCATATAGGCGCCCATGCGCTCCCCCATCGTAAATCTTTAACCTCCCTTATGAACTTTCTACATCAGCTTATGCCCAGATGTCAGTGCTCCAAAACAGGAACATTTTTAGAGCACGCAGTCAGATGGTTAGAAAGATGTTCTTAGCGACATATTTAGAATAGAATTCAGCGAGTCCCAACTTGAATTTTTTTTAAATCACTGTTGCGTTGCAAATCAATAAAACTACTCCTAATACCCATATATGCTAGAAAACTAAAGTAAAACACGATCGAGGGGAAACCTCGAGTTAATTTAGTTATATAGTGTTTTAAGATATTTATTATGAAATATGAAAATGACAACAGAATAAAATACATAGACTTCAGACTCCAAGGGAGCAGGGACGTTATTTTTGTGTGAAACAATTTGTATTTTTTCATGAGCTGGCGGGCCGCGGGTTGAAGACCCCTAGCGTAGGGGTTCTAGCGAAATGAGGCCCCTTCACTTCATTTTCTTTTTAAACGTGGGTTCAAAATCAATCCTTGCCTAAAGACCAAAAAAAATTATCTTCGCCACTAGACCTCGTAAACATATGATTTTGGAGGCATTGGCCATACGTCAATACAGGGGCAGACTGGGCTGCCGGGCCGGTGCGCCCTTTAAGAGGATCCAGTCCGCCCCTGCGTCAATACTTCCAATATCAGTGATGGATTAATCCAGGGATTTACGAGGCAGCCATCCGGTAACCATTCCTATATGAGTGACAGAATCTTAAGACGGGGAAGAATTTAAATTCAGAATGAACCTTTCGAAACGGTCTACGAAAACAGTTGTGTCCAACTTGTCTAAGACGCTGACGTAAGTAAAAAGTTCATAAGTCGGGGTGGTTACAACTTTTACAATGGGTAAAAGCAGAGCAACAAAATTCTAATATCTTAGTATGTATATATACAAAATTGCATGACAATGGGGTCATGTTCCCATCACCACCCGCCCATTGAGTACGTTAGTAGTCTAAGACGACCTTGTTAGCCTTGTGCCACAGAAATTTGTTATTTTAGAAGTGCTCAAGGTGTCTGTGGGAAAAAGTTTGATTTGTTTATGACCAAGAACAGGTAAGGTCATGCTTCGCCAGAGATTGTAATTTTCCAAGAAATTTGAACTTCCGTCCCCCAGGGAATTAAACTACAGTGAGGATCAATAGCAAAACGGCAAACAATCGCTGCCATTTGAATCCAAACCAGGGTTTTCTGCATGGTTGGCAAACGCTTTACTAGTGTGTCACGGTAGGGTTCGGAAAAGGAGAGACAAAATATGATTTAGAAATTATGAAATGCAAAAGAAAAAATTAATGTCCATTCTTTTTCACTCCAAAATGTTAATATAATCAAATATTGGAACAATACAGGTTTAATCATAATATCTTCTCAATGTATATTACTTGTGTGTAATTAATAAAAATTTGCAAACTATACAGGATCATAATTTTTTGGCAACGAAGTTCGGATGGTAAAATAGAACTTTTATAAATAATTTAAACTTGAATTTCATAAGTATATAAATACAATAAAACTCCCATTACGCCAACTTCGCTTAACCATATATATAATACGGGTTAATCAAAATTATCTGTGTGTGTGATGCACTTATTATTTTTATTCTTATGACGTAATCGTACTTCCATCTTGAATTTGACGATTGGGTACATCCTTTGATATCGGGTCATTACCAGAGGCCTATAATATCAGAGGTATTTATGCGGAATATAGGCAGTTCCAACTAAAACTTTTGGAATTAGTGTATTGTAATTTTGTCAGTTCTTATTGTATTCAGGCAATTTTCAAGATTTTATGGGATTGCATCCAATGCTCATCTTACTATAGGGAAGAAAATTGATTTTTTGCCATAACCTGTCAATTTCTATTTACAGGATTCTTCACTTGGTGAATTTGTCAATTACTTTATCCTGCATTCTTGCATCACCTGGACCATCCACAAATATTATGCAATCTGGCTTCTTTTCCACTATTGGCAAATCAGGTGTATTATGCGCAAAGCGTTTGTTAGTTTGGATACGGAAGTCTCCCAGAGTCTTGACTTGGTCACTTTCGATAATCTTATTAACTTTGTGTGTGGTTCCACCAGATTTCGTTGACTCTTATTTTATATTTTTGCCACAGGTTCCAATGAATCAGTGTTGTCCCAAGTAGTCGGTGCGCGCAATCTTTTTGCATACACAGATTAGGAGATCTGCTTCTATGCAGAGTTGACATTTGCCATCGAAGGACGATTTTCCCATTTTCAGTTTAATTATTTTCATTATCAATGCCTGTTCCCGTGTATCTATTACACATGTTTATTGTATTGTACATGGTCATGTATTGCAGATTTTGTGGTCCGTTTATTTATTTCATTATTTCTAAATAGGAAAGTAGTCGAGCTCATACAATACTGAATATTCATAATATTTTATTTGCCTATACAAAAATTCTTGCTAAAGTTGTGAATTTTTGGCTAAGAGTTCACGCAGAAGTAACGAAAATTTCAGTATCGAATAAAATTAAAACAACGAATGGCACATTCAAAACTCAATAAATTTGCAAACGTTTTTATCTATGGCTTAAGTTTCCACCTCCTTCAGCAAGAATAGATTGGAAAAATAGGCTTTTTCGAAGACGTGACGAACGAGTTTTGGTAACATGCGATGGAACTTACGTTGTCATCTGTGTTAAAAAATGTTAAACGTAGTGAAAAAATAATAACAAATTAAAATAAACATCATCATCAATAAAATTATAGACACCGTTATCACTGAAAATTTCTAAACTGACAAATAATTTCAATAAAGGTGATGCGAAAACCATTTCCGTTATCTAGTTACCCATCTTAAGAAAGTTATAATGTAGGACAATAATTTCTTATTTTACATTTAGTTGTTTTCTGTTTTGCTTTCACCAATATTTTGAGTCAGCATTGTCAAAAGCGGAATTGGAAAGTGGTTTTCAAGAAAACATTTGAACTTCAAGCAAGTACAGTTTCATACCAACATTGACTTCCTGTCCTCTGAAAAAGTTTTGCATGGATGATACGGAAAAAAGTTCTGTGTTTTAAGCTTAAAATTTTAAATATTAAATTCTTTTATTCTGTAGGAGTTTTGCACCTAAAAATTATTTTAGAATCAATAATTAATTGAAAACAGTTTTAATAAAGTTAATATAAAGTTACTATTCTCCTCATACATGGGTATCGAAAATTATTAAGTATAATAAATTCCCCCCCCACGAAAAAATCACAAAAGACTGGCCCCAGTTGCTTCGTGTATTGACCATATTTGGCAATTGTGTTATCCCTGCGGAGGGTAATAATACCTTAACACCTTTACATACGGAGAAAAAGAGCGTTTTTCCAGAGCTCGTTGGTTTAGCGTTCAAGGCACTCCTTGCTCAACGGAGGGACTATAGTTCGACTCTAGGGCGTGGACGGCGTCTCGTTTTCTCCTATACCTAAAAAGCTCTAGCTTGAGCTGCTTAAACGTGGGTGTCGAAAATTATTAAGTATAATGAAGTTACTCTTTGGAATTATTTTGTTGACAAATGGTATGTTTTATAAGAATTACTAAAGCCGAACAATTCTCATAATAAAATTAGTAAAGTGACATAAAACTATGCAGTATGAATGAATAGAATAAGTACAACGTTTTAGGCGTAGTAAAATTTTTTTAATAACAAACAATAATGGACATACATTTTGGACGAGCGTTGGCCGTCCCTCGTATTCCTGAATGCAAGACCACTTGCATTCCTGAATGCAAGTGGTCTTGCATTCCTGAATGCAAGTGGTCCAAAACTAAACCTCATAGAAGTGTTGCCATACTTACATGTTTGTGCGATGCTAGCTCCATCTGTTGTCGACAGAAAGGAACTAGAAGAAGTTGAGGTGATATTTAATACTTGTAAGACAGAAATTAAGTTTTTCTAAACCTGGCAAAAACTTGGAGTAGTCTTGTGATTATTAACAACATTGCACTTGACCGGCAATCAGGAAATTGTGGGTTCATGCCCCACTAAGGATCGCTAAATCATTCTTTTCTTTCCGAATGATTCATCACCTATTTTTTCCATTATTTTTTGCGTTATTGGCTATGTATGATGAGAATTATTTTACTTTAATAAATATCAATGCTAGTCTTCCCTATCAGACATTTGGCTTCCTTGACGTTGCTTTAGTCTAACAAGCAGTTCATACACTGCCCATTAATTTGCGCATTGTTCATAGTAACGCAATTAATACTCTCGCAAGGGAAGAGCATCTGACGGCTGTTGCTTAATGATAAAATGCTAAAGCGACCGGTAATCAAGGGATGTGAGTTCGTGTCCACCAGGTTTGTTATTTTTTGTTTTGGAGCAATTCATCACCTACGTTTTTATATATATTAACACTTGTTGGTTTTTTAATGAATACAACCATATTGTTACAATTATACAATATAATATTACATTTCAATTATATTGTAATGAATTTTGTATTGACCGGCTGCTTTAACGTGGTTTTTGTAAAGTTTTGTAAAGGTTTGTGTTTTTAAATTTACAAAAAAAATATTGTTAATGACAGTAGTTTTACTTAAAAGAATTGGCTGTACTTGAAAAGATTTAGTTCTTGGCGACATTCTGTTTCGCTCGTTTGTTTGCTTGGATTTTCAAGACGGAAGACCATCTGGGCTACACTGTGCCAAGGCGGTTTCGTTCCAAATAAGAGAACATGATGCTCCGATGTATTTTCTGGCAAGCTCGATACTTGTTTCTGTTATCCAAGAATGATTATCATTGTGATTATTTATGGTATTATTATCCTTATAGTTATTTATGGTATTATCATCCTTATAGTTATTTATGTTATCATTATCGCTATGATTATTCATATTATCATTATGTCATTTAACATATCATTGTGATTATTTCTGCTATTTATGTTAGCACTATCATTATCGTGTTATTATTATTTATGTTATCGTTTTCATTATTTGTTTGTTGGCGGCCATTGCTTTTGGATTGAAAAGTGTTCGTTACTGAAGCGTTCGGATGGCAAATAATGATTGAACAACGGCAAATAATGAGTGAGCGATTGACGTGTTTTTTTTTTATGATTGAGTTGTATAGTAAAAAGAGTATGAAAGTCTAAGGTAAGAAATTTAGTCTGTTTTTCCCTTTTTTTAAAAAAAAATTCTGTTTTATTTTTTAACGTTCAAGAATCAATACTTACTGATTCAAGTAGTGTATGAAGCTGAGGTTACTCGCATACTATACATTGGGGACATGTCGATCAAATGCCGAGAAAATTGGTCAGTTTTTTCTTTTTAAAAACAAAATCCGTTTACCTTTTTTTAACATTCATGACCCAACAGATGTAACAAACTTAAAAAAAACATTCAAAAAATCTCAGCAAACTAACTTTCCAACATGGCGGACTCAAGACGCTCGTCGATACTTGAAAAAACCATCATCCAAGGGTTCTGATGTTCCCTAATAAAGAAAATGAATGTATGTTTGTACCCCAAAAATTCCTATTCGTCTTCAATGTCAATTATAATTAATGGTTTTTTTTTCGCGTTTTAAATACTAAGCACGATTTTTCAAATTAGATACCAAACGTATCCTGACATAAATTTATTTATAAATCAAGACCTGTTTTTTTAGACAGTAGCACGTCACCCCAAAATGCTTATACTTGGTGAGCTTTTGTGTGAAACTGATGGTTTACTAGTTTTTGTCCATTCGGAAATTCCGGGAATATCTATTATTCTGTATGCAACTACTCGTACTTGACAATTGAATCAGTGACCTACCCAATGAGAGTTTATGGGGGTGTATTGCAGTGGAATCAATGTGTTCTGTTTTCCTCCATAAAAATCTGTTTCTGTGGTTTCATGACGGAAAATTTAAACTTGTCTATTATTGCAACGTAAGACTAACAAAACTTTAGAAATTTTCATTTCATTTGCAATAGGACAGAAATAAATTAAAAACTTTTACCCTAACCATGTAAACGAAATAAAAAAAATCGGGATTAACAAAAACTGAAATCGGCAATTTACGCATTGGAGCAGGTTTCCGCCTTATGGAGGTTACATGCAAAATAAATACATACATAGTTAAATTCAGTGGTAAGAGATGACTGCATATGCTATTTTTTTTCTTTGTCTCATCTTGCGAACTTTAAGACTATATTTTCCTTTTGATAAAAATATTTATTTTATCACTGCATTTTATTTTTATTGATTTTAATTTTTGCACTATATTGTGGTTTTAGTAGTTACGATCAATATGGTGCAAAATTTCACTCTAACTATACATGCTTATTCCATACAAAAAGTCTATTATGTAAGCTTAAATTGTAACGATAAAGTACCTCCCTTGTAAAGATAATGATTCCCTTGTATAAAGATACTCTCCCTTGCGGTAGGTTTATCCATGAATTGATAAAGTCGATATGAGTGACTTTTCGTTCTGGTTAATAATGAACGTTTTTATTTAAGAAGTGTGTGGCATTGTCATACGCAAGGGGGGGGTGGTCGCGATTATGGTTGTAACCCCCATTGCGATGAAATTGTGTATAGTATACATACAAATATAATGGAGTTGTAGCTCCGTAACCCCACATTATAAGCCTGTAACCCTCCCCCCTCATTGTAAACATGTAAATGCAGCCTGGGTATGCCTATGGTGGGTGGTGTGCAAAATGGTGGTCGGACAATCATAGGCGTAGGCAGAAAGTTCATAAGGGGGTTATAGGCTTAATGGGAAGGGTTACAGAGCTACTACTCATATATTCCTATGTTAAATATACAAAATTTCATTACGATGGGGGTTACAACCCCCAAAACCGCCCCCTGGCTCCGCCTATGCGGACAAGGGCATTCTATATCTGTAAAATGTCTTTTGTTCGTTATCCCCCACTTTGCTATTTGCATTGTATTACAACCCTCTTTCCTTTTTCTGCTGAGAAAATTTCCTTCCTGCTAGCAATTTTCCGCTTTAGCTAATGTTAACTACCATTGACTTTTGAAGGGACCGCAAAAAAATTCCGTTTTGAGCAACTTCCCTCCTTGGACAGTTTTCACTGGATGTATGTATGCATGTATATATATAATAAAAAATTGGTTTAATTTTATGTAGAACTTTAACTTATAACTAATATTATACACCGAAGTGCCAGAAACACTGGTATACCTATCTAATATCGTGTAGTCCCCCCCCCTCCCCCACACTCCTGCAGAAGTGCCGCAACACGACGTGGCATGGACTCGACTAATGTCTGAAGGTATCCTGGAGACAATTCACACCAGGAATCCTGCAGGGCAGTCCACAAATCCATAGGAGTGCGAGGTGGTAGAGATCTCTTCTGAACAGCACGTTGCAAGGCATCCCAGATATGCTCGATAATGTTCATGTCTGGCGATTTAGGTGGCCAATGGAAGTGTCTAAAGTCAGAAGAGTGTTCCTGGAGCCACTCGGTAGCAACTCTCGATGTGTGGGGTGTCGCATTATCATGCTGAAATTGTCCAAGTCCGTCGGAATGCACAATGGACATGAATGGGTGTAGGTGATCGGACATGATGCTTACGTATGTGTCACCTGTCAGAGTTGTCTCTAGACGTATCAGGGGTCCCATATCACCAGGTCCTGATCACAGCAAAGGCGTCCAAAGCCCGGGCTTTGGGACTAGACTCTAGTGGGAGTGGGAACTGCACGGTGAACAATCCTTCTGCGCATGTGCGTGGTCTACGCACATGCGCAGAATAGAATCTAGTCCTAAAGCCAACAGTCCCCTGTTGACATGTAGGGTCCATGGATTCATGAGGTTGTCTCCATACCCGTACACGTCCATCCGCCTGATGCAATTGGAAACGAGACTCGTCAGACCAGGCAACGTGTTTCCAGTCATCAACAGTCCAATGGCGGTGTTGGTGGGGCCCAGACGAGGCGTAAAGCTTTGTGCCGTGCAGTCAACAATGGTACAAGTGGGCCTTCGGCTTCGAAAGCCCATATCAATCATGGTTCGCTGAACAGTTCGCACGCTGACACTTGTTGATGTGGGACATCGAAATCCGCGGCAGTTTGAAAAAGTGTTGCACGTTTATCTCGTTTAACGATTATCGTCAGTCATCGACGTTCCCGTTTTTTCGAGATCTTTTTAAGGCCGCACCGCAGTCGGAGATTTGATGTTTTACCAGATTCCTGATATTCACGGTATACCCGTGAAATGGTCATATGTGAAAATCCAAATTTTGTCGCTATCTCGGAGATGCTATGTTCCATCTCTCTTGTGCCGACTATAACGCCACGTTCAAAATCACTTAAATCTTGATAACCGGCCATTGTAGCGGCAAGAACCGATCTAACAGCTTTGCCAGACATCCCTTGTCTTATATAGGCGCTGCAGATTGCATCGCGTTACGTTGCTTGGTTGCAAAGCTCCGTTATTTGCATGTCTGTACGAGTTTTTCTAGCACTTCAGTGTATTAATTAATAAATATTATTTAATGTTTCATCATGAAATGCAATTTTTCTAAAATTCGAAAATTATTTATTTATATCATATTAAATATTATATTTAAATTAAATTATATTAAATTATATTATATTATTTATTATATTAAATTAAATTATATTATTTATTATATTAAATTATATTATTTATTATATTAAATATATTATTTATTATATTAAATTATATTATATTATTTATTATATTAAATTATATTATATTATTTATTATAATTATTATATTATTTATTATAATTATTATATTATTTATTATAATTATTATATTATTTATTATAATTATTATATTATTTATTATATTAAATTATATTATATTATTTATTATATTATTTATTATATTAAATTATATTATATTATTTTTATTATATTAATTATATTATATATCATTTATTATATTAAATTATATTATATCATTTATTATATTAAATATATTATATCATTTATATATATTAAATTATATTATATCATATTATATTAAATTATATTATATCATTTATTATATTAAATTATATATATTTATTATATTAAATTATATTATATCATTTATTAATATAAATTATATTATATCATTTATTATATTAAATTATATTATATCATTTATTATATTAAATTATATTATATTATTTATTATATTTATATTATATTAAATTTCGTAAATTAAATAACGTAACAACACTTGAGAAAAAATGAAGAATTTTATTTTCCATACTCTTTTTACAGTATCTTACATAAATGACTAATATTAAGAAAAAAGGTAGAAAAACACACAATAAAATACCACAGCAACATTCTTTGCAAAATAAACCACAATTTTCTACCATAACATGTTAAGTATGAGTGCACAGGTTCAACAGTATTAATTCATATCACAGATAACAGAAAATGTTATTTAATAAAATAAATTTTCTCTGTATATTAACAAATACTCAATAAATATATTGCTTTACTTAAATACAAAGTTTGTAAGCTATTCCCTAAAGCCGGTGTAGCCAATTTCTTGGAATCATGTTCCCAATATTAACATACATTTAATAATTCTTTGATTTACCTACATAAAAATTTGAGCAGCATGTTATAATCTAATGACGGACCCCACTACAGCGAACCTCAAGGGACCTAACATTTAGTTCGCTATGTCCAAGGATTCGTCATATCCCTTTTTATAAAAAAATGGATGATTGGACGGGACCAAAAAATTCGTTCATTATGTAAGGGTGTTCGCTATAAGCCGGGTTCGCTATAGCGGAGTTTTACTGTATTGTGTTTTATTTACATCAATGTTCGTAATTTACATCATGCATTAAATCGTTCTTAAAGAAAGCTGTTTTAGAAGTAAGTAACTCGTGGATTTTTAAATAAAAGCTTCGGAAATTAGATTTTATATAATATAACTGGTAATTCGGTAGAAGTAAAATTATCGAAATACCAGCATCGTAGTTGGGTTGAGACTAGGGGGAGCTTCGCCTTTGAAAAAAATATTTGTTTTCAAATTACAAATTATTTTAGAATTTTATTTATATCTTTTTGTTTTGCATAAAATTGTGCATGATAATAGAAATTATCCTTTGATATAAAAAATATATTCAAAATAAATTTTTACGGTAGACCTTCTATACATAGTGTTTTTTTTTATAGAGGTTTGAGTCTTCATGTACTCTATAATAGTGATAAGGGAAATTAAAAATTTTAGTATACCTCTTTAAGTTTGAAATGCAAAATTTATTTTAAGAAATTTATTTATTAATATTAAATATATTAGTCTACTCTACTAAATATATTACATATCTACTCTATTAAATATATTAGTTTTAAACATACAGTATTATTGAGCATATAAATAAAATAAATCAAAACATTAGCAAATTTTATGTCTCCCTGTAGCTTTCTGAGCACCCCCTCCCCGTAACAAGCGTTTAGCTAAAAGCCTGAGAATTATTAACAAAATAAAATGAACTTTTTAAATAAATGTTATTTATAGACTTATTTACGTTGATTCACTATTACAATAATAAATGCTTAATAGACAGGGCCGTTGAAACACAGAAAATATTTTGGGATATCTATCCAGATACTTACGAATAGCCAATCCTAAAATACAATTGAAAAATAGCATTATTTAAAATTGTATTTTATCTTATAAGTTAAGTGAGAAATGGGAATACGAAGTAATAAGTTCCAGTCGTTCATATTGTAATCAAGTGAAATCAAAAGATCTCAATTCTTCTCTGTGCAAAAAGAATTATATATGTGCCCCATGAGGCATATACCATAGGCTTACCATCTGTACTCTAATTTACAGCAACAATTTTTATCATTTATATCCATCTGGTTACTATAAGTAGAATAAAATAAACATTTACAACACCCAATAGGCACACGGCCAGTAATATATATGTAGAAATTATCACTGATATAAGTAATGTTACGCGTTTGTGCAATTACCGCTTTAAATAAAGAAATATTTTGAATTATAAATAGATATTGAATAGTAACTAAAAACAATAGTGCGGAAACTACACATGAAATTGATTTGGTGAGAAAAAGTTGCTTTCCTTCCTATCAAAACTTTAACCTAGAAGTCCTCTACCTTTGCCCACTTCAAGACCTACGAACACTCTACCGTTAAGTCCCAAAGCTGGCCTTGGTAATAATGATGAAAGTATTCCTCTGGCCATTCCAAGGGCCCCCAACGGTAAAAGTCCAGTAAGGCCTACTGGTCCTCCACCAATTTGCAACGTTATACCACTAGGAGAGCTGCCGCCACTACTTATTCCAATCGATCCCAAACGGTCGGCATCATTGGTTAATAATGGATTAGAGAGATCACTATATCTATCCTGTTGGTCATGGCCCATATTGAAATTATCACGATGGTGGTGATGATGACGTCCTCCACCACTATCCATACTACCACCAACTGAAATTTGAGCCGGGTTATCGAAGTTGTCCACTGATGATTGTGCCTGTCCTATAGAGCTAGCATAATTTGTTTTTGTATGAAAAGTCTGTGGTGGTGGTGCAAAATATTGGGGATCTTCATTAGCTATATTTTTCTTCTGATAGGATGGTGAAGGCCTTTGAAAACTCGTTTGTGGTCCACTCACAAGCTGGTCTTGAAAATTTTGTTGATAGGAATTAGTGCCACTATTGTAGGGTGGTGATCCTTCTCCTTGAGAAGAAAAACTATTGACTTGGGCATTTTGTTGATATCCTGAAAACGATGGCAAGTCGTAGTTTTGTTGTTGATGTCGCTGTGGTGTTTTCATATTCGTTTGGAATGTTTGGGATTGGTAATGAGGATCCACTGGCATTTCATGAAATGAATGATGCGAAGGTCGTTGTGATAGTCCTTGATAAGATTGGGCCGAGGAATGTTGTTCTGACTCTGGATATGACTGCTGTGGAAAAGACGACTGTGGCCTTTGAAGTTGCATGGAAGGTGATTGCTGTTGCTGCTCTTGATAAGATTGTTTCAAAGAGGATTGCTGTGGCTCTGAGTATGACTGCAACGAAGAAGAATGTTGCTGTCTTTGAAAATGCACTGGCGTAGATTGCTGAAATTCTCGAGAATCAGCCGGCAAATAAGATGGTTCATTTTGGTTGTAGTGTTTTCTTCTTGCACGCTGCGAGCCTACATTCATTTTAATATTTTTTTTTGCTGCATTAACCATCAATTTAGACCCAGGAAATGCATCATGCGCCATACTTTCATCTAGGTCGTGGTGTATGTTATCATCGCTGTCACCGAAATCCATTTCTTGTAAACCAGAGCCTGCGCCATGAAAATTTGATTGGTTCTTAACAGAAATTTTCTCTTCTGACTTGAATGGCCTTCTTTGAGTTGAAAAATTTCTTAAGCGTCTTCTTCCGGCCTTCGATCTATGTTTCTTGTTCACATTAGATTTTGTATTGTATTCCTGATCATGTTCTTCGGTTAATACACTTTCTTCTGCATCTAAATCAAAATCGTGATCAACAATAGACTTAAGCAAACTTTTGCCTTTCTTAGTTTGTGAGTTGTTTTCGTTCGTTGTAGGAGACTGTTCCAGAATTGGAGCAAAGACAACGAACTCTGGAGTTTTATTTACAGTTCTAATCGACAATAATTTAGAAAAAAGATCGGATGTTGCAGTTGAAACAACGTTTTTAGCAGGTTTCTTTGAAACTGTCGTTGTTCGAATTGTGGTGGCTTCCTGTTCCGATACGGGTCTGGTTCTCCTCGAAGTGGGTGTCATCGTGCGAGTTTTCATTGTTGTTTTGATAGAGGTTGTTGGTCGCCGGGTCTTTTTTGTAGCTTCATGAAATTGAAAAACGGTTGTTTCTGGTTGATCGACTCTAGGTTGCAGCCCATCCTATAAAAGAAATTATTCTTTAGCGATATATTCTCAGTTTGATTATCAAAATTCATTATTAAAAATTTATTATTAAAATTAAATATTTTTATCATTTAGTACTGAAATTTAATTATACAATGATTAGAGAGGCAAGTTTAAAAATAACGTATTAATTTATTCTGGAAAGTATATTTTAGAAAGATGTTAAAGTATTGTGAGAGGCAATACTTTAACTTAAATGTTAACATATTTGAAAATCAATTTTTAATCTGACTGATGAAAGTTACGAAAACCCGACATTTAATTACTTTCACTTTTCACACACACATACATAATAGGCATATTTACTACTCAACTTCGAGAAATTAGGAATTTATAAACTCATTCTATCAAACGTAAAATGCACTCTCCGTTACATAAATAATAGTTGCAAAATATTCTGTATATTGAAGCTTGATTATAATAATATTCAAGTATAAAATAAAATTCTACTATTAGGCAAACCAATGATTTGAACTGCAAAGTTCTTCACAGGAAATAATGTAATTCTTTGAATGTGATATTACGTTGCTTCAATTTTTCTCACCATATTACAATTCTTTACATGTTTTACAATGAGGTTCATTTCTTTTAAATTCTATTTCGAATGAACCAAGTATCACCAAAAGTTTTTCAATGGTAGAGACTGAAATCACGTAAACTAAGTTTCCACTAATTTTCTTCCTTTATCAAAATCTTATACGCGGACGTCGGCATCGTAATCTGAGACAAATCCCCAGGACGTGCTCCGAATTCAAGTGAGTGCAAATTGTTAAACTAAAGTAGAATAAAGCTGGTTCCCAAGCATTTCTTTAAACAACTATTGAGAATTTTCTTTCAGGGTTGAAAAGAGGAGAAAATGTTTAAAATTTTCGTAGAGTGTTTTTCTTAAAGTTTTTTAATAATGGTCGGAAATTCTTTTCCTTAAACTAAAGTTATTTTGAATCCTAAACAGACTTGATAAAT
>QLNU02014176.1:79643084-79697660 GCA_006491805.2 Dysdera silvatica
GATCAGCTGACCCATCTACATACAGGCCTGCACAAAAGTTTAGACACAACACAAATTTGAGTATAACAAAATACTATTAAAACTGAAGAAGTAGGAACTTTAATATTACGAAGTATGAACACATGTAATATGCAAATTAAAAATTTGAGAACAGAAATCACATCAGTAGCGAACTTGCTGCAATATATAACTTAAAATAAGTAAAATATGTGGCACAAAAGTTTAGGCACAAACATAAATTTTAGCACTTGCATAAGGAAATGAACAATTTTAATAATCAATGTAGCCACCATTACTTCGTATTAGATTAAATACGCGGTCGTTCATTGAAAGCACAAGATTTTGAAAGGTTTCTGGTTCAAAATTAAACCACGCTTCTTCTATAGCCTTTTTAAGTTCTAAAACGGACGGATATTGCTTTCCATTGGCATACACAACATTCGTTAGTATGCCCCATACATTTTCGATGGGATTACAGTCAGGACTAAGAGCAGGCCAATCGAGAACTGTAATATTTTTAGCGCTCATCCATTCTTTTGTTGACCTGGATGTGTGGATGGACGCATTATCTTGTTGGAAAACCCAGTTTCGTCCACATAAAAGTTCGCCAAAAGGTAATAGGTGACTTTCAAGAGTTGCCTGGTATGCCTTGGAATCTTGTTTTCCATTCAAAAACGCCAAAGAAGTCTGTCCATTGAAGCTAAAGGCTCCCCAAACCATGACTGAACCTCCTCCTTGACGTCTGCTGAACCGACTTAAGGGGCGTTTTCGAAGATCGTGCCAGTAGTGCGAAAGGCCATCGGGACCATCTAAGTTCCACTTTTTTTCATCACTAAATAACACCTGCAGCCATTCGTCACTGTATGATATGTGCTGCCTTGCCCATTGTAGTCGTGCTTGTTTATGATGTAATTGCAAGCAGGGCTTGCGGCGCATTTTTGCATATCTCAAATGCCTGCATTCTACAATCCTTCTACGTATGGTTTCTCTTGACACTCGCATTGCTAACGTGTTTTTTATTTGATTTGCAGACAGGCTTTCATTTGAAGCCAATCTTCGTATTTGTCTATCATCCCGAATGCTGGTCACTCGAGGCCTCCCAGATCGTGATTTTGGTTGATACTGATCACCCCGGGATAACACTCGATAAATGCCTCGCTTTGAACGGTTCAATGCAACAGAAATTTGAGTAACAGATTTACCTTTAGTTTTCAGCCTCCAAATCTTCAAAATCTCGTCATTCGTAAATTGCTTTGACTTCGGCATCGTTCTAAGCATTCTAAATTATTTCAGGCCTTATATAACAACTCTGGGAAACGCCCCTTCGATCACTTGGGAACTTCGCGCCGTTAATTTGCATAAATCTGACATATGTGCCTAAACATTTGTGGCATGCAGATTCCAATATTACGGTGTTGGGATATTTTGTTTCAGTACTTTTGGTAATCTTTTAAGTTGCACAATTTATTATTGGTTCTAGGATTATTTAGATACAATATCGGCGAAGTTCAATGCAAATTCTCGCTTTTATTTATAATTTGCCTCTGTGTCTAAACTTTTGTAGGCCTATATACACACACACACACACACAAGAAAAAGAACATGTATAATTACTGACGTACGCAGGAGGGTGTTGATGGGGGTAGTAACCCTCCCCCTTTGCAATGAAATTTCGTATAAATACATATGAATATGTGAGTTGTAGCTGTGTGACCCCCCCGCCCCCATTGAGCCATTAACCCCCCCTTACGAACTTTCTGAGTACGTCTATGTGTATAACGTTGTAATTTGGATCATTGTATTGGATATATATGTCTATATTTCCGTAATATGTGGTTGATTCTATTATATATATTATCTTTTGAAAATTGCAGAGGAATTCGTTCCAGGATGTATTTTCTATATACGCATGTATGCATTCTTCTCTGCGTGTATATATATATGCTTTAAAAGAGAGTTTGGTCCTCTGTTCTTAAAACTGAACGAACTAATATCTGTGTTGCAAATGCTAGTAATCAATTAGCAAGAAAGCATATGTTAGCAAAATGTACATTAATATAAGGAGTGCATTGATATCCTTTATGATTATTCCATAATTAAGTATTCATACTTATTATAATTTAACGTGTGAACCGTAAAGAAAAAATGGGAAGGTAATCACGAGCACATTTGTTGGAATCGGGCCCGTGTCTTATAAAAAAAATTACCGGCCCGCGGCTTCATGAAATTTGAGAAACAGTACTTTAGAGAAAAAGTATTGACAGTTAATTAAGATGTAATGTTTTGTCATGCATACTTATTGTTGCATTTATTGTAGAGTTCGTTTCATTATCTCATTCATTAGCGTAGCAATTTAAAACTCACGGGTGGGAGGGGGGGAAAGTTGTTTTAAGGAAGATTATGTGACGTGGCCTTAGAGAAAATAATGTGTTTTGATATCCAATGGAGTCAGGGTCACCTGAGCCCCACATTTTGCTACACCACTGATCGCATTAATTTTCCGCAAATCTTGTCTAATATATTGAAGTCTTCACAAGTGCTACACTGTGTAAGATAATTTGACGAAGCATGGCGCAGATTAGATTTATAAATAAAGACAACGTTATACCTTACTTACGCTTATGACGTTGTCTTTACTTATAAATCTAAAAGTGCTACACACCATTATTCAATTGATCTAGCTGCATATTTTTAGTGCGTAATTAGTAACTAAAAATCCTCGTGCATCTGTTTTTTGAATTTGAATTTCGGACAGACTGTAAGAAGTGAATAGAATATTCTTCTATTTTAAGAATTGAATATGAAAGAGAATATTGTTCGAGTATTCTTTCCAGCGTAAACTATTTTACATTCGCATAATATATAATAAATGCCCAATTTTGTCACGAAGTTTTGTAGCTTTCCAACAGAAAAAATAAACGTTCATGTTTTATTCCTGGAATGGAAGGCTCACTGACTGTTTCAATTTGTAAGAATTTTATAAATCAAATCACTTATATGGCTGATCAACAGGAAGGTGGGTTTGGGCTTGTATTCTTTGTCGGGAAAGAGTGGGGGACAATCCATTTTGTGGGACCTTGATCTACGAATTGTAATTAAATAATTACCGAAGGAATTTATAATGCAGAGTTTTGCATGTTTCATTTTTTGTTATGTGAGCGTACACTTCTTTTGTGGATTTGAAGATCTATGCGTTGACCTGTCGGGTATTCAAAATTCAAACAATTTTTATTACTGAATCAAAGGAAGATTTTTTGTTAACAGTATCACTTTTTGTTCAAAAAATAAATTTTTTTTGGAAGAAGCTTGGAAAGCCCAAGCTGAATATATATAAAAAAGACTGAAATGAATATTTGGAATATGAACATATATCTAAATCCTATTTTAGCCTAAACAATTGAAATAGATAACTAACACTTTATCTACTTGATGCATTTCTATAGGTATCGTATTAACTTACCTGCTTTCATATTTGATGTTAAAAGTGTTTTAGTAGTCTTTTAGCTGCACTTTGGCAATAAAGTATGTAGACAATTAATAATGCGTAGTAGATACGAAGAAGCATAGAATATTCTATTAATAACATTACTTCTTATAAAACGTACATTACACTAGATTGACCAGCGGATTCAAGTGAGTGATATTTGATTTGTGGATGTAAATATTTTATTCAGTGACACGCGAGAGAAGATGAGTATTTCGTTTGGCCAAAGCACTTTCACTTCTTGGCTTCCATATTTATGAATCAAAATACGAGCTTCGGGTTAAATCTCCACACGTTTTAAACTCCTGAATATTTGAGAATGTAAAAGAGTCGAAGAGTTTTCATAAACATTCTTTTTTCTGAGAGCCCATTATCTGTATATTGGTGTATTAGTTATGAAAGCATGGAGTAATGTTTTGGAAATTTCTTTAAAAGGTACTCATATGTCCGCTTTCTTGTATATTTGTTAAAACGAATGAGTTTCTTGAAAATACACTTTCCAATTCTTGAAAAATTCATCAAAAATTTTAAAATTCTACGTACAGCTCTCCAAATGCATTTAGAGACATAAATAATACATCATATCTTCTAAAAGAATACACGTTGTCCTTAATATTTTCTATTTTAAAAACATATACCATTTTCGTTTATGTTATTAAACTTATAACATTTTTTATACAGGCTTTAATAACCCTTTTTCTTATAATTTATAGACATCGTGAATGAACCTAGTAACAAATATAAGTTCATAAATGTATACATGATTTTCATATATATGATTCTATTTCTATATATATAAATAGAAGAAAATAGAATCATGTATGATTCTATTTTCATATATATGGTTAAATAATCTGAATCCATATTTTGTGAGAACTCAAAAAACCGCCTATAATTTGGAAATAAAAGTACGATGAAATTCTTAGATTAAAAAAATGATCGAGAAACAAAATTTTGCAATTTAATATTTCATTTCATTATCCTAAGATTATTCCGAAATATAGTCATTTGTTGGTGATATCGCACGGGATCTCACGCCAATGACTAAATTGCTTCCGCATACTCGAAATTTCATTCATTTAACATTTTATTGAAATAGTCTTTGTTGGATAGACTGCCCTCATGAATTTCGCTTTCAGATAATTTTGCCTCAGTTGGTTTTTATACTCACAGTATCCATTCATTTTTCTCATTACTTACTTGCTGTATATGCTGTCGTTCGCAGTCCAAGATAAATGGCGTCTATCCAACTTGCGTTCGAATGTTTTTATATATATCACTCTTGACACCTTCGCCCATCTGCACGATCGAATTTGGAGCCACTGGCTTTTATCCAGACCGTTTCTTACAATTACAATCGCTCTATAAGGAGCTAAGTTTTATATATAGACTTTCGAGAATGGAGCGCACACATGCATTTGTGTTTCAAATCAATTGTTAATATTAATTTCGTTGAGAAATAATATCTCCAACAGAAGCTTTTCATGCACTCAAATTTCGCTAAATATTTATTTTCAACAAATCGTCGACACTAACACATTCAATTCTAGAGGCGACGCTCAAGTATTACTTGGATGTAAAAGTATGCGGTTAATAATCTTGAAAGGAAGATGGATTTATTATCCCCAGCCGAAACTAATATATTACTTTTAACTGAAATGAATATAAATAAGGTGAAAATAAAGGCATCCACCGATGACAATTCATTGTATCTTGTGTAAGAAATTCTTCAATTCTGTTGAAAGTTTTGCAAGAAGAATGCGAGAATATTCTAGTAAATATCTTAGAAAGTATATGAAGAAGGAAGATAGTAGACGAGGGTATCACTGTATCAACGGTTTGTGGATTTTTCAAGGAATGCTAACATTTGTTTTGGATTTGAATATCTACATACTTTTGTATACGTGGTGCATAACACTCAAGACGGAAACAGAAAATATAACGTTGTAAAATAGTATTACCTTTCACAGGATTAACAAAATTGCCAAATAATGGTCATCACACAAAGCCGCCGGGGTTTTTTCTTTGTAACGTTTCTATTTTTTTTATTTCACTGGGAATTTTATGGAATATTAACCATTATTTGGAAATTGGGTGATACTTTACAACCCGTCCTTACTTATTTAATTACTGAACATTTTGAGAGTGTTTCCAAACCAGCTGGCAACAGAGTAATTGGCTTATTGTTTATAGCCATGTTGTTTATAGCGCTTTCAGGCCATGTTAATTTTCTTGAATCAATGAGCCGATCTACTGAAATATTTGACCAATTTTAGCAGGAGAGATATCTAGGGGACTGAATGTGCAGTAGCGCCGGCAATTGTGTTAACTGTATGGAGGGTAATAATATCCTACAACAAATATATACGGAGAAAGTGATCATCGTTCCTGTGCCTCGCCGGCCAAGCGGTTAAGGCACACAGGATCTAAAAGAGGGGACCCAAGGTAGACGCCAGGCCGGGCGATGTCTCTTTTTCTCTTATTTTTTTAAAACTCTAGTTTGAACTCAAACGTGGATGTCAAAAATTTCTACCTACGGAAAGTATAGTAGAGAAGATTAAAGATAGAAAACTTGATGGTGAAGGTACGTTTTGAGAAGAGAGAGTTATCTACTACAAAGCCTGTGAAAGGTTGAGTGAACCAGCGAGCAAGTAAAAGATGACCGGGGCTAGGGAAAGGCACGAAAGACCTCGCGAATATCGTTGGAACTATCTGGACTTCCAGCAATACCCCAGAACACAAGCAATGAAGTGGCGATGTCACGACACTGACCCCAAACATGGAAATAGCAATGATTGTAATGATGAAAAGAACAACACTGTACTAGTCCAAAGTAGTGTTTCTCAATCTACCGGGCCCTGGCATGAATTATATCGGGCTGCAAGAGAGTTTCTTGGAATTTGTCATTTTAGTTTTCAAAGCACTTTTCATGGATGAATATTTTACAACGAAAATTTTCGGATGAAAGTAACAGTCAATAATGCTTCGGAAAGCTCAGACCCAAAACGCCTAAATAACATCTGCGCAGAAAATACTAGTGACCAAGCCGTGCGTTTAGATAATGGAGTATTAGTGAATCATCCAGAATTTTCATATATAGAAATCTCTTAGCGTTAATGAAAATATATACACCGCTTCTTATGGCCGTCATAAAAAGTTCCTGAAACCCAATTACAATCATGTGCAGTGAAGCACCAGTTCTTGCAACTGAACGAACTTGCATCCGTGTTGCAAATGCCAATGACCAATCAGTGAGGAAGTGTACTATCAAAATGTACTGGTCCTCTTTATGATTATTCCATAATTAATTATTCATACTTATGGCAGTTTAAAATGTGTACTTTAAAAAACATGAAACATGGAAGGTATTCACGAGTATATTTGGTGGAACAGGGCCCTCGTCTTATAAAAAATGCATTTACTGATCCGCGGCCTTACAAAGTTAGAAAAATATTAGTCTAAAGAAAATGTAAATAATAGTTTGTAAGATGATAGTCTTTTAAATAAAAGGGAAAAGTTATCTTAATCCTAACTAAAAATTTGAAAGTTCTTTCCCATTAGACGATTATCTAAGATCGTTATTTCTTAACTAGTGAACCAATATAGTTAGTAAGGGAAAAAAATTTAGAGTTTAAGTCTTCACTAAATAACAGATTAATTTCTTTTGCGCATATAAGGAACCACAAAACCTTACGGAAATCTTCAGGGAACATTAATAATGCAGGAATATATTCAAACAGAAATAAAGGCATGACAGAATTTGAGCTCCTATGGGATTATTAAATATAGCAATTAAAAAACTACAAGCCCAAATGTATTGTATCCTCACTTAGATATAGGGAGAAAAAATTGAGTTAATACGTGTCCATTTGCAAATATATCTATCAACGATTTAGTTTTATAACCCACTCCTACACAAGCATGGAGACAATTTAATCTGCTTGATATAAGTTGCTTTATTAAATATATGTAAATTATATTGACAAAAGAATTAGGACACCCCTAAAAAAGCTATTGTATTTAAAAAAGAGGTAATATTAGAACGTCGCAACCCTTTCTTAAGGAATGCAGGTATAATTCGTTCACGAAAAATAGTCCGATGGTACCGTTAGAAATAACGGGAGCTGACGTCACAAACGGCCTAGCCGATTACAGCAGAGGGGAGGATGTCAGCTCTCGTTAATTTTAACGGTACCATTGGACTACTTTTCGAGAACGAACTTTAAGTCTGCACCGAAATATATCCTATATTCAGTATTCAGTTACCCTCTTCTAACCAATCATTTTAAATAGATTTTTAGTTGATTGCATTTTTATGGCGCAAAGACGGCGACGTCTTAAAGAGGGCTAGTGTCTTTTCAACTAGAAGCCCATGCGACTTCTTATCTAATTATCAATATTTTTAATGGCCCACATTTTTAACCAAACTTATTAATGGAAATGTTAAATGGTAATGTTGGATAACGTTTAGGTTTTTAACGGCGTAAGGATAAGAAATCCAGCGCTAGGCCGGGACCTAGCATTTTCCTAGCAGTTCGAACCAATGCTTCCAAGAGAATGAAATCCTGGACGGCAGTGGGCAAAAAGATGACACGCGCTCTACAATAACATTGAGCATTAAACTCCAGTTGTTACCACGATAGACAATGGCGTTACTATTATGTCGAAGGGATACTTGCATAAAATTTGTTGGTGCATTTAATTAATCTTGAAATGTTAATTCTAAAAAATAAACGTTGCTGATAGCTATTTTGAAAGCACGCAGGCAATCATTTTCAAAGCGTGGTCGCTTCTGTTTGCAGAAAGTTGCAAACATAAATAATCATGGATTTAAGTCAAGAACAATCATGCCAATCAGCTATAAATAATTATGCTTTGATAATGATTGCCCGCGTGCTTTCGAAATAGCCATTAGTAACGCTTATTATTTTTTTCTTTTGAATTAATGTTCCAAGATTAATTAGCTGCGCCAATAAATGTTATGCAAATATTTCTTCGATTATGTAGTGTATCGCCTTTATAATTGTTACTGTCATGTCATTGTAAGGCGGTGGGCCTGTATTTCCTCGAGTAATTCGAACCTTAATGCCTTGTTTACATTCAGCCCACTTTCCTGGCAGTGAGCAGGGAAGTGAGCATGAAAGTGGGCAGCTCGAGTATATAAACATGTCACTTGCGCTGACCATGCCCCTGCCGCTCCCTTCGTTGGCTGTTTTTGTGCGGAAGTCAAAGGACCGGCAGCGTGAGAGAATTTTTACATTCTGCTCTCGCTCAGGTTCAGTGCGCTGAAGCTGCAATTACGTAATTCTACGTCCGCCATTACCCGAGGTCGAATGCGAAGTAAGTTATGAAGCGGCAATGTATACACTCGCTGCCTTTGATGCTTCCACAAAAGTATTTTGGGGTGTAAATACAGCAACGCGAGGAGCAATGGCTGAATGTAAACCTAGCTTAAGACCAGGAGAGCCAACACCCCGGACTAGAGTTAGCTGCCGGTAAGCTTTTTTTCTAATTGCGTTTGGCAGCATTGGGATTCAAACCCGGAATTATCGGTCAGTTAGCTAAACATGTTAACGCTGCGCCACCGCAAGACCTTTAAATAATGAGCATACTTCAAAATATCGGCATTTGGGAAAAATACAAGCCATGCAAAATAAGAGAACAAAATGTTTAACATTTGTCAGTTTCATGGTCATTAACGATGTGACAGGTCGCTTGACACTACGTTGGGTCCGGAGTTGAATACTGGACTTGGAAAGATTGTCCTCCCTCTTTTTTGCATCAAAAACACAAGATTCGCAGTGGCAGATGAGAACCTCCACCATAAAAAGGAAACAAAGCAAAGCACGTTTTAACCGAAGAACAAGGAAATAGGACATTTAATAGTTGGTACTTTGATGGCCATTGACGATGAAGTAGCCTTTCGATATCGCAGAGGATCCTGTGTTCAATACGGAATTTGAGAACGCTTGTTTGTATTTTTAAGGCTCAAGGACAACAAGGGTCATGCTGTGCCGGAACCTACAGTTTTCTGAGGAATCTAAACCTCCTAAGTTAAGCGGGATGTTTCACACTCCACAACTTAAATTTGTGAAAAAGAACCGTCCACCCTTGCTTCTGAAACTGGCCAAACTCTTTCCTGTTGCCTTCAAAGTCACAATCTTTTTCGGTAGGGTGAGAAAGACAAAATCCTACTTATTGTTTGCTGTAAAATTGGACGTTTATAATGTCTATATTTTATAGTCTATACTTTAATATTTTAAATTAGAATAATTATTGTCTTACTATATAGTCTATATTTTAATTTTTTACTAATTAGAATAATTGTCTTACTATATAGTCTCTACTTCAATATTTAAGAATTAGAATAATTATTATTTACTGTATATTCTATACTATTTTAAATTAGAATAATTGTCTTACTATATAGTCTATGCTTTAATATTCCCATTAAATAATTTATGTATACTTAGTCTATGCTACAACTATTTTAAATTAGAATAACTATTGTTTTACTATATGTCTATACTTTAATATTTAAATTGAATAGACGTCTTGAGTATTAGTCTATACTTTAATATTTTAACTTAGAATAATTATTGTCTTACTATATAGTCTATATTTTAATTTTTTTTTCCAGTAAAAACTTTAAGAATTTCTGATTTTTCCGATAAATTTACTGGATTTAGGCGTCGAATATTAAAAAAGTAGTCTGTATTTGTACTTTTTATACATTTCTATTGTTTGTATATAATCTATTCTCGATTGGGAAATCCCCGTCACTTGACGGTGGTCATGTTAAGTTGGACATTAAATAGAGTGTATTCATAAATATATTCTAAATAGAGTGTATTTATAAATATATTCTAATAGAGTGTATTCATAAATATATTCTTATATTTTCTCATAATAATACCCATAAGGAAATCGCAATTGCCACTCCCTCTCCACATACTTTGAAAGCTTTCGTGGCCTTTAAAGGGTTGGATCGACGAATTTCGTTTAGTGCCGAGGCGCATTGCTGCGCCCAAGGGAGCCTCGTACTCTACATCAAGGCATCTATTAACTATAGGTTTCTATAGTATCTACACCCTTTTGACATAACGATCTCGATATCTTAAACGATATTTAATAGAATCCATACGTTGAAAAATGTTCGCCTTTATGTAGAATAGATATTAAGTTTTAAGAAATAAGATGACCTAGAATTTTGGCAAAATTACTTCAACGTGGGTATAAAAGCTAACGAACGTATCTGTTAGATATACAAATAAGATTATTTTGATGGACGCGTACCTAGTTACGTCATCTTACGCTTAATCCTGCGTTCCATATAAGAGTTACACAAGAGGTTGTGGCTGAATAAAAACAATATGCTGCAGGTTTATTAAATTTGATGTAAGTGTTTGGTTTTCTATACTTTTTCTGGAAGTTATCGTAAGGGTTGAACTATGCTTTTTTAGACAATTTACTTCTTTTCTGAGTTCTTTTTATAACAGTCCAAATTAGGACTGATATATTTCCTGAGAATTTTGCAAGCACTGGAAATCGCAATATTTTATGAAACAATTAACTTTTCAATTTACTTAAAATTTATTTAAAATTATTTATTTCAGGCAAAATAATATCAAACTTAAATAGACGAAACACAGGTTACCTGAAATAATCGAAAATGTATTCCGTTCCAAATGAACCTGAAACTTTAATTTTTAAAATTTATTATTTAAAATTTATACATATAATTAAACATTTACTTCTAAACGCGGGATAACGAAAAGTTCATACAATCGAATATTAATAAATTTGAGGTAAAAAAACATTCCTTTCTTTAAAAAATTGTACACGATTAAATCAAAATAGTTTGAAACTTATTAATATTATGATAATTTCAATTACTTTTTTTGCAGCTAAAAATGCGTTCCTGCAATTAAAAATATTCCAATGATTGCTTGTTTGAACTTTAGGGCGCGGGGTCAATTCAGCTTCTGCCGCATCGGGGCTTACGATTTCCCGAGAAATGGGAACATGCCAAAGGGGATCAAACTTCAGGATTCTGTGGTCAGAAAATGGGCGCTTGTTCTACAAAGCTATTGAATCTAATCCGAGGTAGTGGCTATCATCCAGGGAAGTAAATTTTGGGCCACTGTGGGCACACAAAATGCGGCACGCTCTCTACTGTGCCACTGGGTTCTAACCCTGTCAAACGGCATAGTAAATGAAAATGTTAAAACTGAGCTATTATAGGGAACAAGGTACTCCAGTAATCTATATTCTGTCGTAGTATATTTGGATTTGAATGTTGTAAATCCGAAGCACATACCGCCATAAATGATTATCTTGAATTGTTAGCATAATTTGCAAATTGGGTATCATTCGATTATACAATCTATTAATAGGTTGACTCACTATCTTCTATTGAGAAGGATCGTTTAGTTTTAACATAAGGAAGCTTTCTGGAAACCAGATCCAGATAAGTGAACTCAAAAGCACTGGCCGTGACCACTAGACCATTTGGAAGTAGGTATACGTTTTACTACGCAAGGTCATAAGATTAAGCTGCACCAAGAGAGAACTAGTGTTTTTCAAGAAATCTTATTTTGTACCTTGGAATGAAACCCCAAATTACTGATCTGCAAAAAAAAAAAGCAAACTCTGGGTGCCTGTGGGAATCAAACCCGTTAATTTGTATGGTAGTTTAACGTATCAATTCGCTGTCCATCTGAGGACTACCACGCAAAAAGGTTCATTTGTCTTAATTTCAAATGTACAAATAATTAAACAACGTTGATAAGGAATTCTTTCAACAAATTCATATTATATTTCACTATTGACAGGCGACATAGGGTCGAATATATACGTTTACAATCTAGGAAATCTCAGAACAGGACAAGTAACCTTGAAAAATGCGAATCAAAAAGTTAAATTTTATTCAAGGTTTCAATTCATGGAAGTTCAGGCATTGCATGGTCAAAACCAACAACCATCTTGTTTGATTTACAGGTAAAAGAAAAAGAACGACAGGGGGGTCTTCAACTTTTCGTCCCAAAACTAACCATTAAACTCTCCAGGACAGTCGGGCACGATATTTAAATTCTTGTCAGGGAAGAAGGGTTAACCTCTTCCCTGGGGGAAAATTACTACAGAAATTAATTTCTTATATTCACAATTTTTTGGTTCAAACGTATTTAATTTTAAAAGATATGAAAAGAAAAATCGTCAGGAGTCTCCCAACCCTGGACTGTAAATCAACGATACGTTTGAACCTCAAAATATTGGGAATACGTAGGAAATAATTCCGGTGTTCAGTCTATTCATAATCTGTCCCATTAAATTAGAGAGTCCTGTCGAGGAGAATTATAAATTCTAATTTACAAAGTAATAGAAGCTGGCTGTTAGTATGTACCCAAGGTTAATTTCATGCGTGTATATTTTCCTACAACGCCTACCTGATAAAGGATATAACATTACTATTACAGGAATAAGGCAATCGTAGAGGATATCCTAGAATATTTTATCCATTTTGCGCTAATTTATGAATAATAATTAATTTTTGGTGTTTAGTTTTGTATTACATGATTGTTTCTTGAGCCATATTACTACAAGGGCACTAGAAATTTCCCATCTTAATACTAAAGTATTACAGTAAAATTTTAAATGTGATAGTGCTCCATTGCCCTTAAAAGCTTATAAGTGTAGATAAAATCAAGCTTTTAAACAGTTTTTTCTTGGAAGTTTAATTTTTCACTTGCAACATTTGTGCATTACACAATCAACATAGGCATCCAATTAAGAGTGTAAATTAAACCTTTAGTCTTTAACAAAGAACGTTCTTTTTCTACCCATCGTTGTCCAGACTTTTCGAGATAAGAGGTTTTGATTCCACCGAATACCCCAGATATCACAGATCGCCCTAGGGATGTCCAGAACGTCCCAAGAACGATCTTTGCTACCTGGAACTATAGCTCCCGGCGCCATCTTTTTCTACCCATCTTTGTTCAGACTTTCTAGACAAGATTTAACTTCCACAGAACACCTCAGATAGCAAAGGTCGTCCCAGGAACGTATGTCCAAAATGTCCTCAGGACGACCTTTGATATATGGGAATGTAGTTTTCGATGCCATCTTTTTCTACCTATCGTTATTAAGACTTTTCTAGACAAGAGGTTTAGATTTCACTGAACACACCAGATAAAGATCGTCTTAGGGACGTCCTAGAGAATCCAGAACGTCCTCAAGACGTTCCAAGGACGATCTTTGCTATCTGGGACAGTAGTTTCCGGGACACCGTGACCTTATTCGTTTTTGTAAGAAAAATCGTAAAAAATGGAATCTTGTTTGAATATCGATCGATAAACTAAAAACTAACATATACGTATATAGCTTAAAAATTTGTTTTACGGCGAAAGGATAGCAAAGGTCAATTTGCTCCGAGACCTACAGTTTTCCGAAGACTCCGAACCTCTTAAGGTGTAGCGAATCAACCCTCTGACTACGGTGAGCAGTTAGTAGGTAAGCGTCCTTTGTTGGCATAGTTGGGAGTCGAACCCAGGATATCCACACACTAGGTGAAAGCATTACCAACCGCAGGGCCCTGTTCAACAATTGCTTGAATATCACTCGAGCCAAACTTTGAATGTAGACTGGATTCAGCTTTGCATGTGACTAGTTTCTTTAAGCAATGTGCGATTGCAATTTGAAGGACCGACAAGGTTACTATTTTGGAACCTACAATTTTCCTGGAATCACTCCCTGTGGTCTACAGCAGCGGTCGCCAACCGGTGGTCCGCAGAAAAATCTGGACATAATTAAACGTTCAAAATGCAAATAAATAATAAAACAAAAATAATATTCTAAGAAATTCTCATATTCTGAATGACAATTTTCGCCTTTATATTGCACTAAATTCACGAAATGTTCTTGATGGGATCCTAAACGTTTAAGTATTAATTTCTAATTTTCTGTTAAATTTTTATACCTAGAATGTACATTAATTATCGGCAATTAGTGAAAAACCTCGCTTGTCGCAATGCGGTTACCAGGAGCAGCCCTGTATTTCTTTCAAAAAGAAATCATTAATAGTGCTCGGGATTTTAAGTTATGAATTTAGGGGTCCACGAGGTCCAAAAGGTTGGCGATCACTGGCCTAATGGGGGTCAAACCCCGGCGAGCAGGAAAACGGCGCAAGTTTGGTAGTAACATTGGAACCAAATATGGGTTAAGGCACTTTCAAGGAGTTAATTTCGGGCCTCCGCAAAGGCTTTAAGGAACATCAAAGTGAAAGTCAACACGTGCAAAGATATTTTACACATTAAGTAGTGAAGAACCTTTTTTTTTAAAAAAAAACAGTTGATCCCAAAGCATTATGACTATTTGCCTATGCAACGTAAAACATTTTAAAGTGGCCAAGCTCTAAATAAGAATTTTGAAATAATGTACAGTAATGCCATCATCAGAATTTTCCATTAATCGCTTTAGGAAATTTTAGAGGAATTAAATTTAGGTGCTCGTATTTGATCTTTAAATGTCGCATCCAAGTGGAAAATAAGGGTATAAAGTGTTTTAAACGTTATTATTATTATAAGGGCAGATATAAAGTATTTTAAACACTTTATACCTGCTAAGAATAGTAACTTAGTTGTAGAATATATTCATTTTAATAATGTTGTGTAGAGTAATTTTGGATTCTAACCCGCGAGCAGGCGTGGGGTGTGTTTCACACCCCACAACTTACAATTTGTGAAAAAAACCGTCCACCCTTGCTTTTGAAACTGGCCGAACTCTTTCCTGTTGCCTTCAAAGTCACAAGTTTTTGGGGTAGGTTAATAAAGCGAACATTCCACTTATTGTTCCCTTGAAATTAGACGATTTTAAAGAAATAATGTTACATAATTAGATGGAGTGTAAAGCATCCCGCGAGCCTGCTTGCGGGTTAAGGGTGATTGATGCGTTTGACATATTCCAATCTATTGTTAAAGGAAGGACTGGTTAGGCTGAAATTCCTCTATCTCTTCATATAGAGTTGTAAAAAACCCGGGAATTTTGGACACATTGAAAACTTTGATGGGAAGAAACCAAGATAGCTAGAATAAAGGAGGTAGTCCCGTCCTTACCTTTCTTCCTATTGGTCGATTGGACACAATCAACCAATAGGAAGAAAGGTGTGGACGGGACTACCTCCTTTATTCTAGCTATCTTGGTTTCTATGCCCAAAGTTTCCAATGTGCCCAAAATTCCCGGGTTTTTTTTTACAACTATCTTCATAATGACTAAAACGATGATTTCTAAGACCCAACGTTTTATGCATTATAAGTAACATATATTCATCTAATACAATAAATATATAAAATAAGAATACAACTTAACGAATGTAACGTGTATTAAATCTTTTTCAAAGTAGTGAATTTTATTTCCATAAATAAGGTAAATATTTCTTAGGTTCCCTTATACCAGCAATTAAAGGATTTATATAAATCGAACACTACGCAGATTAAATCAAACAATATCAATCAACGTTTATTGGCGTAGTGATACCAACGCCGATGTTGTGAAGGTCGTGGGTTCAGGTCCCACCGAACGCAGAAATATTTATTTTCTTTCGAACGTTTCACCATCTAATCACGCCATAACATCGGCGCTGGTATCACTACGCCAATAAACGTTGATTAATATTGTTGTTTAAATTAAAAGATTATAGTCTCATTACAGTAGCTATCCTCAAAGGAATTTGTTTTACATGAAAGATGAAAGTAATGCCACCCCATTAGAAACAACTTCGTAATCATTACCGATAGTAATTATCTGATAACTTAAGCAACGAATTTTTGAAAAAAATTGTGCATTTCATACCAATTCTCAGTGAAACTACTTAAAAATACAGTAAATTTATTTGTTGTTATAAAAACATCGAAGATTCAGCTAAACATAGTTAAAGAACGTGATAAAAAAAAAAGAGTTCGTATATAAAACATCCTTCAAAACTATATATTGAAAAATCTAAAAGGAACCTAAAAACTCAGTAAAATCAATTTAAAATACTCCCGGTATTACAGTGGCAGAGCATTGAATTTTGTTTTGAATTTCCTGGTGAAGATTTTTTTTATACAAGTTAACATAAAATATCGGACACGCCCGTGTGTGTACTGAGATGAGCTCAAATCGTCCACCAACCTGGTACAGAAGTTCTGCCATCCAATATTATTGTTCACCCAATCTAATTGCGCTCGTGTCAAATAAGCTGCTAAGCGATATACCACGCCATTGATGAAATCGTATTTCCTCAGGTCCTTATAGTTCTCCAGAGTGAGATTTGCAATTATAAAGAATAAAGCCCCAATTGTTGCGAAGTCCGTGTACTGCTGCATAAAGTAGTCCAAATGAAACGTATGCAAGAAGGGCAAACCAGTGTCCGTTCGCTTGGCTTTATCTAACGATTGAGGTGGGTTAGCAAGCGCTTCCTCATACTCGTTCCTAAGCCACGTCAGATCCAAAACGCGTTGATGCTGAGGAATGGCGCATCGTAATCTTTCAGTCATGAATCTATGTTTTCGTGGTCCATCTGTCATTTCACTGCCTGGTGTAAACTTCCATAGGCAATTATGAGATGCCAAAAAGGCTTCTAAAAATTCTCCAAACACAATCTTCGTATCTTCATCGATTGGAATAGAGCGCTCAGCCATGATATTATCTAACAAAGAACCTGGGGCTAAAATGAAATGAACCCTCCGCTTTTAAAAGACTTGAAATTCTACAAAAGATAACCGCCAAAGCTCGGTGTTGAAGCCACTTTTATAGCTTTTTGCGCGGGGTTTCCAAATGACGTCAGTATTTGATAGGCGGAACGTTTAACAGGTGGGAAATCCGCAAAGAATCAAAAGAGTTTATTTTAAAAAGAATTACTATTTGGATCCTTTTCAAACATAAACGCCGCATAATTATAATGTGTCATCATTTTGCCGTATTTTCATTTTGCGGGACACGAACAAACATATTCAATGAAACAAGTAGGGTCGTAGCCAGGATTTAATTTTTGGGTGGGTTAAAATTTTTTTCAGCATGTATCGATACAATCAAAGCATGCAAGGCCGTAGCCAAGTCCCATTAAAAATTTAGTTTCGGGGGCCGGTCCCTAAGATCTTCCCCCTCTGGATACGGGCATGAAAGGTAAGTTTCCGGATAAACCACACAGTAATTTCAGCATTCCAACCAAAATAATCATTTAGCGAAATGGCATGTTATTCAGAAATTTAATTTTTCAGTGTAAAGGTAAAAAGAAATTATATATATATTAATGAAAGAAAAATGTTTTTAGTAGAGTAATATAGTTCATTTAATTTTGATACAGTTTATAGCTGCAGTTAATATTTTGAAAAGTTTGTGAGTTATATATACATAACAATATAGAAATATTTCGATTCTAATGGTTGGATTAGAAATAGAAGATAGTAGAAAACAATAAGTTCCAAAATATAAGCTTCGGTTAAAATAACCGAGTATATGAAATTTTTATTTTTCTGAACCATGTGAAGCAATTTATTTTTTCTAATTGGCTCAGTTCGTGATTTCTATAACCATAAAATAATTAAGAATTAGTATTTCCAACAAAACTAATAAATTGAACTATATTCTGCAATTTAATTATTGATTTTCATTTTTCTAAAAATCCACATTTAATGATATGAAATTTATGTGGAACTTTCATTAGATATATTGATTTTTAATTGTAATTTATAATGAACAATAAGTATCAGATTTTTATTGAAATGCCTCTTCCCTAAAGACAGTGGTGAACTGAAGTTATACATCTACTGTAAGAGTGCGAGCCAATTTACACATTTCACATGCAGCTTAGTATAATTCTAAAGACAACACTTGTGGTACTATTTCTATAGATTGCTTTATACCTAAATGATTTCTTAGTCTTGTTGGCTATGCCTGTAACTTCTTAAAAATAATGGCAGATTATTTTTTTTTGAACTTGGTCTCTAAATCAGGCCATTGTTGTTTGTCAACCATAGGCGTAGAGTTATATGGGCCCGTGGGGCCCTGCACCCCCTCCCCTCAGTTATTTGACATAAATTGTAATTTTACATATATTGTACTATGTAAATGTAAATAATATTTTCTTGGGACCTCCACACAATAATTATAAACACTCTAGGACTATGGCGTCAACTGGTTTATTTATTATACTTATTTAGGTGTTACATTTTCTCTATTTGTCGCACTATATTTAGCCAACTTCTTAAACATTTTCTTGTACAACAGTTTTTCATTTCTCACTTGTTGGCGAATTTTTTTCTTGCACACAATGTGTCTTTAGGCAACTGTATTGCTCGGATCGATTTCTACAACATGCTAAAAATCTTCTTGGGCGTACTCAAACTCGTTTATGGACAATTGAACATGTTCACGTCTAAACGATCCTTTAACATTGTTCGACTGAATTTCTAAAGCCTTGTTGCTGTTCTCAATCGCATTCTGGGAATATTGAAGCTTCGGCTAACGAGCAGTGATATTCAGATAACCAGTAAGAAACAATTCATCTGTTTGATTTTGAAATTCCCGTTTGGTAAGGTCTTCACCTTCTAAGTTTGTTTCATATTGCAAAAGGCTCGCTATTCTTTTATACTGGTTTACTGCCTTTTGATATTTGCCTTCTTGTAATATTAATGTTAATGTAATATTATTAATGTAATATTAATCTTGTAATATAATTAATATTACTCAACTACTTTTCTAAACACAACCATTATTTATTTAAATTATTTTAAACTTATAAAACTGCATTCACAATATTCATTATAGATCTATATAAAATAGTCTGTCCTATATTCTCTCTGATTATTTTATTTTTAAAACAGTTTTTAGTTTACAGGGCCTTACCCCATTGGGGGTACTCTCCATCATGCAATGCATTTCTTCCATTGGTCTTTATTCCTCCAAATGTCTGTATCAGTATGTTTTTTCCCCCATTGCCTCCTTTATCTCTGCCAACGATGTTTTACGTGGTCTTTCTCTTTTTCTTCTCCCCACTGGCACATACTGCAACAACTTTTTCGGCCATCTTTCATCTCTTATTCTCATTAAGAGTTATTTTTAAAACAAATCAGTTATTAAAACTGCAGTAAAATTTTTGATTAGTGCGTATCTCAGAATCTGAGCATCCGTCCGCTCTTCAGAGGTGTCTCTCATTCCAGAGGGTTAGGAGATAATATGCGTAGGGATTAGGAAATAGAGAAGTATTCGCTAAATAGATGTATCTTCTATTCGAGGGTGTCTGTTAAGGATGATGTTTTGCATAAAAGAAAATTATAGCGTTACCTCCCAATAAGGGACACCCACGGGGCAGGACATCTTGTCCCTTAAATGGAGGTGTCTGTCTCCTTCGAAGGTAAAAACGCTTTAAGGTTCCTATTCAAAGAGACTGGGCACCAAAGATTGGTTGGTTGGTCGTAGTTTTATGGCGCAAGGACATCAAGAGTCATTTTGCGCCAACCGGGGCGAGAACGTACATACGATGTGGACCGAAGAAATCAATTGTGCCTTCTCCGGAGGTATCCCTTACGGGAGGTAATTTTGTATACGTGTATGTACTTTGTTTTCCACAAAAGAAAAGTAACGGATTATATCAAGTTCAGAAAGAGAATATAAAAATCACTCTGTGATAATCCTAATCTAAAGTCACATTGTAAAACAAACATTACAGTAATACTCCTTCCTAACGGGACTCAATCTTAGCACAGCTTTGCCGATTATCATTATGAAATGGTCCGTCTTCCCTATAGAGACTAGAATAGCCTGAATAAATCCCAAGTTTACACAATTTTTCGTCTATTAAACTAATTTAGGTTATTCCAGTGAATCACATAGTATTAAAATATTCCAAAGTGGCCCTCTATTGAACACCGCGCCGTTCACACTTTCAACCCTTACCTTCTAAATACAGCCGGAAGTAAACTTTTACACTAAATGGAGTATCTAGAATTTGAAAATGATATTTGAGTACAGTATTTTAAATCTTGTATTTATTTCAAATGCCATACATTTTAATGAAGAACTGGTTAATATTTGTCTTACAAATTGAAATGAATATGAAGTCTTATCATAGTAACATTTGTATTTGTTCTTAACTATCAGTAGTTATTTGTTATCAATAATTATCTGTTAGGATAAACTACCTAAAGATTAAGAAAATTTCTGACGTAAATGCTTTCACCATAGTAACGAACTATTCTGAAAATAATCCCAGACTTCTCGCTACAAACCTAGATAATTGCTGTGGATAAAAGAATGAAATCGGAATTAAGGAATCAGCAAAAGAAAACTGTAAGTCTGTTTTTCGCGAACACTAAATGGGAACTTTTAAGTGAAACCTAATTTTGTGAAGTGTCGCGAATGGTATGCAATAAAAATCCAATTAATACTGAAAATCAACACAGTTTAAATTTCTTACATCTCGTGAAGAGAGGAAAATTCCCTACATTGCTTGCATTGTTTTAATTTGATTTATGTCATACGCTACATAACGAAGCAATTTCTTCCGATTTGGTGAACTATTTTAAATTCGAAATTCACAATAGAATATACAATGTAAAACGCATTTTAAGCTTTAATACGTCGTTATGGTCGAAATATGATTGCCATATTTAGAAATATAAGGATATTTTCTTGATGGGGATGTATAAAATTATCTTATACACTAATTTCTGGCACTCAGGTATAATTAGTTCAATCTAGAGCTTTTTTTCTTTTTTTTTAGGAAAAAAAAAGAGACTCCGTTCCCATGGTGGATTCGAACCAGGGTCCCTCCGTTTAGCCCGGAGTGTCTTGGACCGCTAGACGAATGAGGACAGGTAATAACGCTCTCTTTCTCCGTATGTAAAGGTGTTAAGGTATTATTACCCTCCGCAGGGATAACACAATTGCCAAATATGGTCAACACACAAAGCCACCGAACAATTTTATTATAAAATAATTTTCGACATCCATGTATAATTAGCTCAATCTAGAAATTTTTAAGGAGAAAAAGAGATGCCGTCCACATCTTGGATTCTAACCAGGGTCGCGCAGTAGAGCTGGGAGTGTCTTGAGCGCTAGACAAAAGAGCACGGACATACATCCTTTATATACGGAGAAAGAGAGCGTCTTTCTTGTCCCATCTGATTATATAGCATTATTTCATTAAAAACGTCCAATTTTACAGGGAACAATAAGTGGCATTTCCACTTTGTCACCCTACTCCGAAAGATTGTGACTTTGAAGGCAACAGGAAAGAGTTTGGCCAGTTTCAGAAGCAAGGGCGGGCGGTTCTTTGCACAAATTGTAAGTTGTGGGGTGCGAAACTCCCCGCGCGCGTTCCCGCTGGTTAAATGTGTGAGTATTCATGAATGATTAGAAATTTTCAGACATGGAATCGTTTAGTATTCAATAAAGGGTACTTCGCTCATTATGACCTGTTATAAAACGTATATACAAGTCGATGATAATAATGTGCGATGCATCCTCTGTTCTTAACACTGAATAAAGTAACATCTGTATTGCAAATGCCAGTCAGCAAGGATCTATACTAGAAAATTGTGCTTTAATAGAATGAATGGATAGTCTTTTTGATTATGCCATAATTAATTATTCATACTTATAGTTTAATGTATGAACTTTAAAATGTAGAAGGTATTTACAAGCAAATTCTTTGAGATCGGGCTCCCTTTTTGAAAAGAAATAATTTACTGGGCTGCGGCTTCATAAAAATCGAGAGGATTGCACATTGAAATAAAAATTTCGATCCTTTGAAATTGAAAAGAGATTATTGAAAATGAGCGTTATACGTTCAGCAGAGAATATAATTACCAACAAATTGTACAAACTGTAATCTAATGTAAGTAGACGTATCATTCCATTTATTGCGTAAATTTTCTTTTAATGTCTCGTCCACTTTCCTATAAAGTTGCAAATTGTGGTGCAAAACAATTATTTTGGTTTAACTAAATTGATCAAGAAGCTCTAGCTTGAGCATATACGTGGATGTCAAAAAATTAAGTATAAATTGATCAAACTGCACATTACAAATGCCTAATTAATGAATATATACCCGCGTCTCTCTTTTTCTGAAAGGAATTTCGGGTTCACGGTAGAGAGGAAAAATTGATCGAGAGGCTTTTCTTTTGTAAATTGTTTTATATTCGTATAATGTTTTTTAAATAGCAAGTGTTTTTACAGGGCCTTACGAGTTATTAACAAAGAAGAGAAATGTCACAATTTATTACCACACTGGAATATTTTCAACTACAATCGGTTACTTTTTAAATAAAAAGAAAAATGAGTTTGATTTCTTTGTCTGGAGAGAGAAAAGGGGAAGACAAATCAGTCCATTATGATGAATCTTAAATCTGAACTAGATTGAGTGATTAATTGATTGAAAAATGAAGATAAAGACTTAGCGAATGTCTCGATTAGTTCCTAGTTTTATATCCTGCAATTTTGCTATGTGTTCTAGCAATTCCTTTGTGAATTTGTCTGAGCATTGACCTGTTGTGTGTCAAACTCACATCATTTCCGTTGCCGCGTCAAAGAAAATTTCTCATAATGGTTTACTATTTCTTGTTCAAATAATATATTCTTTCAGAAAACAGGATGCACAACCCCAAACATTCATAGAAAAGATTTAAATGAAAATCTAAAATTTGCACATATGTTATGCATACTTTCTATCCCATTTTAAACTATCAGAAGAGAAAACAATTTACTTACTTCATGCATTCCGTTATGTATACTTATCCATCCATCTTTCATATTTTATATTAAATGTGTTTACGTACTTTTTTTAGCTATGCTTTGACCATAAGATCCTAAATCTATAAATAATACATATTTGACTCGCAGAAGAGGACGTAGAAAATATTTTATTAATAATTTTGCGTTGTTCAAAACTTAGGTTTTCCCAAATTTAATTCGAGGATTCGAGCGGGTGATATTCCGAGATGCCGGAGAAAATATTTTATTCAATGACACGCCAGAGAAGGTAAGTATTTCGTTTGGCCAATTCGCTTTCACTTCTTGGCTTCCATATTTATGAACCAAAATACGCGTTTCAAGTTAGATTTCCACACATTTTAAGCGCGTGAATATTTTAGAATGTGAAAGAGTTGAGGAATTCTCTTAAATATTGCTTCTCCAAACAGCGAATCAACTATATATTGATGTATTAGTTATGAAAACATGGAACAGTGGTTTGGAAATTTCTTAAAAGGGTATTTACATGTTCACTTTCTGGTGTATTTGTTATAGCGAACGAGTTTCTTGTAAACGTACTTTCCAACCTTGGAGAATTCGTTCATTAGAAATTCCATATATAATGTTCCAAATTTATTTAGATAAACAGTTAAGCATTTAAAAGGACAGATATGGTACTTCATACAGTAAACTCGCGTTGTTTATAAAACTCTAAGAACGCCACAATTTTGTGAAACGTTGTGTTGGTCCTGCGGTGGCGCAGTGTGGTAACGCGTTCGTGCGCCGTTAACTCGGGTTCGACTCCCAACGGTGCAAAGAACGCTTACTCAGAGATCTCATAAAGATCACACTGTTCACCCTAGTCCAGGGTTTGGTTCCCTAGGCCTCAAGTGGTTCGGATTCCTCTGAAAACCGTAGGTCAAGAGGTTCACATTCCTCGAAAAAGAGTAAGTCCTGGCGCAGCATGACCATTGTAGTCCTTGAGCCATAAAACCACAAAGAAACATCGTTTTGGTCTTCGTAAGTTTCCTATTATAGAAATGTTAATTCCTATTTGTGAACTTTCGATTTTATGAATTTTTTAAAAATTTTATTGGGATCAACATGAATCCGTAAGGCCAAGACAATACACTAATTCCTTCGCGCTGGTGTAAAAATATATTTCGTATTTTCATATTTTTTATTAATTTTATAGCACCTTGTTACGTATGTTTTATAAACCCTTTTCATAATTTTTACCGGGTTTTAATAGGTATTGAAATCCTCTATTGCTTTTGGTTTTTCTTTGTCTGCACGCAATAAAAAGGGTAAGGTAAAGGTCTTCCGTAAATGCAATAATGATGGCTATTGTTAACGTTGAAAACCTACCGAGTTACTTGAGAATTAGAGAGTTGCGGATTAGAGGGTTAAGAATTAGATTTGGGAATCAAAGAGTCGCGAATCAGAGGTTTGCTAATTAGAGGGTCACTGAACGCCCCTAAATTTAAATATCGACCTTAGGCAATTTTCTTTCACTTACTTGTTTGATATAACGGCGATTCTTGGAACCGAAGTTTGTAAATTTCAAGTAATTTTATAATTACACTGACGAAATATTTCGCGAAGACCTAAAGCTTTTCATTATTTGGAAATAAAGGCAAGACTGACAGTGATGGAACTTCCTAAAGAAAGAACAGGATTTGCGGGGAAAGTATTTTTATCAAATTAATGTATTTTCTACCTTTCTTTTGAGAATATTCAGAAATACTGTCAGTTATCAATGAAACCACATGGGATCTCACTTCAATGGTCAACTTCCTTTTGCATATTTTAAATTTCATTTTGTTGAAATTACGAAAGACTGTAGGATAATTCGTCCCAATGAATTTCGCTTTCGGAGAATTTTGTCTTAGTATTACCTGCTGTACTCACCATATCCATTTATTTTTCCATTCCTTACTTTCTGTACACTCTACAGTTCGCAGTGCAAGATAAATTGTCTCTCTCTCATTCGAATATATATATATACACTGTGTCCGTAAAGTCATGGTGCACTTTTGACCGGTCACAGGAAATCAACGAAACAAGATAGATACGTGAACTCTTCACCAAATAAAAGGAAAACTCTCCAAGTTTCCGTAGTATTATGTGCAAGCGTGTGCGCACACAGGTGATGACGCAACACCACGAGCTGCGCGGCAGTGGATCAGCCCACGCCAGTCAAGATGTGGACGTTACAGAGGAAAGTTCAGTGTGTTCTGTGGCTTGTTAATTCGAATCCGTGACCAAAGTGCAACGTGAATATTGTCGCATGTACAACGAAGCGCCACCACAAAGGAATAACATTAATCGGCGGGATAAGCAGTTGAAGGATACCGGCAGTTTGTTGGACAAACCCCGTTCTGGTAGACCATCGGTAAGTGACGGGAGAGCTACCTAAGGAGCCCTAAAAAATCTGTGCATGCATGTGCTCCTGTGATTTCCTATGACCGGTCAAAAAGTGCATCATGACTTTACGGACACAGTGTATATAAAGTTATCCTAATACATTTATCATAACTAAATGTATCGTAAGAATCGCTATAAAAATATGAAAAACTAACCTTTTAATGATTATATAACACATCTTACACAGTTTTTTAGCAATACGGACATGATTCATCAGGGAACCGTATCAGATCCGCATTGCCAAGTTAAAAGCCTGTTTTTTCTGAGATACCCAGAGCAGCAGCATGTTGTCCCCTTTTCTTTTAATAATACCGCTTTCTCTGTTTACCACGGTCCCTAAAATTTGCCTTTTAACATTAATTAAAATAAAATTAATTAGCAAAATCTACATTTGCCAAAACTCTATTTACAAACTGTTCGAGCACCCAGAATCAATATAGAAACAAGCCTTTAACCGCACGTGTTGCTAAAATTCTGGATCCGACTAATAGATTTATACATCTGGAATCAATATTGACAAAAAAAAAGCAGATTGTAAATAAGGGTTTGGCAAATGCGGTTTTGCTAATTTACGTAATGCCATTAGTAGTTGTGCCCAGAATATTAGCAACACGTGAATTTAATTAACGTTTAAAAGAATATTTTTTATATTAATTCTGAGTGCTCGAACAGTTTATAAATAGGGTTTAGGCAAATGTAGATTTTGCTAATTTATTTTATTTTAATTAATGCTTAAAGGCCGGCTTTAGGGATCGTGGTGGACAGAAAAAACGGCATTATTAAAAGAAAAGGGGACAACATGTTGCCGCTCTGCATCTCAGAAAAAAAACTGGCTTGTAACTCGGCAATGCGGATGTGATACGGTTCCCTGATGAAGAATCATGTCCGTATTGCTAAAAACTGTGTAAAATGTGTTATATAATCATGAAAAGGTTCGCTTTTCATATTTTCATAGTGATTCTTACGATGTATTTAGTTACGATAAAAGTATTAGAATAACATGTTATTCTGATTTTAGGCAGACTTTGTGCGCCAGGATCTGCATAATTAGCTTAATTGGATTAATTTGCATATATTAAATAATCCCCTTATGGTTCTTTCAATTTAATATATATATATACACACAAATTCTTGACATCTTTACCTATCTGTACGATTGGATCTGGGGAAACTGGCTATTTAGACAATTTCTTACAATTATACTCGCTCTATATTCCCTGAAGGAATATATTACGTGGAGAGGATGGAGCATACACGGATTTACGGTTTCAATTACTTGTAATTAAATGCTTATATCGTTGAGGAATAACATTTCAAACATAATTTTCATGCGATCAAGTTAGGATAAATATTAATTTTTAACAAGCCGTCAATACTAACGTAGTATTTTAAAACTGACCCAAATACATTACATGGAAATTAAATTATATGGTTACCAATCTTGAAAGTAAGTCCAATTCAATAGTTTTAGCTGAGGCCAATGTACTATTATTTTTAACAAAATTAATGTAAAGCAGATAAGATACTTGTGCATGATTCACATCGTCTCAACAAGAGAAAACTTTAACTTCAAGTTTGGAGTGTTTCGTCCAGGCAAGTTCAACTGCGAATTCAGTTGAGTGTATAAAGTGTTCAATAAATTTGGAATTTTTTACAAGTCCAACGTTTCGATAATTCAGGAGAAATTTATGTAATATGCAATAAAGCAACTCTCATTAGCGGACACTGGCCAGACAATTGTTGGCCATAAAAAAAAGTGAAAGTGAGCGTAAGAGGGTATATTATTACTACACAGTATTTTTACCTGAAGAATTTTTGACCCTAAAAGCGGGGTGTCTGTTAAGGGGGGTTTTACTGTATTAGCAAACTTATATGTATACAGTTGGTACGTAATTCAGGGAGCAAATTAAATTATCGTTCTAATTTCTCATGCACTGCATTCCGTTCTTTCCGAACAATATATTCTTGGGCTTTGTTTCTTGGCAACAAAATCGAATTTCTCGGAAAATAGTATATCCCGGTGCAACATTACCTTAGCGTCTCTTTCGCCGTGAGAGCAAAGGAAAGGTAGACTTGGGTCTAGTTTCAGAACCAAGCAATGAAAAAAATTAAAGCTGCAATCGTTGAGTCTAGTTTACCAATTGCTTGATTACCGTTCGAGGCAGGCTTTAAATTGAACATGGTCCCAGACATGCATCATCATGCTTTTAATGAATATGCATTAAGGCGCAAAAACGGAGAATGTCATGCTCCGCCGAGACCTACCGTCTTCTAAGGCATCCGAGCATCCGTTGCCTAGCGAATCAAACTCTAGACTACATCGGACAGAAAAACGGCTCCCGTTCTACAGTAGAGCCATTGGATGTTGAAACCGGGTTAATGACACCATAGAACCTCAAGACTAAGAAATATGGAAGTTATGGTACACACCAAGATATATTAAATGCATTAAGAGCTTCTTTAAGATGAACTCTACGATAACGTAATGTTAACGCTTTCATTCACTATGACGTCAACCCCGGGTTCGATTTCAATGGCACAATATAGTGCGTGCCGCTTGTGTTTACTGTAGTCCGGAATATAGCTCCCTAAGCAACTGATGTTGGGTTTCCTCGGGAAAACGTGGGTTCCCCAGAAACAGGGCAGAAGCTGCCCTCGCGCCATAAAACGAATATTTTAAGAGAGCCAAACTGAATCAGAAAGTAATAAATTTACGTTTTTAGTTATATCGTTATAATGTTTAATACATCGTTTTATAAAAATTTGAAGGAATGCATTTGGATGCGTGTAGTTATTCTTTAAATTGCTTGTATTTTTATGGCGCAAGGATTGTCCCACGCCATATTCTTTAACCCCTTAACTGCCAATGTAAACTTACAAGATTCGTTCCCCGGTGCCACCGGTTTTCACACAGGCGTGTAGTGATACGGTGTATTGGGGGGAGTAGAGACACGGTTTGCAATCTAAAACTATTTACTTTTACAAAGCGAAATAAAATGTGCTATATAAAATTTAAAAGTAAAGTATTTCAGAATGGCGTATATATACGTCGGCGGCAGTTAAGGGGTTAAGTATTACAGTTAAGGTGAAGATATTTTGAAGTTTGAAATATTTCGTAATCGCAAGTAATAGTAACCTAACAATACAATACAGTCATTTCAATAGCGGCGCGTCACGTTTAATTACGATCGATTACTGTGTGGGTTTTGTCCAAAATACCCCAGTGTCTCTTAAATATCTCAACGTAAGATCCCTAACGTTCATTAACACTGGAAGTTTCATGCTTTAGCACTAACTTATGCACATCAAGTGGCACATAATTTCACAAATGCAATTACATAGATTATCCTTCTAAACGACAATGGCTTTGAAGAAATATAATTCGATGTTTTTTCAAATGCTTAACGTTTCTTATTTTTATTATCATTTTGGTGTCTGACAGTTTGCAAGTTACCATATAATTATCAGCAGTCTTGGCATGAGGGCAACATAGAAAATGACTGAAACCATGCCATAATACATTCAGAACAAATCAATCTTACTAGAGAGTCTACCTCAAACGCAGAGAATACGAACACAGGCGTACGCAGAAAATTCATAAGGGGATGTTATGGGCTCGATGAGGGTGGGGGCGTTACAAAGCCATAACTCCATATATTCATGTGTTATGCAAATTTCGATCAAAATGGGAGTTATAACCCTCATCAACACCCCCTGCCTACGCCAGTCAATGTACGACAGACAGCGTACGTCACCACCAAAACTCTGGGAAGATTTCCCCAAATTATTTCATTAATTCACTAATACCAGTAACTACCCGTTTGTCTTTTCATTACAGTAGGTGTTTACAAAAAAGAATGATATTTTTGTATGGAGGACTGAAATATTGTCATTTCATTGTAAGCTGTTTTATCTTCAAGTCACTTAAACGACATTTTGAGTAAAAGAGACCCCATTGTACTTTGAATAGTAATTCCTAATGCAGCTACCTAAAAATACATTAAATTTATTTGTCCCCCTCAGAACATTAAAGACGCACTGAAGAGCAGTTAATAAATATTAAACACGATCACGAAGGAGTTCGCATGTAAAATAGTTTTAAAATATTAAACAGTACATTAAAAACTACATATTAAATTACATACTTGAAATCTCATTAAAATCACGTAATTGAAAACTCATTAAAATTAGATACTTGAACACATTGCGTTATTTTGGCCGTATACTAGAGAGAGTTCCAAATTTCCCGGCGAATATTACGTGCACACAAATTTCCGTGAAGTTTTGGAAGCAATCTTTTTCTGATCTAGGCGAGTTTAGATCAGTCACCATCCTGTTGCAAAAACTATGCCATCCGCCATTATTTTGAACCCATTGTAATTGCGTCCGTGTTAAATAAGCACTTAAAAGACCCACAACACGATGGATGAAGATATCTTCACGTAACTCCCTGTAGTTCTCCAAAGTAAGATTCGCGATCAAGAAGAAAAGAGCCACAATCGTTGAGAAGTCCTTCAGTTCCCTCTGAAGAAGATAATCCAGATGAATGGTTTGCAGGATAGGTAAACCAGTGTCTGTCGGAAGACGCTTATCCATGGAATATAGTGGGCTACCAAGAGCGTTCTTGTACTTCATTCTAAGCAACGATTGGTCCAAAATAGTTTGATATCGAGCAATGCAAACTCGCAGTTCTTCAGTCATGAACTTAGGTTCTTGCCGTATGAATCGACTGACTACTGTATACCTCCATGGACACGCATACAACTCCAGAAAAGTTTCCAAAAATTCTCCAAGGAGAGTTTCCGTATCCTCATCTCTTAGCGTAATATCATCAGCCATTGCTTTAATGTGTAGTTAGTACAAGAAACAAACCCAAGTTTTCAGCATTGGCTTTTGATCACAATTTATAAATCTTTCTGCGCAGTGTTTCCAGCATTTGGTACGCGGAACGATGATAGGAGGGAAATCAACAACGAATCAAACGGGTTTATCAAGAAAGTAGAACTGTTCTGATCCACACCAGATATCGTATATAGGAAATACAGTGTTGCTAATGCGGGCAACTTTTCCAAACCATCATGATGCATACAGATGATGATGATGATAATCCACCAGATATCGTATACGTCGTAGATTTATAACATGATATCACTTTGTAGTGCCTTCATTTTATGCTAAGAATTAAGTATACTGAAAGGAAGTTTTGGGATATCATGAGCATTCCAATCATGGCAAGTGAAAATAATGTGGAGGCTTATTCACAACGAGGCAATATCAGTATCTTTTGTCAGCTGATGAAATATTGGTTGAGCATTTATTATCAGGGCAGTAATTTTTTCACAGAACAAAATGAAACATTCGATGGACGATCGCCGGAGAAATCTCGAATTTTTCGGAAATTAAAAAGAAAATCACGAAAGAAGTGAAACACTTAAGAAGTTTCGAAACAGTAATATAAATAACTATTATGTAAATAAGTCATCAAATATTAAGCGATCAAGTTAATAATAATACATCATTTAGTAACGTAGGCATAGTAGGGTTACATTGCTCCGCCCTGTCTTACAAAAGGGCAGTAATTTTATTCCGGGAGAAAAAATATGAAATTCGCGTATAGGTCGGTGGTGGCGGATTGGGAGGTAATCTTAAATTTCGCGAAAAAAAAATGCAAAAGAAGTATAACACTAAAAAAAATCAGTTTCTACACTGTAATACATATAACTATAGTGTTACTAAATAAGAAGTATGCAATATAGTTCGTTCGCGGAAAGTTGACCGATGGTACTGTTAGAATTCCCGGGAGCTGAAGTCACAAACGGGCTAGTTCATTACAGCAGAGGGGAGGACGTCATTTCCGAACTGATTTTTGGCGCAGGCAAACGTTCGGTAAGAATCATTTCTGAAATGACGTTCTCCCTTCTGCTAACCCATTGTGACGTCAGCAAAGCAATTTCAACGGTACTACCGATCAACTTTCCTCGAACAAACAAGTTCCTCTATCTGCAGATGATGATACATTTCCAAGGTAACAGCGGATAATGAGTGAACTTCAGCCTACCTAGTAGTAGCAAAGTTAATTGTTTTTGTTAACATATATACTTGTGAGAATGTGTGAATATTAGATAATACGCTGTAAGCCGTGCCAGCATTAAGTAATAACAATATGATTGATTGATTGATTGATTGGCTTTTTGTAAGCGCAAAAGAGCATCTTAGCTATACTGCGCCCAATAACAATATACATAATATATTTAATTCTTAAAAGCAGTTATGTAAAATTATATTTCCTGTGTTGACATAAAGGGGTAGAATTATACAGCAGTTTGAAAAAGAGTTTTCTAATATTCAGACAGAAAAACGTCTTCAGGTAGATAATTCACCGTGTTTTGTCCTTGCATTACTATACTCATGCCTTTTTCTCCAGACATGCAGGATTCTAACGTTTCGGCTTAGCTTTCAATGCTACGATGGGGATAACGCAAAATATGCTTTTCGCAAAAAAAAAAAAAAAGAAAGAAAGCTGCACCACCATGAAGAAATTGTCTGTTTTTATTGAAATTAAATGTGCATTCAGCGCATATGCAGGTAAGGAAATGATAAAAAGTTAAAGGCCGTAGGCGCCCATTAATGGCTAGGAATTTCACATTGAATGTTCAAATCAATAATTGGTGACCCCCCCTCCCCCAACTACCTGACAGCGAAGCATGCTTCTATACGTCTTGATAAGGAGTGATGAAAGTTTCCTAATGTCATTCTGAAACACGTTCTGCCAGGCAATCCTTGCTTATTGCTCTATATCTGCAATGTCGTGACCGAATCTGACCGCCTACCATGTCCCATACATGTTCGATTGGATCTTTAGAGTATGTCAAATACATCGCGGTGATATTAGCATTATGTGTGATTTAAAAGTAATTCGTAGCTTTTGTCGAACCGCTAAAGGGGTCTCTGGCATGTAAATCAATGAATCTCTGGTGATATTTATATTAATAGCAATTTCTTGAGTTTTGTTCACCCTTTTATCAATATCTAGCAGAAACAATATTTAAAAGCATTTTGTTAAAATAAATATTTGAAAAATGTATTCTTTCAAGGTGAGGGCGAGAAATTTATATTTTTATTTGGATTTCTCATTTTAAATAACTTTTATTTGAGCTTTTACTGATAAAACATCCCACAGCCGCGCCATATCATAATTACTAGCTCATTTTCACCATAAGAGTTAAACAACTTGAAACATGGTCAACTTTTCGAATTCGCCACAAGGATAGTGGCTGCTTCTCAGTCACTCGTGAAAAGGTGAGAATTCTGGTGATGTCTATCACTTATGTTTTTCACCATTATCCAACAGACTGCTGGACACTAAATGCCGGGCATTTTGTAAATAAAGAATAGTACGGATACACAAAAGTTACACAATGCTCTCATGTAAACGCTGTTATAGAAATTCGATCTCGCTATTTCAGTGGTTTTCAATGGTCCCGAGGTGATGCAGTGGAAACACTCGCTGCCTAGCGTTTAGCTTATCTGAGATCGACTACGAACGATGCGTTAAAAAAAATAACAAAAAAAAAAACTCTTACCAACTCGCTATTCACTGTAGTCCGAGGTTTATTCCCTAGGCTTTAAACGGTTCGGATCTTTAATAAAATTGTAGATATTAGTGCAGCACGATCTTTGATGTCTTTGTCCCGTAAGATAAACTAAGGTTGTGGTACAACAACTCGCCGGAAAGGGAATTTTCGGAAACCTGCTGGGATACGATCCCACGTCTCTTCTTTTCTAGAGAAATGCTGTAACTACTAAGCTACAGGTGGTCACCTGCAGCTTAGTGGTTAGAGCATTTGGGAATGGGGATGAAATTGGGAATGGGAAAGGGAAATTGCACTTGGGAATTGGGAATCAGAAAGGGAATGATATGTCTGCCATTCCGTTTCCTGAAAGCATATATAAAGCTTTTACACTGTGAACCGGTTATCCTTGGAAAATAGTTGTTCGTTAAACTAAGGTTGTCCGTTATACGTAGGTTTACTAAGACCTTATTGCATGTTTTTAATACAAATTTATATTCCAATGCTTTATCCAGAAATAGAATATTTTTATTTTTGATCCGCCCTACGGTCAAGAGGGACAACATGGATTCTGGAAGAGAATCTTGTAACAAGTTACGGTTTTATATCCTCTTCCATTTAACCCAAAGACTAAAATAAACTATGTCTTCTCTTGCATTGCTATAACGTCTAAACTATTCTAGTTATGTATCATTAAATGTATATCGAGTTGAATAAGAATATAATTATTATTATTACTACATGCTTGTTTATAGTGCGGTTAACCAAGGTTCGGTTCTCATTGCATAGTTCGTTTACGAGAAGTTATCTGATGGTACCGTTAGAATTCACGGGAGTTGACGCCACAAACGGCCTGTCCGATTACAGTAGATGGGAGGACGCCATTTCAGAACTGGGTTTTAGCGAACGTTTGTCTGCGCCGAAAACAAGTTCTGAAATGACGTTCTCCTCTCTGCTGTAATCGGCCAGGACGTTTATGACGTCAGCTCTCGTTATTTCTAACGGTACCGTCGGACTACTTTTCGTGAACCCACTATACTATATAACAGATGTCTTGATTTTTCTGTCGAACGTAGACAAGAGTTTGATTCCCCGGGCAGCAGAAGTGAAGATTTTTTGTAAAACTGTAGGTCTCGGGGTAGTATGACCTCAGCTGTGCTTAATCTGCAAAAGTCATAGTTTTAAACCTAACCGTTTGCATTAAGTACTAAACACACTTTTGTGAGACAGGCACAAGCTTTAAGCTCTCTGAGCTTCGTGGGCCGGCGGTCACGTTAAGCAGTCAGCCTCGTCGGGTATGATCTTTCGAACAGTCTCTAAACGTCAAAAATAGAAAAGTTAATTTTAATAATATCTTTAAAAGAATTTTAATCTCATTTCGAAATTTATTTCATTTTGCGTCCATATTTTGCACATCATAATTTTAATATTGTATGAGTAGCTAATAACTTTTGAGACCCAAGTTCAAACTAGAACTTTTCTTTTTTATAAAGAAAAAGAAACCATCCTGACTGGGCGGAATCGAACCAGGGACCTTCCTTATGAATCAGTCTTCTAACTTACAAACCAGGACACTCGAAAGATGCTCTTTTTCTCCATGTTTGAGAGTGTTTGTTTGGCTTTTTTATGGCGCAAGAGCATCTGGGCTATACTGCGCCAACATATTTGAGATTCGTAGGATAATATTAACTTTCTTATCATTATCTTTCTTTGGGTGTCTAAACTTATTGGCCATCTAGTATCCCACGAAAAATTATAGAACACTTCCATGTGACTTTATATGTTGGCCGTTTGGAAATTTTGTAATACTGAGAAGGGCAATACTATCTGTCAGACCATTGCAAAGATCATGCTCCATAAGTAAAATATTCCGAATGTTTGATTCATTATGCATAAGTAATTATTTTATTTTGCAAAAATATTTAGAAACATATATACATGCCTATAAGGAAAACAAGCAACCTTTTCGAACACTCGGATCATTTCCATCATTTAGATGCACGTGCATCTATAAAGCATTATAATTATGTAATAGTAGATCGACTCACTGTGCTAAACACTCGATGATTAATATATTACACAATAGGCACAGTTTTTGGAACGAAAATTTATTCGGCTTTAAACGTTTTTCGAAAGCCTTGAGCTTTCATCAAAGAAGTAAAAAATCTAAGCGTACATCGCTCGTAAGGGCGAGTGTACGATTGTTTATTGTATAAAGGGTAAGGTTGTGGGTGATGTTGGTGGATTGGCGCCTTCTATCGGTCGAGCCAGATGAATGTGGACTATAAGGGGAAAGTTGGATTGTGTTAAATTTTTTTTTTTAATTAAAGTATATGACAAAAAATTATTGGTGAAATTTTAAGAGGAGAAAACGTGACCACGCCGGATGGATATTGGCCGTAATACCACCACCATACCCACGTTAAATCGTAGTAAGTTCAGTGTTGTAATTAACATTTCTAAAATGTCTGCTATATAATGTAACAAAATTGATATTCGTGGTTTTGAAACTCCTGGAACTATAAAATGTTGTTTCATGGACAAAAGGGTTCGGCTATCTGTTCTTTGTATTGCTATACTGTCGTAAATCTTACGTCAAATGTACACTGACATTTTTATGAAAACTTCATGTTTGAAGCGCAGTAACCCTTGCTGTTCTGTGCACTAGCATACGCAGGGATGTGTTGATGGGGAGTTGTAACCCCCCATTGCAATGAAATTATGTATATTTAACAGAGGAATGTGCGAGTTGTAGCTCTAATCCCTCACCCTATCGAGCATATAACACCTCTTATGAACTTCCTGCGTACGCCTATTGTCTTGCACTATAAAAGTGCAGCCAATCAAACATCGTCGAAGAAAGCGATTCTTTAATGAGCATACCAAAAAATCTATTTTAATTATATTAATAAGTGGATGGTAAATCTTAATTTAATGTCACACGCGGCACAATTTGAGTTATTTCTCTGGCAGGCGGGATGAATCTGCAGTATTACCTTTGCGCAGTACCACAAAAGAGTTGCGGATTCCCATGCTAGGCGTAGGCCAAATCTCTTGAGAAGAATTGCTTAATTCCAGTTCTGTTGCTTGAAAACAAATCTCGAGCATCTTTGCATTTTGGGTCTCAAAAATGCAAGCTGAACAATCTCAGATGGATCCAATAAGTTTACGTGACCTTAGAGCCACAATACAGTGTATATTTAAAAGTAAAACTTTTTGAAAGTTTGCACTAACCCATCATCCTTGCAAGAAGTTGATAAAACTAATAGATGGCATTGATTGGCCTCTTAAGCAGAAAATTAGTCCTTTGATGACAAATTTTTCATGCGAGACCAAATTATCATTTGATATTGATAGGTGACCTCATGCCTTAAAGATACTTCGCTATTTAACGGCAAAATGTCTAAAATATCTTTAAGAAACCAAGTCATGCATCAATATGAAGTTATATTTTGGGCTTGAAATGTACGAATAGATTTCGATTTCTTTGCTCTATAATTGCAGCAAGTCTTAAATTTTATGGGTAGTTATTGACCGTTTCCTCAATGGCATTAGCCATGGCTTCCTCATTGGGTTTAATAAACGCAGTTGCTTTGGCCATTGGAAATATATTGTAGTTTAAATACCACACTGCGCTGTTGACTCAGCCCCCCAATGAACTATTAAATAATGCTTAACGTCTTATATTCAAATTCAACTTTAAACAAAAAAGCAATTTAGCAATGTTTCGAGATGGATCTTTAAAATTATGCAGTAATACTTTTTTTTACATTTTGTCATGAGTAAATATGATTTTTCCATTTGAATTCCGAGTTCTTTTGAACAAAAAATTAAATGTAGAATTTACTTAAGGTTGAAATAAAGTACGGTCTTGAACATATCCTTTCACCTACTTAAAATGGTACGAGTTCTCAGCCCATGTTTATTTTCAATTGCATGCGTCGTCAAATTTATGGTAATCTCCATAATCTCAACCAACTCTAGGCAGTTTGCTGCAAATTCAGAATTCATGCATAAAATTCGGAGAACTACTTCAAGCTGAGAATTGAAAAAAAAAAAAAAGGATTACCAATTGATGTATTTTTGTAGCTTAAAGAATTTATTTTTGAGACTGCTTAATGAGGTTAGTATATACTTTTTAAAAGTTAAATTTCGTTTTGATCTCAATATTGAATTGTCAACGTTGAAATGAAAACTAATATTTAGCTGCTCAACCCTCACCTCAGTCATTGACTTAGAAGTAGATCCGGGTCTAAATGCGACTACTCTTTTGAAAAGTCGAGTTACACTGAAATGTAGATAAGATCTACATGGTTTGAGCAAACGCAAGTAGAAAATTTGAACAGTAGTCTTAGAATTATGTACGATTTTATGCTTATATGTAAACAAATTGACAACAGCGTTCGTAGTTTTAAACGTTAAAAAGCATAAACACGTTTCAGACATACCAAACTATTTACTAAGAATAATGTAATCGCGACACATTTTTTAAAATCCAAAACCATTCTACAGAATTTATCGAAGGGTGGATATTTCATGCTGTAGAATTAACTTACGCTTGTTTGGAAGTGCAATTTTAATAATTAAGTAAAAATAATACCCCCAGATTATCAGCATGAAAAATATCAAATTTTATTTCTTCAGATAAGTGTGTCATTAGCAAACTAATGCAAAATTAGAGACATTTGTATCGTTGTCCAAGATGCTTATAAGAATGCATCAAAGTACCTTGAGAAATATTGATGTTTAATTTGAAATATCTTTGAAATCTTTAGTTAACTTTGGCAACTAATTTCGAAATGAAAACGTTCGCTGTATAGTACTCGGAAGTTTTCAGTGAGACGAATAAAAAATGCGTTAAAGCATTCAACACAGTGAGAAATCATGGTAATTAGGAAGTAACTAGAGTAAATATAATCAAAAATTTACGTACGTAAAAAGATTTTAAAACTTTATTAAAACGTACCATTAAAGACGTGTTGCCTATATGAAAACGCACACGTATAAGATCCATTAAAATAGACTTAAAATACGTACAGCGTTAGTCTGTTGGAAGGTCTTTCTTTGATTCATACTTCCCGTTGAAGATATCCATTGCACAGCTTGCCTCATATTCACTAAAGGCTTCTTCCATCATACAAGGAGAAGCAGTTTCGTCAACCAAAGTACTGCAGAAACGATCCCATCCACCAAACTGGTCAATCCAGTCCAATTGTCTGTCTGTTATGTAAGCTGCAAACTTGTCCACTACTGAATCGATGAATGTGATATTGTTTGAATGACGATACTTCTCTAAAGTGAGATTGGCGATTAAAAAGAACATCGCTCCCATAGCTGAAAAATGGGACTGTTGTCTCTCAATAAGGTAGTGTACGTGGAACTGCTGCAAGAATGGTAGGCCAGTGTCTGTGAAAGTGAAGCGTATCAACCTTCCAAGAGAGCTTGAAAGAGCATTAAGATACTCCCGTCTAAGTGAATCAACTTGCCTGTGAAAAGTTTCTTGATATCTACCAATACAGTCTTGGAATTCTACGGTCATGAACCTATAACCAAGCAGATGATTGGCCAGCAGAACCCAGTCCTTTCTAAATGTCCATGGACATCGATGTCTTTGTAGGAAAGCTTCTAAAAATTCGCCAAACGCAAACTTTGAATCATTGTCAATTTGAAGGCGATTCTGTGCCATCGTCTTTTCGTAAAACTGGCGAATCGTGAACTCAGTAATACAACTGACAGTCTTTCAACTTTAAAACTACTTTGGCAGTTTTCTTGCTTTTTAGAGCTTCCAGGTTATGTCTAAATCCTTCCGTCATCATTTTGTAGGCGGGAATAAGTACATACAACGAATCAAAATAATCTGCCGAACAAAGAGAATTAGTATGATCCGCTAAAAACCGCAAATGTTATAAAATTGCTATGCGATATAGATTAATCCATTTTCATACGCAAATTGTCAACAGAATAATCCTTTTTGTGTGAGCGAAAAAAAGCGAATTATTGAAAAAAAAAACAGTTAGCAATAAATAGATTATTTTAGCATCTTCAGTGATTAAGATTTCTAGCAATCTAAAGTACAGGGTGTCCCGGCAAATTCTTTCTCCGTTGTGGAGATTAAAGCCAAAGTGTGGTAGTGGTGTAAACTAGAGTACTTCATTTTGAAAAAATTAGTTTCTCCAAGAAGCGTTGCAAATATTCCTACGTAAATGTAAAGCCTAAGCGGATATGTATGCAAGTGTAAATGGGATTAATTTCCAATAAAAATTCAATTTACAACGTTTATTTTGCGTAGAATACTAATAAAAACTCAATTGCATTTCGACCAGTCAAGCGCAGGTCTTCTTCAGGTGAAGAACATCATCATCAGGAGATAAACAACAAACTCATGAGGAAGACCAGCGCCTGATTGGTCAAAATGCTATTGTTTTTATATAGTGTTATACGCAAAATAAACGCTACAAATTGTATTTTTATTCGTAATTTCGAATTTTGCGTAGTATGTCAACACTCACGTTTTCTTGATTTACGAGTATTATAATTTTTGTATTTTGAATTAAATTTAAATTTGCACATGAACCCATTTTTTGGAAAACTAATTTACCCCACTTCGCTTTTAACCCACTTATTTATTAAATGTCGCTCGAAGAGGCAAGTAAGCTTAAGATTGAGGAGCATACACAGGCTGGCTTTAACTCATAGTTAAGTGTGGTTATACATGTGTGCACACATGTAAGGCAGTTCAGAGGTCACGCTGAGTCTACTGTCTAATCTCAGCTGCCTCATAGCGCAGTCTTGGAATGCCTGAGTATTCATATATAATAAATAATGCTCACGGTTAACCGAAGGGGTTCCAGCGTTTGGGATTTAAGTGGGGGTTCCCTGTTTTCATCAAATTGCCAAAGGTTTGGTTTGGTTTGCTTTGCTTTTTGGTTTTACGGCTCAAAGACTACAGTGGTCATGCTGCGCCGGGACCTACTGTTTTCCGAGGAATCCGAACCTCTTAAGGCCTAGGGAACCAAACCCCGGACTACAGTGAGCAGTGCGATCTTTATGAGATCTCTGAGTAAGCGTTCTTTGCACTGTTGGGAGTCGAACCCGGATTAGCGGCGCACTAGGAGAACGCGTTACCACACTGCGCCACCGCAGGGCAAATTGCCAAAGGGTTTTCATAGAATGGAACGGATGAGGATTCCTGTTTCAACAAATAATATTAAAACCAATTCACACATTTTCATTGCCGACCACAAAGCTTTTTTTTTTTTCGACTTATTTTTCACCTTTCCTTTGAGATAACCAATATATTTAAAAAAGCATAATTTAAATATCTTTAGTTAAAATTAATGGGTTTCGTTTAATTGAAAGATGGAAAGTCTGAGATTCGGTTGAGTTTTTCATTTCGCAATTTCAAGAACTTTGAATAAATAAAATTGATAATTCCTAGTTTTTTCTATAGATAAATCATTATATTAACATGTTTGATGTAAGTCAACTCTCTAACTTTCGTTCATAAATTTAATATGCACCTCTCTTCAAATGAATCAATATTAACAGCACGTAAATGAAAAGAAATGTACTTAAATATACATAAATAATAAATAAATAAATAAAATAAATAAATAAACTTCATTTCATGTAAAATGTACATTTATTGAATCTTCTGGTAGGCTGTGAAATCACTCAGACTGCTTTGACCGTTTAAGCTTGCATTTTACAGTGCAATGGAAGCAAAGGTCATACTGCACAGGACACTGCAGTTTCGTAAAATTCGAAACTCGGCCGTCAAGGAACCAAACCAAGGACTACGGTAGTCAGAAAGATGCCATTATAGAGTACCATTGGTAGTCAAACCTGGGTTAAAGGTACGGTAGATGAACGTGTTACCATCAATACCGTAAAGCAATGGACCTACATTTTCCCGAGGAATTCGAACTATTTAACGATTAGGGAATCAACCTCTGGACTACAGTGAGGGGTTACTGGGTGAACTTTTTAATGGGGGGGGGGCATCTCCTCTGTAGTCGAACATCGATTAACTACACCCTAAGGGAAGGCGTTAGCCCTGCGTCATGGCCATACCTCTTGTATGCATTTCCCGATAAATACTTAGCGGGAATATTAAGTCAATTGTGAATATATGTGATCGTTTATGATTGGTTTTACGACCGCACTAAATTGCATTCGCGCCAAAAGGGGGGGCCACCCCTCCTACCTCCCCCCTCCCCCCCATGTCGAGACCAGACCAAATATTTTTTTTCGTTACTTCCTCTGTCTTACGCGGAAACTGAATTTGGCAAAATGTAAGGGAATATTGATGTATATTTTCGTTCTTGTACATTCCCTTATGATTTAATATACGGTACATGGACCTTCATATGGGGGACAAAGGGCTCGAGCCGTTTAAAAATTTTATTTGCCCGAACCTGCTATGCATTTACTTTCAAAAGTTTTACAGTCACATTTTAAAATAAGGTACTTTTTAGCTCATTACTAATTGTCAAGCAGTATCAATTATTTTTGTAGCGTTTTGGTATCTTGTACATTCACTAAAATTCTTGACAGCTTTGAGAAGGAGGTAATAATTTTTCTCAGCCCCCCCCACCAACAGAAGTATGTGCGCCTATAGTATGGTACCATATAATATGACTTTGGAATATTTTTTATTTTGTGTATTTTATGCCCGAACTCCCTATCGGGGGGTTTCCTGGAATGAGACCGCTCTGGGCTGAACGGAGGGATCTTAGTTCGAATCTAGGTCGATGTCTCTTTTTTTCCTATACCAATAAAGCTCTAGTTGAGCTCAAACGATGGCGTCAAAAATTATTGAGTTTAATAAATTGCCCACGAAAAAAACAAAAACAAAATCGCTCAGGGGGTGCTTCCTGTATTGGTCATCATTTGACAATTGTGTTAGCCCTGAGAAGGGTAATAATACCTTACAACCTTAAATATGGAGAAAGGGAGGTTCGTTCCTGTCCTCGGTGGCCTAGTGGTCAAGGCTCTCTGGGATCAACGGAGGGACCCTAATTCGAATCTAGGTCGGGGACGATGTTTCCCTATACAAAAAAAACAAAACCCTCTAGTTGAGCTCAAACGTGGATGTCAAAAATTAATAAGTTTAATATTAATTCAATTTTCGATATACGTGATCGTTCATGAGTGGTTTTTCGACTGCGGTCAATTACATTCGTGCATTTTTAGTGAAATTTAATGATTAAAACATATTTTTAGGTAGATTATAGTATGGAGAACAAGAAAATATACCAATTTTTTTTTTTTAATATCTCATTTTCGAATATTACGCTTCACTGCGCTGCGGCGGTTTTTGAGATCTGATAGTTTCCCCAAGTCGGCGCCCCCAAAAGGTTGGCGCCCTTAGGTTCGAGCCTAGTGAGCCTATGGGTAAATACGAGCCTGGTTTGAAACCCTATTAGGGGTTATCTGGATCGTGACCATACTCAACGCGATATTCCAGCTAAAGTATGTTTACACACGATCAAGCTTAACTGGACATCAAATCCGGCCAAGCAGGGCGCAAAGTTTCAGTCATAATCGCTGAGACGCCAAGCGGCCCAATGTTTATTACTGTCTTACGATTCAAGGATAAGTATTGTGCGTTCGCGCAGATCTGACGTCCGATACCGTTAGCAGACGGGTTAGTCCATGGCAGTTTAGGGAAGGGAGTCTTGCTGAAACTGGTTTTTCGCGCTCGGAAAACTAGTTCCTCCAAGACGGCCTTCCTTAAACTGCCATGGACTAACCCGTCTGCTAACAGTGTCACGCGCCAACTGAACGCGAATTGTTGGGTCGCGGCCTACAGTTCTTGAAAAAAATCCAAAGCCCTTGCGCGTACGGGACTAAACCAGGGGCGGACTGGGTTCTCTCAAGGGGCGTAGACGGATTATCGGAGGGCGCGGAGTCCTTTAGCCCATGGGGGCGCAAGTTTTATCGTCCATGAGGGGGCACCGGCCCGGTTGCGGGTTGGTCAGCAGGTCCAGTCCGCCCCCTAGACTAAACACAACTGATTACCTTCGCTGCTTACTTGAAGCAAGCTAGCATTGTTTGCTTGGTAGTCAAATGTGTCACCATTACGCTATCCAGGGCCGGACATGTTTTTATGGGCCTTAGTCATAATGGACGAAATGAGCCCCAAAACAGTGTGTCCCTCGCTATATTTTGTCCATAAGTCACGAGTTTTTCTTTATTCTTTATTTTCAATATTCAAGCTTATCAATAATGAAAATGGCTCGGCCATTTGTAAATAAACACTATTAAAATAATGCTTCAACCTAAATTGCATCAAGTCCCTTCTGGGTACTGCCGGCTAGCAGTGAGTGTAGCCACGGTCTTCAAATTGAATGATCTGCGTTCAAATCATAAGCTTGTAAATGGAGAGATACTTCGTGGTTCAAGGCTCACCTTGAGCAATTCACCTCGCCACGGATGATAAGTTGGTGTCCTCTCATTAAAAGTATACAAAAATTTGAACATTATTAGTAAGTATAACTTTAGCATAATAATACAGTCAAATTTGTTTATTTCTTCCAGAAACTGAAGAGACTATGAACTTAGTTATCCAAAAAATTAGACTAGTATCGTTTTAACATGAACACCCCAAATGCCAACTCAATCCAAAAGCATTTTTATCAAAAGATAAATGTATATAATGATGAGTATTTACAATTTTTGAAAATAGCTAGAAATTTTTGACTGTTTTGTAAGATAGAAATAAATGCAAAACAATTTTTATGGTGCAGTTCGATAAAATCATTAACACGATAACACTGCTGATAGCTATTTCGATAGCGTTAACCAGCTACCGTCGTCAGAGCGAATGGCGGCTTCTGTTTATGTCCGTGCTGTTGGTCGGTGTTGCCATCACGTCGGTTGGAAACTTGATTGGGCGGAGGAGTAAAGCGTATTTGTGGAGACGTCTTCAGCCGTGAGACCCAAAAGGTTTTTCCAAGTGGATGATATAGAGTTACTAAGGAGTTGATCATTAACTGCAATATTGATGTTTGCTAGAATGTGAAATGCCTCAAAGAAACTGAGATCAAGTGTTGAGTTGACTTTTTTAATAATATGTGCATTGGAGAATAGAAACTGATGTCCGAATTCCCATGAATGTTTTGCCAGAGCCGATTTATGAAATTCTTGCTTTCTGACATAAGCTTCGTGTTCATTTAGTCTGAGGCGCAGTGCTATTCGTGTTTGACCGATATAAATTTGGCCACACTGGCACGGAATGGAATATATGCCGCAGCTGTCAGAATCCGGGATGTTATCCTTAAGATGAGAAAAGCCTATTTTGTTGATCGGAGTGAAGGTAACGCGAAAGTTGAATTTGTGCAGGACAGCAGCGATCCTAGTAGAAATTTTCGGAACATAAGGAATGCAGACAATGTTCGTAGGAGCTGAAGAATCACTGGAGAGAGAAGAGGCCGGTTTAGGTTTAGTGAGTTCTTTAAAAATATGATCAATAATTGTTGGATTGTAGCCACGGTATGAGGCAATTTGTCGAATGTAGCTGATTTTCTTAGTCAATGCGTCACTTGTAGAAGAGAATTTGATGACATGAAACACCAACCAATAAAACGAGCTCATTTTCTGGCTTTGTGGATGAGCCGATAGAGCGTGAGGAAGAAGGCTAACGGAATTAAGTTTTCGGTAGACACTGATTTGGACGCTAGTAGGTGTTCTATGAACTAAAACGTCGAGGAAAGGCAGTGTACAGTCCTTTTCTTCTTCGAAAGTAAATTGGATGTTAAGATCAATGGTGTTTAGGAGGTTGATGATCTGTGAAGGATTCATATTGCTAGAAATTAGAGTGAAAGTATCATCCACATATCTTATCCAGAATTTGAATGGGATGAGCGACAGTATTTTCAAGCTCATTCATCAATGGTCATGTTGCGCCGGGACCTACTGTTTTCCAGGGAATCCGAACCTCTAGACCTACAACTTTCCGAGGAATCCGAACCTCTAGACCTTCAATTTTCCAAAGAATCTGAACCTCTCAAGGCAGTGAGAACCAAACCCCGGATTACAGCGAGCAGTGCGATTTTTATGAGATCTCTGAGTAAGCATTCTTTGCATAGTTGGGAGTCGAACCCGAGTTAACGGCGCACTAGGCGAACGCGTTACCACACTGCGCCACCGCAGGGCCTTTTTTTCAGAGTTAATTCTTTGATTATTTGTAAAAACTTCCATTTTATTGAGCGCGTGGACAATACGAAAAGCTGACCGTAATCATTTCTGAATTAATTTAATCTGTTGACGTTGCACCACGCAGAATCAATAACAAAACCGGAAACAGTGTTCATAAGCGTAGTGGAAATTTTATTAATCAAATTTTAAAGCCTTTCGGACAGACGTCGCCCGTCTCTCGTTTAGTTTTTATCACATGTAAACGCCAACAGGAAATGTTTGTTATGCAATTGTATATAAAAGTCGTCAATCCCGTATGTTTAATCTGGCAGCTACAGCCTGTTCAGACTACCAATGAGAAGCTCTGATCTTATAAAGCGCGTTTTGTTCTTGTTAAGCGGAGGAAATTTTCCAAGGGCCCTTTAATATCAGTTCGTTTTGAACGATGTTTCGACCGTGTCCGTGTCAAAGGAAAAAATAACATGGGGATTCCTATACAATTTGACGGGACTTCAGAAAATTGTTCCTATTAAAAGTAATTCGTCTTAAGCGTGTTCGTCTTAACGAGGTTCTGCAAGCCATTTTTCATTATACAAATATAGAGTATTTGTAAAGCATTCTTTATGTTTGTTTGTAGTTGTACGTCTTAAGGACTACAATGGTCATGATGCGTTGGGACCTACTGTTTTTCGAGGAATCTGAACCTCTTAAAGCTTAGGGAGAACTAAACCCCGGACTACAGTGAGCGGTGTGTCCTTTATTAGATCTCTTAGTAAACGTTCTTCGGACCCGAGTTAATTAACTGCGCACTAGACGAACGCGTTACCACACTTCGCCATCGCAGGGTTCCACATTCTTTGTATTTTAATGCTCAGGGTCATTCTGTGGAAACAAAGTATTCGAAATATTCACCTAGTAATATGCAAATTGTTTCTTAATATATTTTCTGTTTGGATTTTATGGTGCAAGGACATCTGGGCTATACTGCGTTAAAATATATTTTCTGGGTACACAGTTTTAAGGTCCTGTGATGGAGCGGTGAGTGATTTGAGACGCTACGACAGCTTAACCCCCTGACTCACAGGCTTTATTTCACTGGCGTAAGGCTATATACCAGGCTGTGGGGTGGCAAACGTGCAAAAACGATTTATCGTATTACCATAACATGTATAATGACATTATATATCACACTTATACATAAAACTCAGGAATTTATTTTAAATATTTGTGATATTTATCGAAATGATTTCTATTTCACAGTCCTGGAAGATCTTCACAACCAGAAAACATTGGCCAAGTATCTTTCCTAACACGTTTAGTTGTACAAATAAGGCATCACTTTTGGTTATGTTTCTTTTGATCTGTGCTTGGAATCTGAACAAGTTGGAAATTTTTAGTTTCGTCTCTATTACTACCACCATTAACCCGCGAGCAGGCGCGCGTGGTATTTCACATCCCACAACTTAAATTTGTAAAAAAAAACCCGTCCACCCTTGCTTCTGACACTGGCCAAACACTTTGCTGTTATCTTCAAAGTCACAATCTTTTGGAGTAGGGTGTGTATAGTGTTGCAGAGAGGTTTTACTGTATAATGAACCCTCCCTATAACAATAACTCCCTCTACAATGATAATTTTTCTCGGTCCGTATAATATCATTGTAGAGAGAGTGCCAAGCACCTTGCGCGAGCCCTCGCATTCCTCTAATCTGTGCGCCTTCTTGCGGGTTAAAACACATTTTTTCATTGTACTTTATAAGTATTTCTTCGGAACGTTGTACAATAAAATCTTTGAACCTGAAATAATGACCACCAGTTTTTATATGAATGACAAGACCATTCAAATGCATTCTAGAAGCCATGTGAATACCGAACATTTTAAACCAATTGTATGATTTGCGAGCTGGATTACATGGTTGCAGTAACTTTACATTAGATGATAAATTGCTTGCAAAGAAAAGAATGATTTCGCGATGCCAGATGGGAACGGAAGATACGACCTATTTGTAGCAGAGGTCATATATGAAATTTTTTCTTTTTAAGGAATTTATTTAATATTGCCACATCATCGAATAGGATGAGAAAATTTTCCTTGACTTTAATGTCACTTTAAGTGGAAGCTCCGCAATTAAATTATATTCAAGTGAATCTTATGCCCAAATTCAAGTAATAATTCGTTTTAATGTGTTCCGAGGTGCATCTTCTATGAAATAATCATTAGGAAAGAAAACAGCTTTTACGACAAAGAACTATATTTCGTATACGAATTTCGAAATACGCTGGAGTGGTTCGAAAATTTGAAACAAAATTACGTATTTAATGCTTGGGTTAAAATTTACACTATCAAAAAACTTCAGAAAACCTAATTACTGCGATATTTGATCTGAGTAAAGTTTTTCTATCTATAATTCTGTTAAGGTATCATGTTATAGGGTTTAGTTCTTATTTTTGGAGAGGTTAGCAAGGTCATATACGTAGAACTGGATACTACGCATTTCGGAGGGCACGCTCTTTATACGTAACAAACAGTTATTTCGACACTGGCGTAAGGTTTAAAAACACGACGTTTCGGGAGCCAACTGCTCCCTTTGTCAAGTGAAGGCATTTATACGTGTAATTACAATACACATTGTCTGACCAAATATTTAAATATAAAATTACGCTATGTAGAATGCATAACGCTATGTAGAATTTGTCAGTGAGAGCGTAATGAAACGTAATTTCAGACGTTAAGAAAGTGTTATGCACTTGCTTTGTTAAAATTGACCGCCGAAGAACGGTTTGTTTAAAATATTTCTATACGTTTTAACATCCAAAATTACGCTTCGTAGTATTAACTTCAATGGACGTTTTATACTTTAACCCTAACTTTCGCTCACATAGATATTCAATTAAATATAAGGCGCACACAAAATTATGAATTCCATTTACTCAAACGAATTTAATTTTTGTTCATGGGCTAATAACATATTTTAGCTATTTTCTATTACTACACAGATAGTTTTATAAAATTTGATATTTGTTATGAAGTGTTGGCTGATGTGTGAAGCAGTATCCTAAACTTCAGTAAATTTGGGAATCTTAATAAAACTTTACTACATAGTACTTTGGATTTTCCAATGGTACCACTTGAGATTGCATTGGTTTATTTGTCATCATTAAAGAATTAAAAGCAATATTTCAGCATAGTCATAAAATGAAGGACAGTAAGCGTGACCAAAGTCTTCACACATAAAACGTTTAAAATCTTTAAAAAGACGTATAATCCACGACATGTCGTCTCCACGAGTTAAAACATATGTTTAAAGTTCATTAAAATCAACATTTGTACAACGTCAGCTTCTCGGAGAATTCTCCTCTAGTGCAAAATTCCCTGTAAAGATACAAGTAATACAGGTTTCCTTGAATACTTTAAAAATTCCTACCATTGGTTTAGGTGACATCGAATCGTATTCCAATCTGGTACAGAAACTATCCCATCCACCGAGCTGCGTAATCCAACCCAATTGATTTCGTGTTACATAAGCTGCAAAACATTCTACGACGTGATTGACGAATGAAACGCTGCCCAAGTACTGACAATACTCCAAAGTGAGATTGGCGATTAAGAAGAACATGGCTCCCATCGTTGTGAGATGCCTCGCTTGTGCGTCAATCAGATAATCTAAGTGAAAATATTGCAGGAAGGGCAGACCAGTGTCCGTGAAATTAAAACGTGACAGCTTACCAAGTGGGCCCGAAAGAGCACTGTTGTACTCCTGTGTAAGGGTAGCGACGTGCCCATGTAAAACGTTTTGATACTCAGAAATACATTCTAGCAATTCTTCAGTCATAAAGACACATTTTGGTAGACGATTTTGCGTCTTGATACCAATCCTTCTAAATTCCCATCGGCACCCGTACTTTTTTAGAAAAGCTTCTAAAAATTCTCCAAATGCGTATTTTGTCTTCTCATCAATCGGTGGAACCTCTTCTGCCATTTTCTGTACCAACTCGTCACCTGAGATTCACCACCATAAACTCTATCCAATCGCATACGTTTATAGCTCTTTTTCAGATATTCCGGGGTTTGCGTCTGCGTATTAACGCAAGAACGTGGTAGGCGGGAATGGATATAAGCATGTGACGAATAAAAAGAATGAATTAAATAAACGGCAGGCTTCTCTGGAAATCGCACAAGTTGCAGAATTGTAATGCAACATAGACTACCACTTTTATTTTGATAAACAAGCGATCAAAGTAATAATGGATTTTGTGTGAAAAACTAAGTATCCGTGCTGAAAAAAATAGCAGGAATAAAGTAAGTACGGTAGAGAACCTCCATAAATCTCGCAGTTGACGATTCCATAAAAACGACTTGATATACAAACACGACCTTTATTATCAGCACCGTAGCTGGAAGATTTGTGCCCCTTTAGCCAGGGGCATGTTTACCCCTGTGAAGGATCTCGGCTAATTTTATGCCCTTCCTGGCTTACGACCCTGGCGTGAATCTTCCATACCACCTCCCAGCTAGAGCGTTGTTTATTATATCTGTCTATATTGTATTCAGAGACACATTTTATAATCAATACACCTTTCTTATATATAAGTGACATGAACCACTTTATATACAAGCCATGTTCGTATAACTAATCAAGCACAAGAATTAATAAAAGGAAGTGTCTAGCATACCTTGAAAATCATATTCATGTAGCTATCTTCTGCATTTTCATATTTGTGCAATACACATTCTAATTCTTGTAGTATAACGAATTTCAGCGATTTGTCATAAACGTACTCACACTTAGTAACTTTATGTCATACGTTATCAGAGAGAAACATTGCCGACGAATTAATAATCATGACATTTTAAGAGAGAGCTTAACGAGCAAAATGTCTAGATTTGCCTTAAAATATTCGATACACAGACATTTTGTTCTTAATATATAGAAACAGCTTTTTTACGTAATGGCCATCATGAGGGGGAATCTTAGGGACCAGTCTCCTGAAACTAAATTTTTGATGGGACTCGGCATATCCTTGCCTGCTCTAACTGTATGGATACATACTGCAAAATTTTTTGAACCCCCCCCCGAAATTTAATCCTGACCACGGTCGTGGTGGCCATACAAGAAATCACAAAAACTTCGATATACGGCGGAAGCTCGGTACCTAAAATTTTACTGTATTTATTAATCTTCAACCATCAAGGTTTAAAGCAGGATTGTTCAAACTTTTTGGGAAGCGGGCCACTGAAAATTTTTTTCATGAATCTCGCGGGCCAGAGGTTACGAAAAAAAACTCTAAAATCCCTCTTCAGAGTTTCTTCCGGTTATTTGTTGTCTTGCGCTATGGAAAAGAGCCACCCATGCTGTCCCCAAGGTTTTCTCTTTATTTCTGGGGGAAAAAAAATCTAAAATTTGTTTTGAATATTTTTGATTCCAAAGAATTGTCGGAGGGCCGGATTGCGGGCCGTATGGTGGACAACTCTGGTTTAAAGCAACCTAAGATACAGAATATGCTGAGTAAATTTTTTCCAAATTGTGGAAGTTGGAGTCAATGTTTTGGGATGGTTAAGTCAACGTTTGGCACTTAAAAAAAATTTCTGTAGATGCATTACAATATATCCTTACTTAAAATTAAAACTCAAACATTGATGATGAGTGGAGCGAATCTACTATATACGTGTTTTCTCAATTTACGTATTTTGAATTGAATTATTTATATTCATGTTTCTTAATATTTAAAAATTAATTTACCCTTTTCCCAATTATCCTTAATTACTTAAAAGTCAATCGAAGTAAAAAGGAATCTTATAGGACTGTTGATCACACAAGCTGTGCTCAATTTCTAGTAAGTCTTCGAAATTCAGCATTACCTCCGAATAAGGGACACCCACGGAACGGGACATTTTTTCCTTAAACAGAGGTGTCCGTTTCTCCGAGGTGCATATGTTTCTGAATATACCAGAGAAATCCTCCCTTAAATAGAGGTATCCCTTATTTGGAGTTATTACTATATACAAGAAATATGACTCACAGTTTATTTCGAGCCTATTGTCAAATCCTTAAAAACTCAGAGCGCGGTTTTGGGGGTAAAATATTCAAGTACAGTATTACCTCTCAATAAAAGGCCGGGCATTTTGTCCCTTAAATAGCGGTGTCCCTTAAGGGAGGTATAATGTCACAATTACGAATGCTGTTTAATAAAGATTCACCGCATTAAACCTCGTCTTGAGGTGTGGCAGTCTAGCTATAGTAGTGACTGTCATAAAGAGGTCACTCTGGCTAGACTCAGCATCGGGCATACACGCTTCTCCCATCAACATCTCTTAAAGGGAGAAGATGCCCCGATGTGTGCCATATGCAAAACGTTAATTTTTTTACATGTTTTTTGTATTTACCCCAATTTTAACCAGTAACGCTCATTAACTTTTAACCAAAACATTTTTACCCTCCGTGACATTTTAGGCGATTCTTTTAATCATGAACTAATTTTTAACTTTTTGTCTAATGTTGGCTTCTTCCATTTCATCTGATTTTTTTATATCGTTTCGTTTGTTACATTCAGTACATTACAGCCAATGTATTTTTACCATTTTAGTTTTTATTCTCATGTTTTACCGTATGTACGATCTTACCTTGATTGACCCTTGCTGTACTTGTGCCATAAAAATACAACCAACCGATTAAAAATACTCGCATAAAACCAAAGTAGCCTCAGTTCAAACTACTAAAGGTATTCATAGGATAAGAGAAAAACTAAGAGAAGTGACATTAAAGAGAGACCACCTTATATTAATCATTACGAAACTTCTTTTACGTATTTTTCTCTTCGCGAGAATATGAAGCAGAATTACAAAAAATAATATACAATCAATTACACGTGTTTCTTCCACTGCGTCAAATTGTAATCGTGCAGAGTAAATAGAAATTTCTTTCATTACTTCCACCGTGTTAAGCAACAGCAGTTCAATTTTGGTTTAATCAAAGGGGGAGAATTATGTAATTATTTTGATTCACACACATCCTTGTGATTTGCCCGCACTGCTCTATAAAGTATGAATTTTTTATTTGCCCACACACATTTTGCATATTTATGTCCTAACAGCAACATGGGCCATTGGCCCATGTTGCTGAGTACGTGAACTTTGAACTATGATAAATTTAAATACAACAAAATTTAAATGCAAATCCAATCCATTCCAGCAGGCTGCGGTTGTATCTACAACGGGATCTACTGTGCATTAGCGCTCAGTTGGCGCGTGATACCGTTAGCAGACGGGTTAGTCCATTGCAGTTTAGGGAAGGCCGTCTTGGAGGAACTGGTTTTTCTGGCGCAAAAAAAGCAGTTTCGGCAAGACGCCCTTCCCTAAACTGCAATGGACTAACCCGTCTGCTAACGGTATCAGGCGTCAGGTCTGCGCGAACGCACAATAGCGGTTTTGATCGTTTTATGAAACAAGGGCAAATATAAAATTTGAACACAGTCCACTGAAATCAAAGTAGACGCATCTACTGGACAAAATTTAGAGCCCTTTGTCTCAATTTAAATAACTTTAGGAAATTAAATCGATATTTTATATATATTTTAAATTCTCGATAATAACCACAGACATGGCGATTCTGGTACAGTGAGATCCATATGTCTTCTGTAATGCAAGCTTGCAGCTTGACTTTCGTCATAGAGACGGGTCACAACATTATAAGGGGGTAGGGCTTCAGTAAACAACAGAGGGTTTAATAATTTAATAATTTGATGTATCATATTAATACATTTAATAATACTAAATATCTAAGACATATATTTAACATTAATGAATTTCTCATTGAAAACAAATGTACAAAAACATTTATAATTTTCCTTATCCTTATTATAGAGTAGCGGAACTCCCGTAAAATATACAGAGTGGTCCTGAATAATACCGACAAAATAAGAAGGGTTGCTGGAGATACTAAATAAGACATATATGTTCATATCCCCGTGTCCGCAAAGGGTCCGGTTTGGCTGTAGAGCGTAACTACTGTTTACGTCCATGTCTTTGCTACGTAGCCAATTACATGAATTAAATATGTATCAAAAATTTTACTTAAATCATTGTCTCTACTACTAGTGTATATATATATACACATATATATCATTAGCTCAAAGAAATCCGGAATTCTGTTTTTTTGATCTGTTACTATGCAGTAAAAAAAGCGTGTTAAAAACACGCTAGAAGAGAGTTTGAAACTACCAAGTGTGTACAACAGGTGAAGAAAATTAAAATAAACATTTTTTGTTCAGTGAATTTTTTTCCAAAAATTAGCCGTTCGGGCACTACAGTGAATTTAGTGTTTGCATCCACCCCATTTAAGGTTTCCATAAATGGCTACAATGCGCCATTTCACAAAGTTTTAAAATTATTTAATGTCAACGGACGTCGGGCTCACTCAGGCAACTTTCTAAAACCAGTTAAATTCACCGGAATTGTATGTGTAGAATCCATGGTCGCAACTGAAGCGGCGAATTTTGTACATACAATTCTGGTGAATTTAACTGATTTTAAAAAGTCGCCAGAGAGCGTGACGTCTGTTGACATTAAATAATTATAAAATTCTTGAAATGGCGCATTGTAGCCATTTGTGAAAACCTTGAACTCGGTGGATGCAAACTCTAAATTTACTATAGTGCCCGAATGACTAAATTTACTGAACAAAAAATACTTTTTCATCTGCTGACATACTTGGCAGTTCCCCAACTCATTTTTAGTGTGTTGAAGGCAGTTTTAGGCTTATTTTCACTACATAGTAACACAGATCAGGAAACTGAATTCCGGATTTCTTTGTCTCTACTGTATTATTAGCTCATTCACTTAAATTATGTATCAAAAATTGTATTTAATGCATGTAATTGGCTACGTAGCAACGACATGATCGTGAACAGTAGTTACGCTCTACAGCCAAACCGGCCCCCTTGCGGACACGGGGATATGGGCAAATATGCCTTATTTGGTATAATCCCCCAATAACCCCCTTTTTGTCGATAGAGTTCAGGATCGCCCTGTATGTATAGAAGACCCACGGTAGAAACTTGGGCACTATTACAAACTACGGTAACATTTGGCGGCGTTTATCAAAACTCGCCATCACGGACGCGTATGCTTACCTTAATTCCGCTATTTAAAAACAAAAACAAAAAATATTTCTTTAATGCAGGAATGTATTGAAAATTCGTTGTCGCTGTGAATGTTTGCTTTATTTTATT
>QLNU02014176.1:79697760-79715425 GCA_006491805.2 Dysdera silvatica
ATGTCTGGAAAACATCCCATTATGGCAGACGGTCGCTACGATAGTTTGCATTTTGGCGGATGAGACGTAATCTATACTAGTACCGAAATTATTTTGAGTATGTTCTTTTAGAAAAAAAATTCCATCGTATACAATTTTGTACAAAACAATCTTATAATTTGAGAAAAAGTAATTTCCAAGGGGGCTCAGCCCCTACTTATCCCCAGACTATTTGTTTCTTATGCCTATTACATAATGATCTTTTCTGTAGCATTTATTATGGCTTCCTAGTTATGTTTAGGTGATGCAGGTAATGCAGTTGCGTTTGTTTACAAATTTATCGTAGCCAGAATGTCATTGAATTGTTCATTGAGCCTCGCAAACAATTGAACACGCAAACCTGTACCCAAATCCAGGTTTAAATTTAACATGCTCAGAGATGTACATTTATAAATACAGGATAGGTTTTCCAATGAAGTTTGTTACAAACTACTTGGATTTAACATTCCGATTGCAAAATGCGCTGACTGAAGTGTTTACAGGAAAATTATATAATCAGGAAAAATTATGAATTCGAGGCGTAAATTGAGACATGCATTACCTAAACGTTTCAATGAAACCTAACGACTTTCAGAGAGTAATTGTGTAATGAAATTCGAGGTTTCTACCAAATTTAAGCAGGGCCTTAGCCATAAACTTAGGTAATATGTATGAAGTTAGAAATGCAGCATGCTAAATTTCTGAAAATCCATTGATGCTTTAGAATTTGGGTGTTTAATATGGTTTAGGAAGTTTTTGCGTGTAGTTATAGTCAATAGACAGCTCAGAGGAAAATTACGCTTTCTAGTTTCTACACTAATGAATAACAGATTATAATTGAAATATTTGGTTGTTTAATCACCACTCAAGGTTCATTTCGCGTAAACCTGAACATGCTTTCAAATTCGACAGTTTTTTCCAAAAAATATAATATTAGAAACGTAACTAACTGTAGCAACGCCAGTAAAATCTAAAACTCTGCCTTTCAAAAGCATGAGGTCGCAAAGCCATGTAGAATGTATTGAAAGTTAACAGTGTAAGTTGTAATTATGGATATTGAAGAGGTGTATATGCAGTTTAAACTGCAACAGAATGCTGAAGAATGGTTTGTTTGAAATATGTATATGTTTTACATACAAGGTTAAACCTCTTGGCGTTAACTTTAGCGTACATTTCATGCTGTAGCATTAACTTACGCTTTTCTGGACATTCAGCTGAACATAAATACATTCAAACAATTTTTATGGCAAATACCTGATTTCTCTAAATGAGCAAGGTATATCCGTAGGAAACAAAGTAAAAAATAAAGTTCGTCCCTTTTATAATTTTTAAGTATTGCCACCTGATTTATAACGCAGCTTTTAAGCTTCAGTTACGTTAGGCAACGTATGTAGGAATAACATAGTTTGAGTTGTTTGTTTGTTTTGTGGTTTTACGGCTCAAAGACTACAATGGTCATGCTGCGCCGGGACCTACTGTTTTCCGAGGAATCCGAACCTCTTAAGGCCTAGGGAACCAAACCCCGGACTACAGTGAGCAGTGCGATCTTTATGAGATCTCTGAGTAAGCGTTCTTTGCACTGCTGGGAGTCGAACCCGGATTAGCGGCGCACTAGGAGAACGCGTTACAACACTGCGCCACCGCAGGGCTTAGTTTGAGTTGTACAGCGCTTTGAAATTTTCAATGAGAACATTTAAGAATCATTAAAGTTTATTTACCATTAAAGACATTGATAAATCAGAGTAGTCATAAAATAGTAAACGTTAGATAAAAGCCTTTACATATAGAATGGACGTTCTAAAATTCACAAGGCATCGTTTAAGATGCAGTCTTACACAAAAATCGAAAAGAAATATACTCTTAAAAACCCATGAATTAACTTCGAATACGTACAGCATCAAAAATTCGGGCATCCTCTTTCGTTGCAAATTTTCCCTCAAAGATAAGGTTTGCACAAATTGCGAACATATATTTATAGACATCACTCACAAAATCGACAGTCCATTCGGCTTCTGCCAATTTTTGGCAAAATACACTCCATCCACCAAACGTTCGAACGTACTGTAAATGCGATTGCGTTAAATAAGCTGCAAACTTGTCCACTACATTGTCTATGAAAGAAGTGCTCTTAGAGTGCAAACACTGCACCACAACGAGATTGGCGACCAAAAAGAACATCGCTCCTAACGTTCCACAGTTCATCTTTTGTGTCTTAACGAAGTGGTCAAGGTGAAAGAACTGTAAGAAAGGTATACCAAGATCCGTGAAAGAGAAAAGGCTCTTCTTTGCAAGTGGGCTACGCAGGGCCAAGTGATACGTCTTTCTGCGTTGCAACTTTTCAGTTATACCTGCTTGATAATCTATGATGCGAGATTGCAATGCTTTGGTCATGAATCTACAGCCTGGTAGACGATTTTTCACCACAGCTCTCTCCCTTTTAAACTTCCATGTGGTCACATGCATGTTGACAAACATGTCCAAAAATTCTCCAACCACGAGTTTTGTGTCCCGGTCAATTTTAGGCATCACTTTTGCCATTTTTTCTGCAGACGCAATCTGGTTCAGAATTCTTCGAGTTTGCGATTACTTTTATTGTGTTTGCTGCCCTTTAGTGTTTCCAGTTCCCTCGCATGCGTTTTCACATCAGTGTTTTATGAGTTTAAATAAATCTAAACAACGAGTCAAACGTGTGGATCAACGAAAGTTGAGATGGCATGGTCCGCTGGAAATCGCAAGCGCGGCAACACTGTAAGGTGATGTAGCCTGATATTTCCATTTTGACGAACAACAACTGAGGAAAGAATCAATTTTGTATGAGAAAACAAGCATAAGTCACTAGAAGAAAATATTAGATGCAAACTAGCTATATTAGACGTAAACTATCTAAACAAGCCCCGACTTTACATTGGCAAATATGACAAAATGCACTGATTTTTCGGAGGTATGAATATAATAATGAAATAGTATTATCCAACCCCTTGTTAGCTACTTTCCTCGAATTTATTTCATCGGAACTGATATCACTGATTCTAAGAAATTAATTAATGCTTGGCTTCGTGTAACGTCCTGCAACACCATAAAATATAGATCCACATTTGTTCAGAAATATAAATACATGTTTTGGATTATAAATGGGGTCGTACTGGTGTACATTGTAGTGAAACAACAACTGCGTGACGTACAGATGCATTTTTAGACTTCAATCATGGAGACATCTCAACCAGAATTTTCTGATTATAACTACACATTACACATGTTATAATTACTATTAGATTTATTCTTCTCGCAAATCCAAAGGAAGAAGCAAAGCGATATATCCATTCTATAACCCAGAAATAAATTATGACCTGAAAAAAAGATAATCGTGTTTTAAAATTTTCAGCCATCAAGGTTTAAAGCAGTGATTCTCAATAGGTGGCCGGCGGGCCAGATCCGGCCCGCGAATAATAAAACTGTCCCGGCTGCAAAAGGTTCGAAACTGACATTTTTTTCTAGGCGCTCATTTTCTTCTGGGGGGGCCATTTTTTAGAGGGGGCTAAAGTTTTTACCTCAATGCTATTTCATGAATAAGAAAATTTTTAGGAGAGGATAAGCCTCTCTCAATGTCTATATATAGCGTGTAAATTAATTTCGTTTTTAAATATCTCGTCGCCTGCCGGCCGCAAAAAAGATTCAAAGTGGCCCGCAATGGAAATTAATTGAGAACCATCGGTTTAAAGTGAACTAAAGCACTGTACATCATTATGAAATTCTTTTTCAAACATGGAAGGTAAAACTAAAGTGAGGGCGTGATATATGTCAAAACTTCGCATTTTGAGAAACAATAGCTTCCATATAGATGCGTTACAATACATTTTTATATAACAGCACATAAAGTATAAGCATCTGTTCAGGTGGGAAAGCGATCACCCAGGTTGTTGTTTTCCCCGGATTCGACGCTTAGTGACGCCGAGGTCGTGGGTTCGGGTCCCACCAGGCGCCGGAAAATCATTCTTTTCTTTACGAGTAATTTAACATCAAAAGAATTACTGTTGCAGAATCCCATTGGTTTGGTATGTTACCGCTGTTAAGACATTTGGTAAAGAATTTTGCAAGTATGTCTTCTACATATTCTCCAGCTTCTTTTAGGATATCTAATGTAATACCATCATCACCAGGGGCTCTTCCTTTCTTCATACTTTTTATTGCAAATGAAACTTCTTCTTTTAAGATTTTAGGAGCTGTTCCTTCGACTATCTCAGAGTCTTCGTTTAATCCACTGTTACTTTCATATAGTTTTTTGTAGAATTCTTCAACTCTTCTAAGTATTTCTTCCCTATTTCTTGTTACGGTGCCATCCTCTCCTTTTAATGCAATGATGTGTTTCTTCCCAACAGATAAACTTCCTTTAACAACCCTAAGGCTCTTGTTATTTTCAATGGCCTTCCTTACTAACTCACAGTTGAATTTTCTTATGTCTTCTTTCATGCTTTTGCGCAGAGTTTTACAAAGTTCTATGTACTCAATCCTGGAACTGGTATTTCGATTGTCCACCTTCATATCTCTTCGCCTTTTCATGAGCTGTTTCGTCTTCTCAGATAATTTGCTATTGTGCTTTTTACAGGTTACACCACCAATTTCCCCAGCAGTTTCAACTATTGTCTTAACAATGTTTTCATTTGCTTCTGAGATATCACTTTCATCAATAAGTCCTTCCAGTGCAGAAAAGCGATTTTTTAATTCCAACTTGAATGCCTCGGTATTTTCTTTTAATTTCTTTAAATCCACCCTCTTACTTACTTGTTTCCTAATGAGCTTCTGTCGTTCTAATTTAGTATTTAAGTGCACTTTACATCTCACCATTCGATGATCACTTCCAGTATTAAATCTGTTCAGTACACTGCAATCTTCAATAATTGATTTCTTGTTTGCCAGGATATAGTCAATTTCACTAGTTCCCCCATTTGGGTGTTTCCATGTCCATTTTCTTTGCGGTTTCTTCTTAAAAAATGAATTCATGATGCTAAGATTTTCAGCTTCTGCAAATTCGATGAGTTGATCGCCACGTTCATTCCTTTCCCCATATCCGTATTTACCAACCGATGTCTCTCCTTGTTCCTGTTGTCCAATTCTTGCATTGAAATCCCCCATGATGATGCATATATATATATGGTTGTCCGGTTATCAAGTGTACAGACTTTAAGGGGTGGTAGGGTATACCAAAATAAGTAACACTTGTTTTTTCTTTTTTTCGGAAGAGGTTTCCTTACCGAGTTAGGACCCAAAAATTATTTGATGGATGGAAATTGGAAATGTTGATGCTACTACCAATCTGTACATGTGGGCTGTATTTTTCCGAATATGTGTTCTACCATACTGAATATTAAAGAAAATGTCTTTTTTTATTCGTTTCTGTCGATTTCTCCATCAAGCTCGATGCATACATCTTATGGAGGCTGCTGTTTATCGACTGAATTATGCTGATGCTTTATCCTACATAAACCATGTCTGTTTTCTCAACTTTTTTCTTCGCTACTAGAAAACGAATAAAAAAGGACATTTTCTTTAATATTTAGTATGGTAGAATATGTATTCGAAAAAATATAGTCCACATGTACAGATTGGCGCCAACATCAACATTTCCCGTTTCCATCCACCAAACGATTTTTGTTTGGGTCGTAACTCGGTAAAGAAACATTTTTCGAAAAAAGAAAAAACGCGTGTTACTTACTTTGTGTATACCCTACCATCCCTTGAAGTCTGTATACGTGCAAACGAACACCCTGTATACATAGAAAAGGCATTCAAGGTGCATATTAAAATGATTCTGTGGTGGTAACACTTTTCATACCGGAAGCCTATTAATCGGTTTGTCGAATGCTAGCGTTTGCTGCCAGGAAGCCTATTAATTGACGCAATGCCTTTTTACGAAATACTGCTGTTATTCATGAAGAACCCATGTAATCTGCATTCGAATCGTTTGGTCTTTTCTATGTATTCGTTTCATTTGCAAGCTATAGGTAAAGTGTTAATACGGATTGAACTCTCAACGTCTTTGTGGTGAAAAAATGGGGAGGCGCTCACCGACCGACTGCTCTCGCTGCAGTATGAGAACTGCTTTCTGAGGCCTCAAGAATTTCGGATTCCTCGGGAGATTGTAGGTTCAGAGCAGTAGCCAGGATTTTGTGTGTTGTGTGGCTTTGTGTGTTGACCATTATTTGGCAATTGTGTTATCCCTGTGAAGGGTAATAATATCTTACATCCTCATATACGGAGAAAAAAGCGTTTGTTCTTGTTCTCATTCGTCTAGTAGGTCAAGACACCGCGGGCTCAACGCGGGGACCCTGGTTCGAATCCGGGATGAGGACGGCGTCTCTTTTTCTCCTAAACAAAAATAGCTCTAGTTTGAGCTACTAATACGTGGGTGTCAAATTTATTTGTAATACAAATTCCCTGACGAAAAACTCACAAAAATCTCGCCCCGGTGGCTTTGTGTGTTGACCAATATTTGGCAATTGTGTTATCCCTGTGAAGGGTAATAATATCTTACACACAGGATTTTCTACTGGTGCTTTATGGCAGTCAGAAGGGTGCATTATACTTTTCCTGGGTTCGATTATCACTCATAAAAAAATTTATATACTGGTGTATATAAAGAGTACAACATTTTCCATTTATTTTGTTTCTTAATTTTTATAAGAAATCCCTATTGTATTGGGACCTATGGAAATACTTCCTTTACTCGGGGGGGGGGGAAATTAAAAATTTGAGGTCTGAAAGGGCGCTTTAACAGCCTTCTAAGGCCCCCTTAGGGCCCCCTTGGCTGCGCCCCTAGTTTACTGCCCTATAATAATGATATGATAACACATTCGTGATAGTAAGCCAGGTTTTACTCCCAATTTTACATCGTGAATAGAACAGGAGCGGATTTAGAAGTCATTCAAAGGTGGGGGTGCGATCACTGACATGATATTTGGAAATGATACTTCATTGGATCTTTACTTTATATCTTTTCAATATTAAATTTTTTTTAAGGGGTGGGCGATCGCCTCCCGCCCCCTAAATCCGCCCCCGGATTGAACTGACGCTTTTCTTCCCACAGTAGTTCAAGGTTTGTTTCCTTTGACAGCAAATGTTGGGTTCCTCAGAAACTTGTGGATCCCGGCGCAACATAACCTTTCTGCCCTTGCGTTCTAAAATGACAAATAAATATTATACAGTAAAACCTTCTTAAGGCAACCACTCTCGGTTCCATGAAGAAGCGGCCGCTCTGAGAGATGGTCTCTGAATGGAGGTAAATTTAGCACTGGGTCTATGGGAGTGGAGAAAATCTGTGTCCAGAAAAAGTGGTTGTTAAGGGAGGTGGTCTCTGAATAAAAGTGGTCGTTAGGAGAGGTTTTATTGTATTAAAGGTATATTGAAAGAGAGTAAAATACAGAAGGGCCCACTTGTAACGAGCTCTCAGCGAGTTTACGGATATTGTGAGGAAAATATGGATTTTGCTTGGTATAATGATTAAGCGCAATACAATTTAACTGCTTTTAGCGAACAAGCCTTTTTTGGACCCCGGATTTAACGAGCAATTTAAAAAATAAATAAAATGGGAAATCAAACTTTTTGTAAAAATTCCGTCTTTATAATCTGCGCTCGTTATAACCGATTTCCACTGCACTTTTATGGATTTGGGAGGGGAAATTTCCCCAATTTACCCCCCGTGGATCCGCCACTGTGTAAGGGGGAGCTATAGTCCGTTCGCGCAGACCTGACGCCTGATACCGTTACCAGACGGGTTGTTCCATTGCAGTTTAGGGAAGGGCGTCTTGCCGTAACTGGTTTTTCCCGCGCAAAAAAAACAGTTCGGGCAAGACGCCCTTCTCTAAACTGCAATGGAACAACCCGTCTGGTAACGGTATCGGGCGACAACTGAGCGCGAACGCACTATCGTATATGCACCTTGTTTTGATTTTTACAGTATGATTTAGGCACAGTGGAATAGAGTATATATATATTTTGTATTTATGTATTTTACGTCCTAACATTGTACTATGGACCGTCTAGCATGCGGTTGTTTTGACGTTAACTCCGGACTATAATATATTTATGCACAATCAAGGTTTACTAGAAGTCGAATCCAGGCCGGAAGACAGCGGTTGCAACGACTAAGGCGTGTAGCAGCATTATGTCTATAATGATGCAATCATAACCCTTCTCAGGGATAACACAATTGCCAAATAATGGTCAACACACAAAGCCACCGGGGCGAGATTTTGTGAGTTTTCGTGGGGGAATTTATTATACAATATTCTTCGAAGCCATGCTCAGGCTAGAGCTTTTTTTTTAGGTATAGAAGAAAAGAGACGCCTTCCCCGAACTAGAGACATTAGTATAATATAATAAATATTATTCATTAGATTTTTTTCCCTAGATTATATACTTTAGTATTTTCTAGAATTTTTTCAATTTAAAAAAATATAAAGTACTATGTATTTAGTGTGGCTATAAATATAATTTAATATAAACGGAAATTAAATTCATTATAATTAAATATATTTTTATTTAATTTTGAAACCAAAAAGTTTAATACTTTTTACTATCAAAATAATTTATAAAACTCTAGAGTGTATTATACTATAGGCTACTATGATTTTAAAAATATATCCTTTATAACGACTATCGGTTATAACGACCGAATTTGCACGGTCCCTTGAAGGTCGTTATAACCGATTTCCACTGTGCTTTTTTTTTTTTAATTGTAAATGTGTTTCCAACCTTTTCTGCTCAAAGTAAAATAATATAAAATCTGCAAAGATTTTTCACGATCTTATTTTTTTCCATGTAAAATCTTTAAATTTATATTCTCTTTACTGAATATTTTCGGAAGATTTGTTCAATATCTAGCTTCACATTTTGCAAGCTATTTTCAGAATACGATTTGATATCGAACTTTTAAATGTTTGGTTTTTGATTAAAATATACAGTATATAGTTAGTGGTTACGTAACTCCCAAACAAAATGTGACACCTCCCCCAAGCAAATATTCTGGTAGACACCCTGCATAAAACTTTTAAAAGACGCCTTATATTTAGAATTTCTTTATAACTTTTTATCCACCCCCAATTTTCAATGATTATTTTTTTTTACACATACAGTAAAACCTCGTTAAACGACCACCTTTTCAGAAAACGGATCCCCCCCCCCATAGACTCAATGTTAAATTTACTTCCATTTAGAGATCACTTCTCTGAGCGACTGCTTTTTCACGGTACCGACGGTGGTCGCCATAGTGGGGGGGTTTACTGCATTTATAAAAATTATTCGACACTAAAATTAGGCCTTACACTTACGTTGTGAAACATATGATTCTGTGAGATCTCATAAAAGCACGTTTCAATAAGCATATTTCTTTTGAAGAATCAGAAAACATGAAAGACGAAATAAAAAACAATAAAGTTAAAAATACATTTTTTTTTATTAAAATGTTGGTCTAGAAACAGATTTATATTCACATTGATCAAGCAGAAACAATTCTCTCTCAAAATTCAATCTTTAAACTGATGGTTAAGAGTTTAATATAAAATGCATTACAAATTATACTTCAAATAAAAACATAATGCAAACTGTAAGCTAAATATATTTAATGGTACATAAAATTCAGTAACCTTTTCTCACTTTTGTCTCCTAGATTGAAGCCTTACAAGTATATTTAGCTGTATGTGAATTACAAGTAAAAATAATGAAAACAAACAGAATTACTATACATAATTAGAACAATATCTATATATTTGTTTAATGTTTTCAATTTACGTTGTTTAGCTAAATTATTACTTACGAGACTATCATTCAATATTTTACAATAATTATTTAAAAAAGTGTTTGTTGAAGATTTTATAATATGCTTTAAAATATTGTGAGGGTAATGAAAATTGATGTTCAAATTAAATGTTGATGTTGTTGACAAAATCACGGAATTATGGTAGTTTTTATTAATTTCTTTCGAAAAGATGCAATTCACTGAAGTTTGTATATCCTGAAAAGGAGAAAAATACTGGAGGAAAAGTAAGGACATTATAACAAAACACTGCCAAAGTTTATCATTGACCGAAAAATAATCAGCAATCGTAAAGTCTTTCAATTTTGCAAAATTTAATCTCATATAGCTTATGTTTATTTGATGTTCTCATTAAATGTTGTTTTGATGTTGCATTTGCTACACGTTTATAATATTTTTTGAATGTTCCATTAGACCTTGAACTCCGAGATGAATGGGAGAGTGTAAAAGAATGGATATTTCTAAAGAACAATTAATACTATATCTAACAAATATTTTTCCCAAATATTTTTATTAAGCCAGTGTTCATGCACCTTCAATCATAAAGACAAACCAAACCAAAAATAATTTATTTACTTAAAAAAAAAGAAGTTCCAATATTGTCCCATCATCCACCACCTTCCCCTAATTATTCTTTAAGTCTATTTGCTGTGCGAAGATTGATTACATATAATTTAAAACAACAATCAATGATTTATTTACCATTTATAATTACCAACTACCATTTCAGGTTTGTTAATAGCTGGGAATAGGCATTCTCAGCTGAAAGTATTTTAATGAAGGATATATACTTTCAGCCTATGATAGGTCATGCTCCTCAGGTTTCTATTATATATATATTGAAAATTATAGTAAAGTTATGAAAATATAAAAGAAAATGTCATTATGAAAATAACCAACTTCGCGTGTGAAAATATAGAAGAAACTGAAATTTTCAAATGGCACTTGTATTTGTTATGTTATTACTTGTTAAATGTTGTATTTCATCCCTCAAATGTATAATTTCTATTAAGAATACAAATTTACACATAAATTTTTCATTTTTAATTTATCTTATAAGTAATATTTATTCATAAACTCTACTAAACATGATAACCATGAATCTAAATAATCAAGTATTTTAGCGTTTTTACACTTTTCGTTAAACTAACATTTCATTTAATACAGAAATATGTACTTACTCTAAAATGTTTCGTTGGCTGGAATCCATCTTTCTTTTTAGGCTCCATATCCAATTTTTGCGTAAACTTCTTTACTTAGGGAAACTAAAAGACTGCCCCCTTGGGCCCAGTTTTATAGTTCCCATTTATGCGGCATTTTTAAAATTGAATACTGATAATTCAAAAATGATAATACAAAAATTAAAACAGCAACGTGGCCCACCCAACACACTGATGAGACGATATGTTTGAACGCATGTAGGATGACTTGCGTGACGTCACACCGTTCTGGCAACCCCCGTACCTTGGCTTCCTTATGTAAGAGGTGTTGCCCAGAGTCGAATTAGGGTCCCTCGGAGTGTCTTAACCGATAAACCAACGAGGACAGGAATACGGTCAAGGCACGCCGGGCTCAACGGAAGGACCCTAGTTCAACTTTAGGGCGGAGACGGCGTCTCTTTTTCTCCTATTCCTAAAAAAAGGCTTTAGCTTAAGCTTATATGTGGCTGTCAAAAGTCATTAAGCATAATAAATTTCCCCAAGAAAAAAAATCCCAAAAAAAATCTCGTCCAGGTGGCTTTATGTGTTGACCATTATTTTTTTTTGTTTCGTTTTGGGCAATTGTGTTATCCCTGAGAAGGGTAATAATATCTTACATCCTTACATACGGAGAAAGAGAGCGTTGTTCCTGTCCTCGTTGGTCTAGCGATCAAAGCACTCCGGGGTCAATGGAGGGACTCTAGGGCGGGGACGATGTTCATTTGTCCCCTATGGCTACCTAAAAAAGTTCTAGCAAGCTTATATGTGAGCGTGGAAAACTATTAAGCATAATTGTGTCTATAACTGTGCGTTGTGGAGCAAGGCAATAACTTGCAGTTTTCTGGGTGATACGAACTTCTTTTGTGCCAGAGAATTAAACTTTGATCAGAGGCACAGAAAAGGGAGGGGCTCAAGCCCCATTGGATATCAAACTATTTTTACTAAAGCCACATCACATAATCTTTAAAGCCAGTTGACTTCCCCCCCATCTCCCCATGAATTATTTGGCTAATGCTTTTTATAGCGAGTTTGGGGGTAAAAAAAGAAAGCATGAGAAATGGGGTTTGGTAGAAATTGGTACAATCAAACCCGAATCGTGTAGTATCTAAGCGCATTATCGCTACGCTGCCGAGGGTTTGTTTTTTGTGCTTTAATGGCGCAAGGGTAGCAAGAGGGACACCTTGTTTGGCTCAATAGGACCGTTGCACTCCTTGTGCCATAAAAGTTATATATAAGTCACATTGGACGGGAATACTCTTTTCGCTGTGACCTCTGTACCACGATATGCCTGCATATAATCAAGTTAGTTGGAATTCAATCCTAGAACATTGAATCCAATGTGGACGTATCTACTTGGTGAACTTCAGAGCTTATAACCGATGGAATGACATTTTTGGAAATATGCGTCACAGTTTGTTTTAAATTATATTTTGGAATAAAAGTGCTAATTGAAAAGCAGAATAGGTACTGCAATTATGGTAGCTTCTTTGGTTGAATTATCGAAAGTTGATCATTTCCCCCCCCACCCCTCCCACAATAATATTTGCCATCGTTTTCTCACTGCCGTAGTTAGCGGACAAATGCAATTGCATTACTCTTCTAAATGTATTGCAGTTCAAATATCACGTTGTCACGTGAATAAAATACTATACAATATTTAAACTTGCCCCCGAATCCTAAACCTTATGTTAGGCAATAACTTCAGCATTTTCCAAGACGTACTTTTAAACGATTAGTGTTTTTTCTAATTATCAGAAATCTCAGATCAAATTTTATATTTAAATTTAAAAATGTGGAGTAATTTCGACGTAACAAAGGAGCTAAAGTATTTAACGTGTAGACTAAGGTATATGGAATCTTCAAGTGGCGAAAATTTAAGTATTTTAATAGTTTATCTGCGTAATAAAACTAGGTCTTTAGTCAATTGTTAGCACAGATGTGGCTGAAAATTTAGGCTACTTATGGAGCTTTAATTTTTCAGCATACTAAGGAATTTCTGCAAATCCATTGATGTATTTCGAAGCTTAATTTTCTTTAGCAAGTTTACATATAATTATAGATAGTATACGGCTCAAAATAATAGTTTACATTATAGTTTCAATATAGCGGATTGGTGAAATCGCTATAGAAACGTTATCCCCAGCTTAAAATTCAGTCCACGTGAGACTGGTTCCAAATTAATACCTATTCTTTAAAAAGTAACGAAAAGGTATATTGAAACGCGGATAATTATTCAAGTTTTATGCAACAAATAATTGAAATTAAGCGTTTTATAAACTGAATTTTAACGACATGCAGAACACATTAAAGTTGATAACGTTATGAAACGTTAATTTATGTATTGAGGGATTTGAACATGTTTCAGACCTACTACAGTCGAATGTTAAACTACCAATCCGAAATATCTCAACCCTTCTTTAGCAAGCATAATTACATTTCGTGACATTATGCTCAATTTGAGTTTCATTCATGGGCGCCCTGTATGGGTGCAAAGGGTGCACTTGCAACCCATTGTCTTGTGAAAAAAGTGGGGGGGGGAAGGACTGAATCCACAAGGAACTATAGTCTAACAACGTTATTTGAATGGAATTTTTTCCAAATGCAACCCCTTGAATACAATTCTGGAGACATCTTTGATTTCATGCCTTAGAATTAACGTACCCCGATGTGGAAATTCAATTAAATATAAGTGCAGATAATGTTACGGGAAATAATGTCATCAATCTAAAAAGTGAATAAAACTACTTTATAGTTCATTAATGCAAATATCAGTTCATTATTTCAACATCATACTTATGTTTTTATGAAAATTTGACCTTTTTATGGAGCAAAATCATTAGTTTGGAATAGCTTAAGCGTCAGTTATATTTTGCAGCAAATTTTGAAATAAAGTAGATTATTTAGAAGTTTTCAATGAGAAAATTTGATAATACTTTAAAGTGTTTATTACTAAAATATTAAGAATATGTCAGGTTAAATATCAACTAGCACACATGATCAAAAACGGTCACATATAGAAGCTGGTATTAAAATTTCCCACAAAAGATGTCATTTAAAAGGCGTACTCTACACAAATGAAACATACTTAAAAATCCGTTAGCGTCAAGTTAAAATACGTAAACAATCAGTTTCTTGGGGTATCCCTCTCCGTGGCAAAATTCCCCGTAAAAATTCGATTTGTACATATTAAATATATTTTTTGAAAGATTTCATTCACTACATCACGCACCCAGCGATCGTGTGCCATTCTGGAGCAAAAAGTGTCCCAGTCACCGATTTTCCGAACCCAATGCCAGAGTTCTCGTGTCATGTAAGCTGAAAAACAGTCCACCACATTGTCTATAAACGAAGTGCTGTTAGAGAAGCGATAATGCTCTACGACGAGGTTGGCGATTAGAAAGAACATTGATCCCACGGTTCCAAGACACGTGTTGTGTTTCCGAAGGAAATAGTCCAAGTGGAACATTTGCAGGAATGGTATGCCAAGTTCCGTGAAATTAAAGAGTGTCCTTCTTCCAAGTGGGCAGCGTAAGGCTGTTGGATAATCGGTTCTGTACCGCAGGCTTTGAGCCACAATGTTTGGATAATCAGGAATGACATTTTTAAATTCTTCAGTCATGAACCTGCAACCTGGTAAGCGATCCACCATCTGAGTTCCCCTCCTCCTAAACCTCCATGGACATCCATGTCCGTTCACAAAAACTTCCAGAAATTCACCAAATACAAGCTTTGTGTCTCGATCAATCGGGGGAATGTGTTTTGCCATTTTCTTTGCAAACCGACCTCCTTAAAGTCAACACTAAACACGCAATCAAGTTAATGTCGAGATCACATTCATTTGATATTCCTGCCCTCTGATGGTGCTGTATATACGTCAGCTTGCTTACGTTAGCACTTTACGGGCGTGAAAAAGGATAAACAACGAATCAAGAGGATTTATTAGAAAGAGTTGAACGGGCACGGTTAAGAATCAGAACCATCGATAAACCTGAGGAATTGGGAAAACAAGTTTTCGTGACAGAATGAAGCCACCTACTAGAAGGAAAGGTTATATATAAACTGATTGTATATTTGAACATCTTCAGCCATTAGGTTTAAAATAATCTAAGGTGGTTTCTCAATTTCGGATCCTGGCATCGAATATATCGGGCAGTGATTCTCTTGGAATTTGTCATTATAGTTTTCTAAGCCGTTTTAATAAATACTTTATCGTGGAAGTATTCTGAAGAAAATGACATTCGCGAACGTGTCGAATAGCTCAGACCCAGAACGTCTAAATTATGTCTGCGCAGCAAATACCAGTTGCCAAGCTGTGTATTTTTGAATGAGGTGTTGGAAACAATAATGGTATAAGTCATAAAAATAAAATTTTTGATTCTGTTAAAAATTAATTCTGTTAAAAGTCTGTTAAAGTTAAGGGGGCAGGAGTTTTAAGCGAGCAAAAATCTTCTAGAATAGATATTTTGTAAGCTACAGTTTTAATAAGAACTACATGCTTGATTCTAAAAAAAATTAGGGTGGAGTTTTAAAAGGTCATGGATATTATAAAAATGTTATTATTATTATTATTTTTAATATGTATGTCACATAATTTGAACAAACAGGGCTTTTTTTTCTTTTATGCTGTATCACGTACCATCATCCGTAAAATAACTTCAGTTTAAATGATTCGCCAAGTATAATTTTCACAGCTTGGCTTACCACTTGACTCCACATAAATGGTTATAACTTTTGAACTGCTTAAGGTAATAACATAAATTTGGTCTTAAAAATTTCAGGAAGAATTATATTATTTTTCTAAATTATTAAAAAAATAATTTTTCTTAAGCTTTAAAACTCCTGTCTCCCCTTAAGTGCTTCCTCTGGGGTTGCCTTGTTGCTTGCAACACTAGTATATGACCATAGTGTAATAAGTTGTTGCAGGATAGCACCACGTTACTATTGGCCAACACGAAACTGGATGGACGCAAATCCTTTCTTATCTCATTTTAAGCAAAAATGGACTTGTACCATTGTAGTTTTCAATGCTTCATATATATATATATATACGGTATATCTATGAAAACACATATTTAATATGTAAGTATTCTTGAACGATCAAGAACTGCCAGACATGGAAATCGTTTAGCATTCGGGAAAGGATGTACCGCTCATTATTAGCTGTCATAAAAAGTGCCTGCAAGACAATCACAAAAATATGCGGCGCATTTTCTCTTCTTAAAGCTGAATGAAATAGCGTCAGTGGTAAATGCTAGTGACCAATCACGAAGGAAGTGCATTACCAAAACTGCATATATAAATTGAAGTAGTGTACTGCTGCTTTTTACGGTTATGCCATAATTAAATATGTATGGACATAAAAAAAATGAAAATGTATTTACGAGTAAATTCGTTGGGACTGGGCCCTCGTCTTATAAAAAAAATTTACAGGGCCGTTACCACATAGAAGTTGGGAAGCAGTCATTTAAGGTACGAGAAAATATATTCTTAGTTGTGAGTATGAAAGCCACAGTTGAAGTAGAGGCATAAATTAATATTTTATATTTTGAGATTTTTTCCTCCAGTTTTATATTATATCTGTGGTCACAGAGTATAAGTAAACAACTTATTATTAAGTCGAAAAATGCAAAAATGAGTTAAGTGCACTGTGATCATCTCCCAAGACTTTTGCTTTGATCTGTTAAATCTTCTGCATTGAGTCACATTAACGTTAACTAATTTTTTTTCGAAATCTGTGTATATAGAAAAATTTGAAAGGTAAAAATGTGCTGCCCTGAAAAATTGCGATTTTATACTTAACAACTTATTCCCTGTGATCACAGATATATATTGTACATAGATATACATTGAAGTGCCAGAAAAACTGGCACAGGCGTGCGTATGCAAATAACGGAGCTTTGCAACCAATCAGCGTAACGCTATGCGGTCGGCAGCGCCTATATAAGACAAGAGATGTCTGGCAAAGCTGTTAGATCGGTTCTTGCCGCTACAATGGCAGGTTATCAAGATTTAAGTGATTTTGAACGTGGCGTTATAGTCGGCACAAGAGAGATGGGACATAGCATCTCCGAGATAGCGACAAAATTTGGATTTTCGCGTACGACCATTTCACGGATATACCGTGAATATCAGGAATCCGATAAAACATCAAATCTCCGACAGCGGTGCGGCCGGAAAAAGACCTTGAAAGAACGGGACATTCGACGACTGACGAGAATCGTTAAACGAGATAGACGTGCAACACTTCCTCAAATTGCCGCGGATTTCAATGCTGGGGCATCAACAAGTGTCAGCGTGCGAACTGTTCAACGAACCATCATTAATATGGGCTTTCGGAGCCGAAGGCCCACTCGTGTACCATTGTTGGCTGCACGGCACAAAGCTGTACACCTCGTCTGGGCCTGCCAACACCGCCATTGGACTGTTGATGACTGGAAACACATTGCCTGGTCTGATGAGTCTCGTTTCCAATTGCATCAGGCGGATGGACGTGTACGGGTATGGAGACAACCTCATGAATCCATGGACCCTACATGTCAACAGGGGACTGTTCAAGCTGGTGGAGCTTCTGTGATGGTATGGGGCGTGTGCAGTTGGCGTGATATGGGACCCCTGATACGTCTAGAGACAACTCTGACAG
>QLNU02014176.1:79719179-79732730 GCA_006491805.2 Dysdera silvatica
GCCAATAAACGTTGATTGATTGACATTGTTGTTTGATTTAATCTGCGTAGTGTTCGATTTATTTAAATAAATACATTATCAGAAACTTGGCATTTTATTAAATTAAAAATATGCACCCTGGTGGGGGGCACAGAGATATAACTCCATATACGTAGATATACAAAATTATATCTCTATACAAAATTGCATTGCAATGACGGTTACAAACCCCGCGAGTACGTCAGTGCAATACACGTTGTTGTGCGTTACTATAATTCGGATGTCGTTTTGAGTCTACAGTTTCATTCTGTCATTGGCGTAAGTAGAGTGTGTTGGGAGAGGGTTGTAACCTCCATTGAGATGAAATTTTGTATATTCACATGAATATATATAAAGTTGCAACTCTGTAACCCCCCTATTGAGCCTATAACCCCTTTATGAACTTTCTGCTATGTACCCCACATAAACTATATCGCCATACGGAGACGTAAATGTGCAATTATAGTGAGGAATGCTCCTAAATAAATTAAAATTGCATCACACTAACACATGAAGCAAATGGAGTTTTCAAATCAGATTATCAAATTGCTATAATGGTAGTAGTAGTAGTAGTATTAGACACTGACTACATACAGATGAAGAACTCTAGTTTTAAGAAGTTACAGTAAAATGGGCTCAGACATATTTCTTGCCCATCGCAAAACTCTTTTACCCACTTTTAACCTTTTTATTTAACTCTTTTACCCACTTTTAACCTTTTTATTTATTGGCGCAGTATAGCCCAGATGCTCTTGCGCCATAAAACATCCAAACAAACAAACGTAACCTTTTTATTTAGTTATACAACATCCCACAAAAGTAACATTTAAAAAGGTTAATTTTAAATTAGTGTGCTTCGTTCAATTTAGAGATGTAAGCCGGGTTTAAGCTGGCTCAAAACATGCTGTCGCAAAAATGCTAAAATGGGAAAAAAGTTGTAGCAAAATGCTAAAAAATATTAGTTGCTTTCGTTGCTCGAAAAATCGTATCAATGAAATTATTTATATCAACGATGCTTAACAGGTGCTGTTAAGAATTTTGAAGAGGAAACAAAAAGGAACAAGAAAAGATCGCTGAAGTGCAAAACGGATATTCTGGAATCGAGAAATCCTGCTTTCAGAGAATAAACTGTGGTTAAAAATGCCTGTCGCATTTTCGCGATGGGCAATAATTTTTTCTTCGCATTTTCGAGCAACTCGTCGCATTTTGCGAAAAATGCGACTGCAGCTTAAACCCTGGATCTAAGTCTTCGGGTCAAGTTATGAGTCTTCATTTCATTCCGCATTTTAATAACTTTTGTATTTATACAAGGCGAACACTACGCAGATTAAAACAAGAAGAAATATTCATAAACTTTTTTAGGAGTAGTAATAATAACGCCGATGTTATGGCATGATTAGATGGTGAAACAGTATTAATCGGTATTAATGAATTTAATACCAATCTCTTCGCAATTTGGTTTAAAAAGCAGTCCACATGCTGCCCCATTCCTCGAAATAACCAATTTTGGAAAATACGCTTTAAATACGTTCGTAGGGGATTGAGTGTTTGTTGTCTGTAGCTCAGTTGGTAAGAGCACCTCACCCAGATAGTAGAAGGATATGAGATCGTGTTCCACCAGAGGCAAAAATCATTTCTTTTCTTTACGAACGTTTCACCATCTAACCATGACATAACATTGGCGTTACTATTACTACGCCTAAAAACGTTAAAACATATTCTTTTAACCTTTGTATTATCAAATTGACAACAATGTTTCCTAAGAAAAAAATACTAAATATGTAATACAATGAAATGTGCTTGTGTATACTAAATATGTGTTTAGTATAAATCTATATTCTACAAGTCGCACCCGTGAAATTAATATTTCCTTAGTGCTTTTAATTTAGTTAGTTTTTTTTTGTTTTTTTTTTTACTTGGAAAGTCGAAACCACGATTTGCGTTGATTGATGATCAGCACAAATGCTTTTCTGTTTAAAGATGTCCTTTTTTTATCCCCGAAAGTCGACAATTGTCGCAGAATGACCCTCGCTGTCTTTGCGCCATATGAATACAACCAACCAAAGCCCATAATGGGTAAGAGTTTACCGTACGTAAACTGCTTTGCGATAAGTTCCGGCGCATCATGACCTTTCCTGACCTTGCGCCGTAAAGCACATTCTGAAGCGTCTATTTTGCTTTGTTTGTTCAACATATTTAAATAAGTGTTGATAGAAACAGCTACGTCCCATGACTTGCTCACTATATTCCAAGGATCGGGTCACTAGGCCCATGAGAGGTCCGGATTCCTCAAAAAACTGTAGGTCCAGTGCAGATTGACTTTCGTTATCCTTGCGCCGTAAAGCTCGCAAATGTCCGAAGACTACTTGATGGCTCCTTGTTTTACGAGACGAACGGATTCACGTGATCTCCGACCGACATATGCTTGCATACAATGTGGTTATTCGAAATCAACGGTGGCCTAGTAAAATGAAAATGGATATAACTAATGAATGAGCACCATCGAGATATGTATATTGTTTAAAGAGAGTTCAATTATCTTTAGAAAATGAAATGGTCAATTGATATATCAAATATAATTTATTGATATATAGTAGAGCCTGCCTAAAGCGACCACCTTGCGACTGGACTACAATGGTCACCATAGAAAGCTGGCCAGTATACACAACATATTTTGGTATAAGCATGACCAAGTTCCTACCAGTTCTCTCTTATAAAAAACTGGTCACTTTATGCAGGTGGTCAATTTATAAAGGTGATCACTTTACCAGGTTCCACCGTAGATAAATATAGAATATATGCTTCAGCAGTGGTGAAATAAATCTTGACCTTCTCCGACTACTTGCTATTTAAAGTTAATTTTCTTTGCTAGCATTGACTGTACGCTTCATGTTGGCTTAACAGAAAAATACAATTGCGTTTACTACTGTCGCAAAAATATCACACTGTACAATGGTGCAGCTATTCGAAAATTAAGTGGGGGGGGGGGGCTCAAAGAGCTTTAAAAGAGGTCAAGTGATTCATTGCTATGGAGAACAATGTACTTTGTTATTTGATGGGGGGCCTGAGCCCGTCCCTTCCCTACGTCAAGTGATAATGTCAAATGATTCAATATTCAGTAGAACAACGTATTTCGTTATCTGGTATGGGAGAGCTTGAGTCCCCTCTCTTTCCTTCGCCACTGAGCTGTTGAATCACCCTTTATTAAACTCTTAAAAACTGATGGGCGGGGGCCCCAGCAGCTTTAGAAAAAGTCAAGTGATTCATTATTAACGAGGACAATGTATTTTGTTATCTGATGGGTGGGGCCTTTTGAGTCCCTTCCCATTCCTATGCTACCGAATCACCCTTTAATGAACTCTTAAAAACTGCTGGGAGTGAGCTCCAACAGTTTTAAGAAAAGTCAAGTGATTCAGTATTGAGGAGAACAATGTATTTCACTATCTGATAGGGACTTGTGTCCCCTCTCTTTCCTACGCCACTGAGCTATTGAATCACCCTTTATTAAACTCTTAAAAACTACCCGAATAAAACCTCGTGACCAATATTCAAAAATTAAGTTTCAGCAATGAGAAATTTTTTTATTTATGTTCGAGATGGATGCTTAAAATTGGTACAGAAAGATTTTTTCAGAGTTTGGCACAAGCTATGTCGATCATATTTTGTATCTGAAGTCCAAAAGTTACTAAATGAAATACTTTCCGAGCTAAAAGAAAATTATATATTTAATGTTCTAATACGTGCGCTCTGTGACTATTTCAGTAAAACTTATTGACTCTCAGATTTGATTGCACAAGTAAGTTTTTTCGCCAACTATAGGTAGAAAGGTCTCGTTACCAACTTGGTTCTATGTATGAGGTTACAATTTTAGTATTCTAAGAAATATCTGCAATTCCTCTGATATATATAATATTACAAAATTTAATTTTGAGATACTTTACAAAAATTAGATGCATACAGTTCGAAGAAACATTTAAATTCGTGTTGAAAGTAAAATGTAATCACATAAAAATTGAAATATTTAGTTGTATTATCATAAATCAAGGTGCATTTCAAATATAAAAGAAGGTTCAGCTTTATATAGGATTTTTTGTTAAAGAAATAATGCAAGTTATTCTGCAACGTAGATACTTGCAGAGTTTCACTGAAATATCAAACGCGTCGTACCCGAACTTACTTTATGAGACTAGAGTATAACATTCCCATTAATCCCAATGAAAGACTGCTGCTGAAGCGTCTGAAAGCTTGGGTGATCTTTTTCATTCGTTATTTTATCAGTCTTTATCCTTTTGTATTTAAACTCTCATTAATTTTCCTTATATTTTTATTACAATGCCAAAAGCTAGGATTTAGGTATTAAGCATAACAAGTTTTGTTGATTCCATATACGGCCTAGAAGTTGAAAATATGGTTTGAAGTAGGTCTTTATGAGCGTATATGGGCAGCGTTACATAGAGCACATTGAAGCTGGCAATAAAATTATGAAGTAAAAATTTTGACGATAATGAAAAAAGCACTAACGCCATTTTTGTCTATTTCAATCGCTTTCTGTAGGGAGAACTGCCTGAAATGACCAGAGACGTCCTTAACGTCCAAAACTTCGCGTCCTAAAATTAATTCGTCATTAATTTTAGTGGATGTTTCATGCTATTGAATCGGCGTACGTCTTATGGAAATGAAATTAAATGTAAGATACGCAGAGACTTATCGTTAAGAAAAATCATTGAATTGTATTTCCTGAAATGACAAATATGTTATTAACTCATTAACTTAAGATCTAAAGCCCGTTCCTTGTCCAGTTACGTAAATCGCCCTTACAAGAATTTCACTTCTGATAACATATTGGAATACTGAAAGTTTATGTAACCGCTTTGTTAACTTCATGTCATTAACTAATTTATGAATAAAGTAGATTTTACTGTACAGTACTTAGAAAATAAATCTCAATAAAATCATTTATAAATGCATTAACGTTTATTTACTGCTAAAGCACAAAAAAAAGCGGTTAAAAAACCATCAAGGTAATTAAGAAAGACTAGTAAACGCGATCAAAAATCCTCACATATACGGAACGAATGATTTAAAATTAAACAAAAAGTATCACCAAAAGCACACTATCCACAAAAATAGCCAATATGATTAAAACGTTATTAAAATATATATAGAGAGCTAGCCTTTCGAAGCGTCATTCTCTATGGCATACTTCCCAGTAAAGATTATGGCCACGCATTTTGCCGTGAAATTGTGAAAAGGCAAAACCTCGTAGCCTGGCGACCGTGAATCATGAACTAGTCTGGTGCAGAATCCGTTCCATCCACCAATTTTGTGAATCCATCCCAGTTGAGATCGTGTTATGTAAGCTGCCACACAGTCCACTACGTGGTTGATGAACGAGACGCTGTCTAAATGCACACAATATTCCAAAGTGAGATTAGCAATTAAGAAAAACAGTGCAACCATCGTTGCAAAATGCACGTGTTGCGCCTCAATAAGGTGGTTTAAGTGAAACGACTGCAAAAACGGCAATCCAGTGTCCGTGAAATTGTATTTGGCCATTCGTTCGAGTGGGCTATTGAGAGCTTCCTTGTATTTTTCTCTGAGCCACAACTGGTTGAAGACTCTTTGATAGTGAGGAATGGAATCCCTGAAGTGATCATTCATGAATTTGGAACCTTGTAGACCGTCTGTCATCAGGTTTGTCCTCCTCTTGAAGATCCATGGATAGTCGTAAAGGTTCAGAAAAGCTTCTAGAAATTCTCCAAGCACAGCTCTCGTTTCTTCGTCAATTGGAGGCAAGTTTACGTTCATTTTCTTCACAAATACTGAAAAACTTGAAGCTGTTGGTGCAAACGTAATCAAGATGCGATCTCTAAGTTTAAATGTCAATTTTATGGCTCTTTTTTCGTATCTGAGGTTTCTAGGGTATATATATCCAAGTGTTTACGTAAATATAAAGTAGGCGTGAAGAATTGAAACACACAACCAATCAAACAATTTACCGAAGAAACAGACATGGCATGATCCACTGTAATATTACATGGCTTAATATTCTCTTTTTTTTTTACAAATAAACAAGCAGAGATACTTAAATTTTTAGCTGTAAATTACTGATTCTAGCTTATCCCAAATGCGTGTGGTTTTATATGGTACAAAGCAGCGTACATTCCAAAGAAGTTCTTTCAAAAATTTGGAATTTAAAGTAAATATTATAGATCGATGTTCAATATATATGAAAAGTTCTCGTTATGAAAGTGTGTTACAATATTTTAATACATACGTAAATGAAAAATTCAGGCGTTTGTGGGAGCCAGAAGATTTTTTTTCCGACGTATGCCATTTTTTGGTTATTTCACAATTTCGTTGTCTAACAGTCTAGACTGCCATATAAAGAAGGTCATTCGTTAACCATTCAGCGTAAAGGCACCATGGTAAGCAACTACCACCTCACGCCATATTTATATTTACTCAAGCCCACTTGGAAATTGTAACTTCAACGCTTATGTCCACCTCGCTTATGTTCACCGGAGTGAGGTATAACAGTCGGTTTCCAGAAGTGGAATTAGGATTTTTATGAAATTTGAATCAATTAAAATTCATTGGTTTCATTGATTTCGTTTCTCGTAAAACTGCACCACTTTTGTTTGAGCCGCTCAATTGTATAAAGTAGTAGTTCCCAAATTATGTGGACGGCGCACAGATTAATACACTGACACTACAATTTAATACATTAAAGAAATTTTGAACTGATAATGTTTGGGAAGTACATGTATAAAGGGTGCCCGAGGGATCAAAATACCTTGGAACGCATACTTATACCCATAATTATACAGTATATACGGTCTTACCTTGTTTGGCACGAAATGACCCTTATTGCCCTTGTGCCATAAAAATACAACCAACCATCGCACGCATGATGCATATAATATTTCGGAAAGTTCTTAGAACTGAGATTGGAAACATTTGTTTTTAGTTTGACTGCACAGTCCGTCATACGCCTTCTCCCTCCTCCTGAAATTTGTCGAAAATTGCAGTATATCGGCTTGTGACGTCATACTTACTAGTAACTTTTGAGTTTTTAACGCTATTTTTCCGTCATTTGCGTTTCTCAAGGTTGTGTTTTTTTCGTTGCGGTGAAATTATGTTTGAAATGCTTCTGCAATTCATTTTTAGTCTTATTTTTAATTAAGACGGTGCAGGTTTTTAGTGATTCAACATTATACTGATTTAGGAGTACTCAAATCCAAACGGACATCGAGGGCGTCAGCTCGAAGTGGGATTCTGGAGTCTCCCCCACTAACCCTTCTCTTAATGCAGGTAAGAGTAATATATTTTTAGGCATGAATTTTATAAAAAGCAAATGCTAACCCTAAAAACAAATGGCCAGAAAATACCGTCAACAACATTTCCAACATGGCATAAGGTGACTTCGCCTGTTGCCCATCGATTTTGGCAACATTGCAAACAATTCAGGAAATAAAAGTCGTGTGATGAACAGTGCAGTTTCACCTTTTTTACTTGCTTCTAACCTCAATAATGAGGGTTTTTTTTTTGTTTTTTTTTCAATTTAGAATATACGTTCCGATAGTTACGACTGTTGTCCTTGAGCCATCTGGACGTTGTTCGATTTCATTAAATAGACGGGAAATTTCCGTTTCTGGCGCAGTATAGCCCAGATGCTCTTGCGCCATAAAAAATCCAAACAAACCAATTTTCATTTCGTTAATGGGAATTTCAATTAGTTGGCAAAACACACCCCGCTGTTGTTCACGTATTGTCGGTTAGCTGCCGTTGAAAAAAGTTCAGATTAACGGGATTTTCGGATTATCGGGATTCGGACTAACGAGATTTTACTCTACGTATATACTTCCCATATTCATGCAAGTGATTGCAAAAACTTAATTAATATATTGCGGTTAGGAAAAAAAACCGTTTAAGACGTTTAATTCAAAAGCAATTTACAATAAACGGGAAGAGAAGGGGCGACTAGCGGTTTGTGCAATTTCTGACTTGTATGTTCTTGTATATTGTATTTATTTGTGTTGCAATTTGCACTTGTATATTGTGTTTACTTGGTGTGAATAATAAGTCAGTTGGGAAACATCTAATTACTTCATGAGTGTTCCTTCGGCCGCGTTAAATTGAAATCGTGGGGCGAAAATTGAAAAATTGCTTCCGCATTATTTCTACCATATAAATCAGAAAGCGCTTAATCCTGTGGCAATGTAAGGCGAGACTTAAATGTAGTTTATTTTGATTCTTACATACTTTCTATTATTATTTAGGTACAGTGGTAGAAATCACTCCATTTTAGTACATTGTGTAGTTTAGTCTGATTCTAAAGGTAAGTCCACACTTGGAGACCGAGTCTCGCCATTTTCTGTAGAGGGCTTCGAACGGTCTATAGACAGTGTCTTGAGACAGTCTATAGACTTTGTCTCGCGTTCACACCTGTATACATTTCTTGAGTCAGCTTTGGAGAATTCTCCGTCGATTCAGTCTCTTATAGGAGCAAATAATTATATGCGAACCAATACGATGCATGAGGAGATCCACCGCTTTTTCTATTAACTTTTTTATGCTCCCGATTGAAGAACGTTTTCAAATTGTGATATTTTCAAAATCAGTCACAGACACATCATGTCTTTTAGCTAGGTCTTCCATTGTGACTCTTCTCTTTGAACAATTTTTGTAGCGTGGACTAGTAATGTCCCATGAACAAGATAATATATAATAATTTTCGGTTAACTATGGAAAAAAAAAAATATATATATATGTATACGCGAGAGCACGTTGGCGAAGTGTTTACCAATGAGTTCAAAGGGAAGCTGCTCTAGGTTTATGGTATCACAAGGGTACGTGTGCGCTATTAATGAGAGATACGATTGTAAGATTGAAGATAATTGGTTAAACACATATATTTCTAAATTTCTCAATTTTAAAACTTTTGGGAGTTTACCGGATACTTTGTGAGTGTAATTTCACTTACATCGGCCTTGCAGCATAGACTAAAGAAATACTGTGAATACGTGGAAAAGGCAGGCCTCGCCACAAATCCGCCATTGCCGTTCATTGCTGGTCAGAGAAACGTAAGTTCAAATTCGATCAAACTTGCCATAGTTTGATAACCAACATGCCTATATGCAAATTATGCTTTTAGAAGCTTTTCACACCAATAAGAACCCAAATACCAAATTCAATGATTGCAAATTTACTTCCAGTTTCAGTCCAGCTTGGATAATCCTGTTTGTGCTTTACAATTCAAGGACAGCAAAAGTTGTGCTTCTTCGCGACCTACAGATTTTCGAGAAGTTTCAACGTCCTAAGGCCTAGGGAACCAACCCACGGACTACAATGAGTAGTTAAGTAGGCAAGGTTATCTTTTTGTTTCCTTTGGGAGTCAACCCGGGATAACAGTACGTCAAGTGAACGAATTACCACTGTACTACTGCAGGACCTTAAACTTGGAAAAACAGTTTTCCTCATCCACAATTACTAACAAAGCGGTTACTGAATAACGTCTTTATTATTTTGACATTTTTATATTTTTGATGAAAGACTACCAAGTCCATCAGAACCGTACATCGAATAAACGAGTATTTTAATTTGACTGTCCCAATAACGTTGATTTTTTAGTAAAATGCGATTGTACCATATATATATATATATATATATATAAATGGTGAATATTTAAATCATCTGCGGTTTGCTGATGACATTGTTATTTTTTCAACGAACCCATCAGAACTCCAAGACATGGTACAGGAGCTCTCAACTAGAAGTAAAGAAGTTGGACTCAAGATGAACCTACAAAAAACTAAGATCATGTTCAATAATTTCGTACAGAAAGCAAAAATACAAGTTGACAACATTGAGCTAGAAATTGATGATTCATATATTTACCTTGGCCATCTGATTTTAATGGATGGCAACATTATGAAGGAATTCAACAGACGTATTGGCTGAAGTTCATTTGGATGACACAGTTTTATCCTGAAGGGGAAATGGCCTTTGTGTCTAAACAGAAAGGCCTTCAACCAATGTGTATTGCCAGTCTTCTCTTGTGGATCATAATCATGTAGTCTAACAGTTGGAGCAATATGGAAGTTGCAGACAATTCAAAGGAGCATGGAGAGATGCATGCTTGGAATAACTAGGAGAGATCGAAAAAGAAACACTTGGGTGAGAGAGCAAACTAGAGTAGAGGACATCATTGTTAAAGTAAAAGGGCTGAAATGGCGATGGGCTGGGCATATTGCAAGAAGAACTGATCAACGATGGACAACAGAAATTCTGAACTGGATTCCAAGAGACCACCGAAGACCTAGAAAACGTCCTCAAACTAGATGGGTGGATGAAATAAGAAAAGAGGTTGGGGTGACGTGGAAACGAATGGCCCAGGATGGACTTGTACGTAAAGCATCTGGAGAGACCTTCATCCAGCCATGGATAGGTTATGGTTGAATATAATGATGATGGTATGTATGTATGTATGTATGTATGTATGTTCTATTTCCCAGAATTGCATTAAAAAATTTGATATTTCCTTATTATAGCGATGTCCGATCTTACTTGGCGACTTTTAAATTACGCCAAGGTCATAGCTATAATATATCAAGCGCCTATTTGTAACCCCGCTAATATAGTAATTTGATTATGAATTAGTACTTACCTGAATCACAGAGATCGAACTGGAGGGAGACCCCCGTTCTTCGCTTCGCGACTCCTGCCGTTTCTATCATATTTGGTGTGCGCTGCCTGAACCAGTATCTGTTGCATCAGTATCTTCAAGCACTGTGTATTTGGTAAATTACAGATTGTTAACCGCATATTTTTCAAAAAAAACCGCAAAAAAACGAATAATTTTAGAAAAGCAATGAAAATTCGGAACTCTTAACAAACCTTGGCGACATTTTGGAGAGATTTCTACAAAAATTGCCCACAAGCTTGGCGATATATCTCTGACGATACTATAATAATGAAGTACCAAAAATTTATTAGCTTGGATTTAACTTATTAAAAATTTGTAAGAGCAATGGAGTATTGAATATAAACATTAGCCACGAGTTGAATGTCGCTTGTAATTACTGTTATTGAAATTGCTAAAAATGAAGACAAAATGAACAAAAAACTTGTACAGCACTTAAAACTATATATAACCTAAATATTACAATATATCTGATGATATAGAAATGCAGCTATGATTTTGTTAAAAATTGATATTAAAAATACAATATGCATTCGGTAAATCAAACAGGATAATGATATTCTTTGCAACAGTAGGGAGGAAACTAGGACTTCAACGCTCCTGGGGTAACTCCACCCTGCTCCACTTAGAGTAGGGTGGAGTTATCGAATGTTGGTGACAGGTGGAGTTATCGAATGTTGGTGACAGGTGGAGCTGCTTCACCTAAGAAGACTAGCTCAAATGGCGTAAAATGGTCTCCAGATTGAGTTGCTCAAGGGGCATAAAACCTCCAATTTTCCCTACTTAAGACAATAACCTGAAATATAATGTGTTATATAGGAAAAAATATTTTGTAAAATATATTGCAATATACCTTCTTTTTTTGTAAAAAAAAATCATTTTTTTATGATTTTACAGTGATTTTTCGCTGAGGAATTGAAAGCAGGTAACACTAAGCTTGTAGAAAAATAATGGTGCATGTTCGGAATATGTAATGGTCTTTATAATTAAAGTTCCACTTTGAAATGGCCATAAAATGAAAACTACTGGACCAAATGTTATCAAACTTGGTAATAGCTTACAGGAGGTCATGGGATTTTATTTTCTGTAAAAAAAAAAAAAACAGCGGGGAATGGCGCTGTGTGTAATATTGTTAAACGAAATAAGACATGAAGACATCGTTTTAAAACGTTTTTAATCGTTTCTAAAACGTGTTACAAAGCATGTTGAATGTGGCGACTACCATTTTCTGAAAGCAAGTTAAATCGCATTACTGCGTTCTCAACAGCAGCTCTTAGCATATCAGGAGGAATGTTGCGGACATGTCGGTGTATCGCATCTTTCAATTCCGCCAAATTGTTTATGTTATCACCATAAACAATGGCTTTGAGGTTACCCCATAGCCAAAAGCTTTTAATCGTTTTAGAAACGATTAAAAACGTTTTAAACCGATTTTTATATTTCGTTTAACAATATTGCACACAGCACCATTCCAAGCTGGTGGTGATTTCTTTTTCTGCGGAAAATAAAATCCCATGACCTCCTGTAAGCTATTACCAAGTTTGATAACATTTGGTCCAGTAGTTTTCATTTTATGGCCATTTCAAAGTGGAACTTTAATTGAATCGATCATTTTGAACAGGGGTCATATTTCATTGTTTTCCTATGGAGTTGACCCCTTTTCAAAATGGCCGATTCAATTATAAATGACCCTGTTTATTCAATCCCACGTACTTAATTATATCTATTAATGCGATCAAACATCGTTGATTAGACAGGCATTGACCTTTCGAAATGTCGGAGATATCTTTAAAATATTATTAAAATATGTATTTTGCGGCACGTGTATTATTATAAGTAAAACATGGCGGCATATAAATACGCAACGCACGTCTGCTGATGAATATTCTTCTATAAAGAAACTGCCGAATGACGTGTACTTGGTTTTCAAAGCCTTTTCGTTGTTGGGAATAAAAAATTTTGGTGTAGTTTTAAATATTAGCGCAGAGAGAGAGAGGAGAGAATGGACAATTTTAAACTTTAAAAAGTAATAAACATTTTCTAAAATCGTTTACTCACACTGTTATCTGCGTGCCAAGTATAAATTTCGGCTTAGTATTTGACTAATTCAGCATGTGTGATGGCGCCCTTAGCTAGAATTTTTTCACTGGAGGCTGCAAGAGAAGCTTATAAAAAAAATTACGTTAATTTACTTTGAGATGCTAATACAGTGTGAATCAAATTAAAGAAATGTTTAAACCTATATGAGGAAACACTACTAGGAAAAATCGCAACCAAAAATTGCGTACACATATTTTTCTATGTAGGATGAGGGGGGAAGATGGGCACAGTGACGTCATTTCCCATGTACGCAATGCAAAGAACTGATGTTGGTATAATAGTGATGTACTTCAGTTCATGAGTTCGTTTCCAGAAGGTAAAGGCATTTCAACTTCAACTGTCAGGAGAGAAGTATTTTGTAGCTGTTCAGGCAAGAAAATTTTTTTATAATTTTTATGCTTCGTTTTGTAATCTTTATTTCATATAATTATTGCGAAAGCGATATGAAATTTTAGGGGAGATTAATATGGCGTTTAAGTTAATTTGTGGCACAAAAGTGAGCCATATGTCGCAAACTTTTTACGGCACAACACAATAACTGATAATTTCATATTGGGGGTGAGACAAGCACAAAATTTGGGGTTAAGATGGGACCCCGACGTAACATCTCGTAGGCATGTTGTTTTAAAAACCTTTAATGTGTTGGCTTAAAGCTATATTGTCAGGGATGGATGCATGTTTAGGAGATGGGCGGGGAAGTGAGAAGGGGTAAAAATCTGCGACTAAGG